>JARBWK010000029.1:0-437550 GCA_030556195.1 Anolis apletophallus
TTATGTTTATGCATATATGTGTGTATGTTTATGTTTATGTTTATTATGTTTTATGCATATGTTTATGTATTTGTTTATGCATATGTTTATGTTTTATGCATATGTTTATGCATATGTTTATGTTTTTATGTATATATGTGTGTGTATGTTTATGCATATGTTTATGTTTATGCATATGTTTATGTATTTGCATATGCATATGTTATGTTTATGTATATGTTTCTTTATGCATATGCATTTTATGTATTTGTTTATGCATATGTTTATGTATATATGTTTATGTGTATGTTTATGCATATGTTTATGTTTATGCATATGTTTATGTATTTGTTTATGCATATGTTTATGTATATATATGTGTGTATGTTTATGTTTTTATGCATATGTTTATGTATATATGTGTGTATGTTTATGCATATGTTTATGTCTGTCTATGCATATGTTTATGTTTATGTATATGTTTCTTTATGCATGTTTATGTTTGTTTATGTATATGTTCATGCTTGTTTATGCATATGTATATGTTTGTGTTTGTTTATGTATATGTTTGTTTATGCATATCCATGTTTGTTTATGCATGTTTATGTTTGTTTATGTATAGGTTTGTGTTTGTCCATGCATATGTTTATGTTTATGTATTTGTATATGTTTATGCATATGTTTATGTTTGTTTATTTTATTTTATTTATTTTATTTGGATTTGTAGACCACCATGCCCAATGGCTCAGAGCGGTTTACAGCATGGCTCGAAGAGAGCAAGCAATAAGTAAAACATACAATAAAAATGTAAAACAATGTATATGTTTGTGTTTGTTTATGCATATGTTTATGCATATGTTTATGAAAATGTTTATGTTTGTTTATGTATATGTCTGTGTTTGTGTGTATTTGTATGTGTGTGTATATCCTGCCTTTTCTCTCCAAGTGGTATCGAACTTGGACGTGCGCTCAATAGTGCGTCTACACAGATTCCATTGGTGTCCTCAACTGGGGACCAATAGCAGGCATTAATTGGGTTGCTGTGGGGGGGGGTTGATTTTGTAATTTGGGAGTTGTAGTTGCAGGGATTTATAGTTCACCTACTATCAAAGAGCATTCTGAACTCCACCAATAATGGAATTGAACCAGACTTGGCACACAGAACACCCACAACCAACAGAAAATACTGGAAGGGTTTGGTGGGCATTGACTTTGAGTTTTGGAGTTGTAGTTCACCTACATCCAGAGAGCACTGTGGATTCAAACAGTGATGGATCTGAACCAAACTTGGCAGGAATACTCAATCTGCCCAAATGTAAACACTGGTGGAGTTTGGGGAAAATAGACCTTGACATTTGAGAGTTGTAGTTGCTGGGATTTACAGTTTACCTACAATCAAAGAGCATTTTGAACCCTACAAATGATAGAACTGGGCCAAACTTCCCACACAGAACCCCCCCCAATGACCAACAGAAAATACTGTGTTTTCTGATGGTCTTTGGCGACCCTTTGGCACCCTCAGGCCCCTCAAGTCCCCGACCCCCAGGTTGAGAAACGCTGGTTTAGGGCTTTAAAGGCTAAAGCCAGCACTTTGAATTGTGCCCGGTAGCAAACTGGCAGCCAGTGGAGCTGGCGCAACAGAGGAGTTGTACGCTCTCTGAATGGCGCTCCTGTTATCAACCTGGCTGCTGTCCGTTGGACTAGTTGCAGCTTCCGAACAGTCTTCAAAGGCAACCCCACGTAGAGAGCATTGCAGTAATCTATACGGGATGTAACCAGAGCATGGACCACTGTGGCCAAGTCAGACTTCTCAAGGTACGGGCGCAGCTGGCGCACAAGTTTTAACTGAATAGCCTTGAAGCTGCAAGGGTATTCAATGCTAACAGAAGAGGCCAATTGCAGCATTCGCACTTGCAAAACGTCAGGAGAGAATGCTTCTGGAACACGGCCAGACAGCCTGGAAAACTCATAGCAACCTTGTGATTCTGGCCATGCATTAATTGTCATCAATATCTTTGAATTCTGGTGGCATTTTATTTGGAGAGTTGTTTCAAAACTGACCTGCTTTGACCTCAGTTGGGTTTTCTTGCACTTGTGATTCATGGAGATCCCATCCAGGCTAGCCGTCACTTCTGGATTCATTACCACTTATCTTGCCACCACTGGGCAGGTTTTAATTTATGGCGGGACTAGTCTGTGTGTGGTGAGCCTCGTATACCTGGCAGCTTTGGAAAGGGGTGCCTCCTACCCAAGTGGCCCATCTCCCAGGCTTCGGAAGGTTATCAGCCACTGATAAACACTTTCCCCTTTGACCTCCCGTTGACACTGATGGATGGGGTTCCTCTACTCTTGTTAACCTGACATCTTCCTAAATTGGCTGAACTTCTTAACTTTTGGATGAGGTCATGCTGTTGGGGAATACAGACCAAGGTTCAATGTTGGGTTTCAGTAGTGTCCAGAGAAAGTTGATGGGATCTCCTTCTCCGACTGTCTTGACCAGTGTTTCTCAACCTTCCCAATGCCGCGACCCCTTAATCCAGTTCCTCATGTTGTGGTGACCCCCAACCATAAAATCATTTTCGTTGCTACTTCATAACTGTAATTTCGCTACTGTTATGAATCATCATGTAAAATATCGGATGTATTTCCATTCACTGGACCACATTTGGCACAAATACCTGATACACCCAAGTTTGAATACTGGTGGGGTTGTGGGGTGATTTTGTCATTTGGGAGGTGTAGTTGCTGGGATGTATAGTTCACCTATAATCAAAGAGCATTCTGAACTCCACCAACGATGGAATTGAACCAAACTTGGCACACAGAACTCCCATCACCAACAGTAAAAACTGTATGGGTTTGGTGGGCATTGACCTTGAGTTTTGGAGTTGTAGTTCACCTACACCCAGAGAGCATTGTGGACTCAAACAATGGTGGATCTGGGCCAAACGTGCACGAATAGTCAAGATGCCCAAAAGTGAACACTGGTGGAGTTTGGGGAAAATAGACTTTGACATTTGGGAGTTGTAGTTGCTGGGATGTATAGTTCACCTACAATCAAAGAGCATTCCGAACTCCACCAACAATGGAATTGAACCAAACTTGGCACACAGAACTCCCATCACCAACAGAAAAAACTGTATGGGTTTGGTGGGCATTGACCTTGAGTTTTGGAGTTGTAGTTCACCTACACCCAGAGAGCATTGTGGACTCAAACAATGGTGGATCTGGGCCAAACTTGGCACAAATAGTCAAGATGCCCAAAAGTGAACACTGGTGGAGTTTGGGGAAAATAGACTTTGACATTTGGGAGTTGTAGTTGCTGGGATTTATAGTTCACCTACAATCATGGAGCATTCTGAACCCCACTGACGACAAAATTGGGCCAAACTTCCCATACAGAACCCCCATGACCAACAGAAAATAATGTGTTTTCTGATGGTCTTTGTCGACCCCCCTGACACCCCCTCGCGACCCCCATAGGGGTCCCGACCCCCAGGTTGAGAAACACTGGTCTTGACAAAGAGGCTGGGCATCTGCAGGCCTGGATTAACACCTTTTTGCGCCCTAGGCCACACTTTGGAATTACGCCCCCTTTAAGCCAACCTCTACTGCATCCCCCATCACTCAGACCCACACTCAAAAATAAAACCTTATTTTATAAAACGCAAGGGGAACCTGCGCCCAAGCCCCCAACAGGCCTCTGAGAGAGGAGCCCAAATCCAAGCCACTCGAGGGCTGGAAGGAGACTCCCTCTCCAATTGAATAGGCAAACCAAGGCAGGAGTGCTGCTGATGGGTTTCGGCCATCGAAAGGGAAGGGGCCCGCCCTCCCCACCCCTCTAGAAAAAGGGCGCCCACGTCGTGCCGCGCGGGGTTTTGCACCAGGAAGGAAGGCCACGACCGAGGAGAGCAAAGGTTGCCGCCGCGCAGGGTATTTGGCAGCCGTGGGTGACCAGGTGCCGCCTCTGGCTCGCTGGCTGGTGATGGCCCGCCCCTCCCCCACAGGCAGCGGTTGTCCCAAAGCAGCCCCGAAGGGAACATAAGAACATAAGAAGAGCCATGCTGAATCGGGCCTCAGTGAAAACAACAAGGTGCAACAATGGTATAGTTTTTTCAAATCCTTCATTAAACAATAATCATTTCATTATAATGCATATAAATCATACAGTCAGACGCAACCGATCCAATTCCAGTCCTACCAGATATTTAAACTAAATGAGAGTCCAACGGGCTAGAATCCACGGGGGTGCCAGGTTATTTGTAATCCATAAATCAGGGGTGCTCAGAATGGTGATCGGGATCACCAGGGTGATCTTCAGGCATCATCCTGGTGATCTTCAGGCCCCTGACCAGGTTTTTTGCTGTTGGTCCTCTTCACGCGCCCCTGCACGCTGCAAAGAAGTCCTCCGTCGTTGCTACTCCCTGCTCGCGTGCCACCTCCAAAAGCTCCAAGAGGCAGAATGGGCCCCCTCTTTTGGATTACTCCTCCTCCCTCCGTCCTTCTCCAGCCACTCAGAGTCGTAGGAGACCAAAGGGGGCGGGCCTGAATGACCCGATGCATGGCTGGCCCCCGCGCATGCGCAGAAGCGCCCATTCTGCCTCTCAGACTTCTCGTGAGCTTTTGGAGGCGGCACGCATGCTAACGGCGTGGAAATAGGAGCAATGACGGAGGAGAAGAAGAAGGACGCTTTGGGGTCATTTCCTTACCACATCTCAAAGGTCAGTCTTTTACTTTGGGGTGGGTGCTTGATTGTTCTGTGGCATGTCTCTTTGTTTATTTTTAATGTTTAAAAATGGCCTTTTAGCTCCAAAGCCTCTCTGCTTGCTTTGTTCCTTGAGAAATATATGTTGGGGAATATGGAAATGTGGGAGAAATGATGTGGTTGGATGTACTTTTGCATGCCCCTTTGTTTACCTTGCTGAGTATTAAATGGCCTTGCAGTTCAAAAGCCTCTCTTCTTACTTTCTGGCTGATAATGTGTGTGGTAATATGGCAGTGTGGGAGAAATGGGGTGGTTGGATGTATTTATGCATGCCCCTTTGTTTACCTTATGGAGTATTAAATGGCCTTGCAGTTCAAAAGCCTCTCTTCTTACTTTCTGGCTGATAATATGTGTGGTAATATGGCAGTGTGGGAGAAATGGGGTGGTTGGATGTACTTTTGCATGCCCCTTTGTTTACCTTGCTGCGTATTAAATGGCCTTGAAGTTCAAAAGCGTCTCTTCTTACTTTCTGGCTGATAATATGTGTGGTAATATGGCAGTGTGGGAGAAATGGGGTGGTTGGATGTATTTTTGCATGCCCCTTTGTTTACCTTGCTGAGTGTTAAATGGCCTTGCAGTTCAAAAGCCTCTCTTCTTACTTTCTGGCTGATAATAAGTGTGGTAATATGGCAGTGTGGGAGAAATGGGGTGGTTGGATGTATTTTTGCATGCCCTTTTGTTTACCTTGCTGAGTATTAAATGGCCTTGCAGTTCAAAAGCCTCTCTTCTTACTTTCTGGCTGATAATGTGTGTGGTAATATGGCAGTGTGGGAGAAATGGGGTGGTTGGATGTATTTTTGCATGCCCTTTTGTTTACCTTGATGAGTATTAAATGGCCTTGCAGTTCAAAAGACTCTCTTCTACTTTCTGGCTGATAATGTGTGTGGTAATATGGCAGTGTGGGAGAAATGGGGTGGTTGGATTTTTTTTTGCATGCCCTTTTGTTTACCTTGCTGAGTATTAAAAGGCCTTGCAGTTCAAAAGCCTCTCTTCTTACTTTCTGGCTGATAAATGTGTGGTAATATGGCAGTGTGGGAGAAATGGGGTGGTTGGATGTATTTTTGCATGCCCTTTGTTTACCTTGCTGAGTATTAAATGGCCTTGCAGTTCAAAAGCCTCTCTTCTTACTTTCTGGCTGATAATGTGTGTGGTAATATGGCAGTGTGGGAGAAATGGGGTGGTTGGATGTATTTTTATGCTCTGTTTTATATTGTTATTATTAAATTGAAATGTTGATGTTTTCTAACTTCATTTTACGTAAACTGCCCCGAGCCTGCTGGAAGGAGCGGTACATAAAAATGAATAATAAATATAAATAAATAAATAAGAAAATAGTTATACATTTTACATTTCTGGGCAGGTGATCTTTGGGACTTGGTTTTTTAATCAGTAGCTCCCATGCTGAAAAAGTGTGAGCACCCCTGCCATAAATGAAGGGTAGGAGAAAGTAATGATGCCCGAAGTCGGGGAACGAAGGGAAGATGCGGTCGCGAAGCCTCAGTGGGAGTTGGTTGGAGGGCAGGAGTAGCGCTCCTCATAGTAGATATTAGAATGCCAAAACGCCGACGGAATGCAAGTGCTGCTAATCCCAGGCCATGTTGGTATCCGTTTCTCCCGTAAACCGGGTTTTCTCAGGGCAAGATATATCAATAATGAGAAACCAACCACTGAAAATGAGACAGTATATACAAAGTAATAATTGAAATCACAGTGTACAGTGATAACTATCGTCAATAATACAAATTATACATACCATTCTGAGTAGAGCCATAAGTATAACCCCATTCGCAGTCAGAAGGGGTGACCCAAAGGTGGAGAAAGGGGGAAAGTAGCAAGCCATTTAAAGGGGGAACGAAACCTGGGACTTCAAACCAGTAGAGCTGATAACAGCTGGTTGAACTAATGACATTATCATTAATTAGGCTAATAGCTCATTGAGGGAAAAAGGTTCATTCATCCCGGAAGGCCATTCTGAATTTGATTTCGAAATCCATTTCATTTCTGCATTAATTAGTTGAGCAGTATTGTCTTTATGAATATGGGGAGTGATCCTTTCCAAGACTCTCAGTGCCTCAGCCCATCTAGTCCAGCATTCTGTGTCACACAGTGGCCCACCAGTTGCACACGGGGATCTCTAGCAGAAAGGAGGGCAAAACCCTCACCTGCTCCCGACCCCCCACAACCAGTACCCGGGGAAATCCTGCCTGCCTCCATCAACACAGAGGTGGCCCTTGGATGTCCATTTCAGTAACTACCGATTCCCTTGGTATCCATGAATCTGTCTAATCCTGCCTTGAAGCTGTCCAGGCTGACAGCTGTCACAACCTCCTCTGGAAGTGAGTTCCATAACCCAATGACCCTCTGGGTGAAGAAATATTTCCTTTATTAGTCCTAACTTTCCTACCTTGGAGCTTCAGGGAGTGCCCCTAGTCCTAGTGTTGGGTGACAGAGAAAATATTTTTCTTTATTCACCTTTTCTATCCCATGCATGATTTTATGCACTTCGATCAAGTCACCTCTTAGACGCCGTCTTTCAAGGCTGAAAAGACCAAGGCGTTGCAACCTGGTTTCGTAAGGAGCCGCTCCATCCCTTGGATCATTTTGTTGCCCTTTTTCTGTACCTTTTCCAGTTCCGTTATATCCTTCTTAAGGTGCGGAGACCAGAATTGTACACAGTACTCCAAATGTGGCCTCACCATCGATTTGTAGAGAGGCAATACAACATTTGCCGACCTATTTTCGATTCCCTTCCTGATCATGCCAAGCATAGAATTTGCTTTTTCGCTGCTGCTGCGCACTGGGTTGACATCTTCATTGAGCTGTCCACCAAAACCCCGAGATCCCTTTCCTGGTTTGTCTCGAAAGCTTTGACCCCATCAATTTGTAGGTGTAGTTGGGGTTCTTTGCCCCGATGTGCATGACTTTACACTTGTTTAGGTTAAAATGCATTTGCCACTTTGTTGCCCATTCACTCAATTTCGAGAGATCTTTCTGGATCTCTTTACAATCATTTTCATTTTTAACTACCCTGAACAATTTAGTGTCGTCTGCAAACTTTGCTACCTCGCAATTTACTTCTACATCCAGATCATTTATGAATAAATTAAAAGTAACGGACCCAAAACTGAACCTTGGGGTACGCCACTTCTCACCCTCTTTCCACCCAGAGAAGTGTCCGTTTATTACCACCCTTTGTTTCCTACAGTTTAGCCAGGTTCCCATCCAGGACAAGACCTGTCCTGGGAAGACCTTGGCTGGTTGGCTGGCTGGGGCCCGGTGCCCAGAAGTGCCTTGCAAACCCCAGTTGTCACAACAAGGGGGGGCAGGGAGGGAGGCAGGGGGAGAACACCCATGCTTCGACCTGCGGGTCAAATTATTCTGCTGCATTTATTATTGCGGGCAGGGAACGCAGGTCTGTGAAGGGGGGGGGATAGGGCCAAAGCCGGGCGGGAAGGAGGGGGCAGGGGCTGCAGGCAGGCCTCCCCCCCTGCATGGACGCAGGGCCACAACACTCCTCACCAAGGCAGGAAAGTGACGGTGGCGGTAGCGGCAGCAGGGCCCACGGGGTCTCTTCCACCTCGAGTACGATTCCGAAAGCAGGTGAGGGCCCAGGACTCCCCCCCCCCCTGCCTCCTTGGTCTCCAAGGCCCCTTTCCTCATCTGCATGCACGTTGCATTTTTATTTGTTTCAACATTTTTTTTGGTCCATGATCTGCGCCCCTCCTCTGCTTGCACCCCTAGGCCAGTGTTTCCCAACCTTTTTTGAGCCGCGGCACACTTTTAACATTAAAAAAATCCGGGGGGAACACCACCAACCAAAATGACACAAGATGACACTAACACAGTAAAGAACGGCTGGGGGTTGGTGGCCTGCTGGGAGCAGCTGCTGGGAGTGCCAAAGCCGAGGAGGGGGCGGAGCCAGGCTGTGCCATGCCCCTCCCCCGGCTTCACCTCTCCCAGCAGCTGCTCCAGCCTTGAGGGGCAGTGCCAAGCCAGCGGTGCCAGAGCCAGCACAATGCTGGCTTGGCACCATCCCTCAAGGCTGGAGCAGCTGCTGGAGTGCCGAAGGGGGAGGGGGCAGGGCCAGGCAGCGCCATGCCCGCCCCTCCCCCAGCTTCAGCTCTCCTACAGGCCGCGCCATGCCCCGCCCCTCCCCAGCTTCAGCTCTCTTACAGGCAGCGCCATGCCCGCCCCTCCCCCAGCTTCAGCTCTCCTGCAGGCCGCGCCATGCCCCCCCCCCTCCTCAGCTTCAGCTCTCCTACAGGCCGCGCCATGCCCCTCTCCCCAGCTTCAGCTCTCCTACAGGCTGCGCCATGCCCCGCCCCTCCCCCCAGCTTCAGCTCTCCTACAGGCCGCGCCATGCCCGCCCCCTCCCTCAGCTTCAGCTCTCCTACAGGCCGCGCCATGCCCCGCCCCCTCCCCAGCTTCAGCTCTCCTACAGGCTGCGCCATGCGCGCCCCTCCCCCAGCTTCAGCTCTCCTCCAGGCCGCGCCATGCCCGCCCCCTCCCCAGCTTCAGCTCTCCTACAGGCCATGCCATGCCCCGTCCCCTCCCCAGCTTCCGCTCTGCTACAGGCCGCGCCATGCCCGCCCCTCCCCAGCTTCAGCTCTCCTACAGGCCGCGCCATGCCCCGCCCCCTCCCCCCCAGCTTCAGCTCTCCTACAGGCCGCGCCATGCCCCCCCCCTCCCCCCAGCTTCAGCTCTCCTACAGGCCGCGCCATGCCCCGCCCCCTCCCCAGCTTCAGCTCTCCTACAGGCCACGCCATGCCCCGCCCCCTCCGTCCAGCTTCAGCTCTCCTACAGGCCATGCCATGCCCGCCCCCTCCCCAGCTTCAGCTCTCCTACAGGCCACGCCATGCCCCGCCCCCGCCCCCAGCTTCAGCTCTCCTGCAAGCCGCGCCATGCCCGCCCCCTCCCCCAGCTTCAGCTCTCCTACAGGCCGCGCCATGCCCCGCCCCTCCCCAGCTTCAGCTCTCCTACAGGCCACGCCATGCCCCGCCCCTCCCCAGCTTCAGCTCTCCCACAGGCCGCGCCATGCCCCGCCCCTCCCCAGCTTCAGCTCTCCTACAGGCCGCGCCATGCCCCGCCCCTCCCCAGCTTCAGCTCTCCCACAGGCCACGCCATGCTCCCCCCCCCCTACAGGCCCCCAGCTTCAGCTCTCCTACAGGCCGCACCATGCCGCCCCTCCCCAGCTTCAGCTCTCCTACAGGCCGCGCCATGCCCCGCCCCTCCCCAGCTTCAGCTCTCCTACAGGCCACGCCATGCCCCGCCCCTCCCCAGCTTCAGCTCTCCTACAGGCCGGGGGGGCAGAGAGCATTTCTCGCGGCACAGCAGGAGGTCCGTCACGGCACACTAGTGTGCCACGGCACACTGGTTGAGAAAGACTAACCTAGGCCATGGCCTAGGTTGGCCTTATGGGTAATCCGGGCCTGGGCACCTGTCTGCTGAGGATACATCAGAATGGGAGTTGGACTAGGTGGCATATGAAACTCCTTTTTTCACATTTACAAAATCCTGGGGCACACCACCAACCAAAATAACACTCTAACACAGTAATACTGTACATCTAGTTAGTATGTTTTTAAATGTATTTATACACTCAGTGTGAACCCTGGGCCTGTTTCGATGAACACAACACAGATATCCTGGTAGAAATGGCAGAAACACTATACGCTCACTGAAAATAAACACCAATAACACTATGCTATTACCCAATAAATGTGAGGGTTGGACTCAATTGCGACGCCAATAAAGTACTAATAGAGAGCAAACAGTATCAAAATTATATTTCAGTGTTTAATAATTGGGTGACCTCCTTCCTCCGGAACCGGCTACAGCGAGTGAGGAGGGGCAAGGATGTCTCGGGGTTCCCGCTTCTTTGCGGGGTTCCTCACGGGCTATTTTCTCCCCCTCTTATTTAACATCTATATGCGACCACTTGCCCAGCTGGTGCGTAGTTTTGGGCTGGTGTGCCATCAGTACGCTGATGACACCCAGCTTATCTTGAAGATGGAGGGCAGCCTCGAATCCGTACCCAATAATTTCCATCGTTGCCTTGAGGCCGTCACTGGATGGCTGCGAGCCAGTAGGTTGAAGGTGAATCCGGCAAAGACGGAGATCCTGTGGCTGGGTCCTCCGGGCTGTAGGGATGTTCAGCTTCCAGCCCTGGACGGCGTGACATTATGTCCGTCGCCCTCTGTTAAGAGCTTAGAGTAACCTTGGACCCCTGTTGTCGATGGGAGGCCCACGTCTCCAGCGTCAGCAGGGTAGCATTTTTTCCATCTTCGCCAGGCGAGGAAGCTGGCCCCTATTTGTCCCGGCGCGACTTAGCCACAGTGATCCAAGCCACGGTCATCTCGAGGCTGGACTACTGTAACGCTCTTTACATTGGCCTTCCTCTGTCGGTAATCCGGAGACTCAAGCTGGTGCAGAACGCTGCAGCGCGACTCCTGGCGGGATCCCGATTGGCCACCACATCACGCCAATCCTGCGCGAACTGCACTGGCTCCCAATTGAATGCCGGATTGCCTTCAAAGTGTTAGTCCTGACTTTTAAGGCCTTACATGGTCTGGGGCCAGCGTACCTGCGGGACCGCCTTGTCCCATACCATCCCACCAGATCACTGCGCTCCGAAGAGCTAAACCTCCTGGTCATCCCAAATGTGAGGACCTACCATCTGTCCGCAACCCGCCGCCGGGCTTTCTCTGTTGCAGCCCCTACCATGTGGAAGCACTGCCCGCCGGCATCCGTGCCACCCAGGGCCTCCTCCCGTTCAGGAGAGCAGTTAAGACATTGCTGTTCCAACAAGCGTTCGGAGTTAGCTAGACTGCAGCTCACACCGCCTGGCTGTCAGCCCACTGCGACTCCATTTGTTGCTTCAACTGTTCCAATTGTAATTCCAACTTAATGGTATTACTGTGGCTTATGAGTTATCTGACAATTGTATTTTTACGAACTGTTGTAAGTCGCCGAGCCGGGGGACACAGACAAATGTGAAATAATAAATAAATAAATAAATAATATTAGAAAAAAGTGTTATGCTAAACACTATGGAACGAGCACCATATATATATCACAATACAAAGTATTCAATTCATATCATATATCTCTCAGTGTTAAAGCATAGCCACATAAATACAGGAAGCCCACAGACATATGCAGGGCTAAAGCGACGCAAGTAAAAAGTCCACATAAGCCCTTAGAATGGTTCGGAGTCAGTTCACTCACGAACAGAAGACCAAGTCCTTGGGGGAGCCTGGAGAGATGGAAGAGCTGGTACGGCGGCGGCTGGGCAGGCGCCTACGGCTGGAGGTACGATGACGACGCCAATGCTCTCAGCCCGGGAGCACTTTTGCATTTGCGATGTTATTGTAGTGTGGAAACGCAAATACCCCCCGTCAAGATTGTCATTGAAATTAATGAACTACAAACCCAGGGAGGAGCGGTCCGAAGTGAGAGCGCCCCAAGGAAATGTTTTGACGCGAAACGGCCATTTTGGCGTCGTCTTCGTCCTTCCTAAGAATCTTCGTTCGCGAAGTAATGCCGAGAGGTATACGGCTCTCACTGAAATAAATTTCCAAATATTTTGCGTTCATGGCTCTCTGAGTCCAAAAGCCGTATACGGCCCCCCAGCCCCTTCCCTCTGGCCCCCTAAGCTTTTTAAATAAAAAATAAAAATTGAAAAATAAAATAAATAATAAAAATTGAAAAATAAAATAAATAATAAAAATTAAAAAAATACCTACTTCCGGGTTTGGAGCAAGTATCACGAGAATACGCAATAACACGAGTTTCGCTGTCAACGCGAGATCATGCCAGCGTTGACAGCGAAATCCCGTGTGGATTGCGTATTCTCGTAATACTCTTCGGCTACTCTACTACTGGATCGCTGAGGCCCACAGACGCGATTAGGACCTTCTTCGACTCAGTCGGTCGTCGCCTCTCGTCGTCCGGTACTCCTGGATCCTGCGCGTTTGGAAAAGGTAGGCCGAAGCAGGGGGCTCCTCATTCCCTCCCCCATCTCCCCTCATGTATTAAATATAAAATTAAATATATTTAAAGATGAAATAAGGGGAGATGGGATACATTAAAATAAGGGGGGAGGGGAGGATGGAATTAAATATATTTAATATTAAATAAAAATAAGGAGGATGGAATTAAATATATTTAATATTAAATTAAAATAAGGGGAGGGGGAGGATGGAATTAAATATATTTAATATTAAATTAAAATAAGGGGCGAGGAGGATGGAATTAAATATATTTAATATTAAATTAAAATAATTTAATATCTTATCCCTGCATTTTATCTCAGTAAAAGATTATATTTGACTGTATGCATGCAGGGGAGGGGGCGGGGAGAGGGCGGGGAGAGGGCGGAGCTGGGGAGAGGGCGGAGCTGGGGCAGGGCGGAGGCGGGGGCAGACCCTACGGCCCCCAGGTCATCAGTGACCGGAATTCAGGCCCCTGGGCTGGTAGAAGTTGGACAGCCCTGCTGTATATTATATGGCTCTCACTGAAATAAATTTCCAAATATTTTGCGTTCATGGCTCTCTGAGTCCAAAAGGTTCCCGACCCCTGCTCTATCGACACCTATCCCCAAATTGTTATGGGCAGATAACATTGTCTGGGTCATTCAGGGTTAAGTAAGTGACTGTCCTCTACCAAAAAAGATGAAACCCCTCCAGTCTTTTCTCACCTGCTCTTTGATGAAGAAGGGCACGCCGCCGCAACACGTCTCCCTTTTATCTTTACCTCTTTTAGATTACTTTAGAATGAATGTTCCTCCTGGTGAGGATCCGAAACCGATTATTTTTGCCGACAATTCGGTTCTTTCCAACTTGCCACCCCACTAAAAGCTCTAGACGTCCTTTTTTGCGCCAATGACAATCTCTCCCCATCTCAACAAAACAAGATATCCCACGGTGGTCTCCCACCCAAGTTCTAATGAGGCCTCGGTGTGCTTAGCTTCCAATATCAGGTGGATCTGGGGCCTTTAGGGTTTATGACACAAGTCAATAAGTGGATGGCAAAGAACATTCCGAAACTTCCCATGCATACCTGGACGTGGGAATACACAGTCCTGAGGAAGTGAAGACACTCTGGAGACGTCTTGAGGCGGACGCTTCAAGCTTGGTGGGGATCTTACAGGCGGCATGTACATCTTGCAAAAGAATACCAGCATGTGTCCGAGACCCAATCCTGTTGGAGAAGCGGAGAAGGTTGGCAACTTTGGTGTGGTTTATTAACTACTGGCTTTGGGACCCGGCCCTGCCCAGGTTATTTGAGAAAAGCATTGTGTGGCAAGGGTGGTCCTTATGAGATGTTTACATGGCTTGCAGTGGTCTCAGAAAGTTAGTGAAGGTACTGCAAGTCAATACACGACAAAGTAATCACTATTGCAACTTCTATACACACTGCTAAACCACAATGTTTAAAGGGGCAGTGTCAAAGGAATACCAAGACATAGCATATATAGGTAAAAACCACTATATTCTATGGCAGTATATGCTCAATAGCAGAACAATATTACAAACAGTACAATGTAATGCAAATAATCAATCATGTGATTAATACACAGTATGAGCATGAATCACAAGCCCATGTACATGGTTGGGCGAAGGAGTATTCCACTTGGCACTGAGTAACCCATAGTGAAGTCCTGGCTGTAGTGACCCATGGACCTGCGACTGAGTCAATAGGGGAACCTTGGTAGGTGGCAGGGCTGGTGGCTGCTATGGTGGGCAGGCGCCAACGGCTGGAGGTAAGCTGACGACGCCAAGATGGCCGATCTGTATTGAAACGCGGAAACGCGAAATCTCTCATTTCGACTTTGAGTCTAAATTGGTCTACTACAATACTGGGGAGGAGCGGTCAGAAGTGATCAGCGCCCTGAGGAAGCGGTTACGCGAAACGGCCATCTTGGCGTCGTCAGCTTACCTCCGGCGCCTGCCCACCATAGCAGCCACCAGCTCTGCCACCTACCAAGGTTCCCCTATTGACACAGTCGCAGGTCCATGGGTCACTACACCCAGGACTTCACTAAGGGTTACCAGTGCCAAGTGGAATACTCCTTCGCCCAACCATGTACATGGGCTTGTGTTTCATGCTCATACTGTGTATTAATCACATGATTGATTATTTGCATTACATTGTACTGGTTGTAATATTGTTCTGCTATTGAGCATATACTGCCATACAATAGAGTGGTTTTTACCTATATATGCTATGTCTTGGTATTCCTTTGACACTGCCCCTTTAAACATTGTGGTTTAGCAGTGTGTATAGAAGGTACTGCAAGTCCCATCGGCCATGGTCCATCCCCCTCCCAACAGCACCAGGATGTAAAGTGGGTCATGTGGGCTCTGTGTGCCACGTTTAGTCTTGATCATTCATTGGATGAGGGTCGCAACGGTCTCGGAAGGTGAGTGAAGGCACTTCAAGTCCCATCATCCATTGTCCACCCTCCTTCAAATGGCACCAGGATGTAGAGTGGGTCATGAGGGCTCTGTGTATCAGGTTTGATCAGTCATTGGATTAGGTTTGCAGCAGTTTTGGGAAGTGAGTGAAGGTACTTCAAGTCCCATCATGCATGGTCTGCCCTCCTCCAAGCTGCACCAGGATGTAAAGTGGGTCATGGGGGCTCTGTGTGCCTAGTTTGTTCTTTTTTGGTAATTGGATGAGGGTCGCAGTGGTCTCAGAAAGTGAGTGAAGGTACTTCAAGTCCCATCATCCCACTCAAAACTGCAGCAGGATGTAGAGTGGGTCATGGGTACTCTGTGTGCCAAGTTTGGGCCTGGTCTGTGATTTGTAGGGGCTTCAATGTTCTGTGGGAAATGAATCGGGTGAAGGTACTGCAAATCCCATCATTTGTGGCCCATCCTGCCCTACACTGCCCCAGGTTGTAAATTGGGCCAGTGGGCATCTGTGTGACAAGTGTGGTCCTGATCCTTCTATGGTGTGGGCCATAGTGCTCTAAGCAAATGAGTTAAAGTACTGCAAGTCCCGTCATCCATGGCCCATCCTCCCTCAAACTGCACCAGGATGTAGAGTGGGTCTTGAGGGTTCTGTCTACCAAGTTTGGTCTTGCTCTCTCATTGTTTGGGGTCACAAAGGGGTCGCAAAATGTTTTGGTCTGAAACTCCCACCATGCCTGACTGCCTCAGGCCTTTTCCTGACCCCCTCTGCCACTTTAGAAGGTCGGAATGTTCGTGTTGGCTGGCCAATAGACAACATGATTGGTTGACTCACTGGCAACCAATCATGTTGTCAGAATGTAGAGGCCGGGAGCCAATCAGAATGATGCCACACAAATACAAACAAACATTCCACTTTATTATATATAGAGACTAGCTTTGGGACCCGGCGGTGCCCGGGTTATTTGAAATGGGCTGAGGCCTAGGAAGCCTTACTGTCAATTGAGGCTGAGGCCTAGTAAGCCTTACTGTCAATTGAGGCTGAGGTCTAGGAAGCCTTACTGTCAATTCAGGTTGAGGCCTAGGAAGCTTTAATGTCCATTCAGGCTGAGGCCTAGGAAGCCTTACTGTCAATGCAGGCTGAGGCCTAGTAAGCCTTACTGTCAATTGAGGATGAGGCCTAGGAAGCCTTACTGTCAACTGAGGCTGAGCCTAGGGAGCCTTACTGTTAATTTAGGCTGAGGCATAGGAAGCCTTACTGTCATTTCAGGCTGAGGCCTAGGAAGCCTTACTGTCCATTCAGGATGAGGCCTAGGAAGCTTTACTGTCAATGCAAGCTGAGGCCTAGGAAGCCTTACTGCCAATGCAGGCTGAGACCAAGGAAGCCATACTGTCAATTCAGGCTGAGACCAAGGAAGCCATACTGTCAATTCAGGCTGAGGCCTAGGAAGCCTTACTGTCCATTCAGGATGAGGCCTAGGAAGCCTTACTGTCAATGCAAGCTGAGGCCTAGGAAGCCTTACTGTCAATGCAAGCTGAGGCCTAGGAAGCCTTACTGCCAATGCAGGCTGAGACCTAGGAAGCCATACTGTCAATGCAGGCTGTGGCCTAGGAAGCCTTACCGTCAATTCAGGCTGAGGCCTAGGAAGCCTTACTGTCAATTGAGGCTGAGGCATAGGAAGCCTTACTGTCAATGCAGGCTGAGGTCTAGGAAGCCTTACTGTCAATGCAGGCTGAGGTCTAGGAAGCCTTACTGTCAATTTAGGCTGAGGCATAGGAAGCCTTACTATCAATGCAGGCTGAGGTCTAGGAAGCCTTACTGTCAATTTAGGCTGAGGCCTAGGAAGCCTTACTGTTAATTGAGGCTGAGGTATAGGAAGCCTTACTGTCAATTGAGGCTGAGGCATAGGAAGCCTTACTGTCAATGCAGGCTGAGGTCTAGTAAGCCTTACTGTCAATTGAGGCTGAGGCATAGGAAGCCTTACTGTCAATGCAGGCTGAGGCCTAGGAAGCCTTCCTGTCAATTCAGGCTGAGGCCTAGTAAGCCTTACTGTCAATTGAGGCTGAGGCATAGGAACCCTTAGTGTCAATTGAGGCTGAGGCCTAGGAAGCCTTACTGTCAATTGAGGCTGAGGCATAGGAAGCCTTACTGTCAATTGAGGCTGAGGCATAGGAAGCCTTACAGTCAATTGAGGCTGAGGCCTAGTAAGCCTTACTGTCAATTGAGGCTGAGGCATAGGAAGCCGTACAGTCAATTTAGGCTGAAGCCTAGGAAACCTTACTGTCAATGCAGGCTGAGGCCTAGGAAGCCTCACTGTCAATTCAGGCTGAGGCCTAAGAAGCCTTACTGTCAATTCAGGCTGAGGCCTAGGAAGCCTCACTGTCAATTCAGGCTGAGGCCTAGGAAGCCTTACTGTCAATGCAGGCTGTGGCCTAGGAAGCCTTTCTGTCAATTCAGGCTGAGGCCTAGGAAGCCTTACTGTCAATTCAGGCTGAGGCCTAGGAAGCCTTTCTGTCAATTCAGGCTGAGGCCTAGGAAGCCTTACTGTCAATGCAGGCTGTGGCCTAGGAAGCCTTTCTGTCAATTCAGGCTGAGGCCTAGGAAGCCTTACTGTCAATTCAGGCTGAGGCCTAGGAAGCCTTACTGTCAATTGAGTCTGAGGCATAGGAAGCCTTACTGTCAATGCAGGCTGAGGTCTAGGAAGCCTTACTGTCAATTCAGGCTGAGGCCTAGTAAGCCTTACTGTCAATTGAGGCTGAGGCCTAGGGAGCCTTACTGTCAATTGAGGCTGAGGCATAGGAAGCCTTACTGTCAATTGAGGCTAAGGCCTAGTAAGCCTTACTGTCATATGAGGCTGAGGCATAGGAAGCCTTACTGTCAATTGAGGCTAAGGCCTAGTAAGCCTTACTGTCAATTGAGGCTGAGGCCTAGGAAGCCTTACTGTCAATGCAGGCTGAGGTCTAGTAAGCCTTACTGTCAATTGAGGCTGAGGCATAGGAACCCTTACTGTCCATTCAGGCTGAGGTCTAGAAAGCCTTACTGTCAATTTAGGCTGAGGCCTAGGAAGCCTTACTGTCAATTGAGGCTGAGGCCTAGGAAGCCTTACTGTCAATTGAGGCTGAGGCCTAGTAAGCCTTACTGTCAATTCAGGCTGAGGCCTAGGAAGCCTTACTGTCAATTGAGACTGAGGTATAGGAAGCCTTACTGTCAATTGAGGCTGAGGCATAGGAAGCCTTACTGTCAATGCAGGCTGAGGTCTAGTAAGCCTTACTGTCAATTGAGGCTAAGGCATAGGAAGCCTTACTCTCAATGCAGGCTGAGGCCTAGGAAGCCTTCCTGTCAATTCAGGCTGAGGCCTAAGAAGCCTTACTGTCAATTCAGGCTGAGGCCTAGGAAGCCTCACTGTCAATTCAGGCTGAGGCCTAGGAAGCCTTACTGTCAATGCAGGCTGTGGCCTAGGAAGCCTTTCTGTCAATTCAGGCTGTGGCCTAGGAAGCCTTACTGTCAATTCAGGCTGTGGCCTAGGAAGCCTTTCTGTCAATTCAGGCTGAGGCCTAGGAAGCCTTACTGTCAATTCAGGCTGTGGCCTAGGAAGCCTTACTGTCAATTCAGGCTGAGGCCTAGGAAGCCTTACTGTCAATTCAGGCTGAGGCCTAGGAAGCCTTACTGTCAATTGAGGCTGAGGCATAGGAAGCCTTACTGTCAATGCAGGCTGAGGTCTAGGAAGCCTTACTGTCAATTTAGGCTGAGGCCTAGGAAGCCTTACGGTCAATTGAGGCTGAGGTATAGGAAGCCTTACTGTCAATGCAGGCTGAGGTCTAGTAAGCCTTACTGTCAATTGAGGCTGAGGCATAGGAAGCCTTACTGTCAATGCAGGCTGAGGCCTAGGAAGCCTTCCTGTCAATTCAGGCTGAGGCCTAGTAAGCCTTACTGTCTATTCAGGCTGAGGGCTAGGAAGCCTTACTGTCAATTCAGGCTGAGGCCTGTTGGGAAAAGTGGTGTTTTCACCTTTGGCTGGAAGGATGTATGTCTATTTTGGGCCTAGCTTGTAATGCTAGAAATGCTCTCAGTACATCAGGAAACCCTTTCTCTGTAGTGAAATCCTATTAGGAAATGAACATTCCATTTCCAACGGAAAAACTGTCTGGTGCCTTAGTGTTGGAGTTTTGTGGCTGGCCAATTAGAGTTCTTTATGCAAATAATCCGACATTGGCGACCAATCAAAAAGCTGCCACATATTCCTCCCTTCCTCGGCACCTCCTGCCGCACTTCCCACTGCAAACATTGACTTTTATTATATAGATAGATAGATAGATAGATAGATAGATAGACAGACAGACAGACAGACAGACAGACAGACTAGCTTGGGGACCCGGCCCTGCCCGGGTTATTTGAGAAGGGAGGGAGGAGAAAGAGAGAGGAGGAAAGAGGGAAGGACAAAAGGGTAGAAAGTAAGGAAGGAGGGAGAAAGAGCGAGGGAAGGGGGGGGGAGGAGTAAGGAAAGATAGACGGAAGGAAGGGAAAAAAGGAGGGAGGGAGGAAGGGAAAGTGGAAAGGAAGGGAGGTTGGGAGGAAAGAGAGAAGGAAGAATACACAAAAGGAAGGGAGGGAGGAGAAAGAGAGGAGGAAAGAGGGAGGAAAGAGGGAAGGAATGATGAAATGGTGGAAGGAAAGGAGGGAGAAAGAGGGAGGTAAAGAAGGGAGGGAGGGAGGGAAGAAGGACAAAATGGTAGAAGGGAAGGAAGGAGGGAGGGAGAAGGAGCAAAGGAAGGGGAAGGGAATGAGGAAGGAAAGAGAGAAGGAAGGGAAGGATGGATGGAAGGGTGGAAGGGAAGGGAGGAAGGGAGGAAAGAGAAGGAAGAATAGACAAAAGGGAGGGAGGGAGGAGAAAGAAAGAGGAGAAAAGAGGGAAGGGTAGAAGGGAGGGGGGGAGAAAGAGGGAGGTAAAGAAGGAAGGGGGGATTGAAGGAGGGAGGGAAGAGGGAAGGAAAGAAGGACAAAGGGGTAGAAGAGAAGGAAGGAGGGAGGGAGAAGGAGCAAGGGAAGGGGAAGGGAAGGAGGAAGGAAGGAAAGGATGGATGGAAAGGAAGGGCGGGTGGGTGGGAGGAAAGAGAGAAGGAAGACAAGACAAAAGGGAAGGGAGGGAGGAGAAAGAAAGAGGAGGAAAGAGGGAAGGAAGGGTAGAAGGAGGGAGGAAAGAGGGAAGGAATGATGAAATGGTGGAAGAAAAGGAGGGAGAAAGAGGGAGGTAAAGAAGGAAGGGGGATGGAAGGAGGGAGGAAAGAGGGAAGGAAAGAAGGACAAAAGGGTAGAAGGGAAGGGAGGAATGAGGGAGAAGGAGCAAGGGAAGGGGAAGGGAAGAGAGAAGGAAGGGAAGGATGGATGGAAGGGTGGAAGGGAAGGGAGGAAGGGAGGAAAGAGAGAAGGAAGAATAGACAAAAGGGAGGGAGGGAGGAGAAAGAAAGAGGAGAAAAGAGGGAAGGGTAGAAGGGAGGGAGGGAGAAAGAGGGAGGTAAAGAAGGAAGGGGGGATTGAAGGAGGGAGGGAAGAGGGAAGGAAAGAAGGACAAAGGGGTAGAAGAGAAGGAAGGAGGGAGGGAGAAGGAGCAAGGGAAGGGGAAGGGAAGGAGGAAGGAAAGGATGGATGGAAAGGAAGGGCGGGTGGGTGGGAGGAAAGAGAGAAGGAAGACAAGACAAAAGGGAAGGGAGGGAGGAGAAAGAAAGAGGAGGAAAGAGGGAAGGAAGGGTAGAAGGAGGGAGGAAAGAGGGAAGGAATGATGAAATGGTGGAAGGAAAGGAGGGAGAAAGGGGGAGGTAAAGAAGGAAGGGGGATGGAAGGAGGGAAGGAAAGAAGGACAAAAGGGTAGAAGGGAAGGGAGGAATGAGGGAGAAGGAGCAAGGGAAGGGGAAGGGAAGAGAGAAGGGTGGATGGATGGAAGGAAGGATGGAAGGGAGGGTAGGAGGAAAGAGAGAAGGAAGACAAGACAAGCCGCCGCCCCTCCTAACTTGCGTGGCGTGGCGACGTAAGGGAGGAGCAGCGGCGGCGCGGCTTCTCTCCGCCTCCCTGATTTGGCGTCGCCAGGCAGGGAGAAGGAGGCGGAGAGAAGTCGCGCTGCTGTCCCTCCTCCCTTAGGTCGCCACGCCACGCAAGGGAGGAGGGGCGGCGGCGCGGCTTCGCCTCCTCCTCCCTGCCTGGTGACACCACGCCACGCCAGGGAGGAGGCACAGAGGAGTCGCGCCAGCCCCGCCGAAAAGGGGTGGGCGGCGCGCAGGACGTGGGGCGGGAGGGCGCCTCTTTCTCCTCCTCGCCCCTCCCTCCTGCCTTCAATCCGGCGAGGAGGCGGGGAGGGGCGGAGGCGGGGAGGGGCGGAGGCAGGGGCGGGGAGGGGCGGAGACAGACCCTTTGGCCTAGGGCGGCAAAAGGGCCTGATCCGGGCCTGGGAGCGAGGGAAGGGGAAGGGAAGGAGGAAGGAAAGAGAGAAGGATGGATGGATGGAAGGGAAAGGAGGATAGGAGGAAAGAGAGAAGGAAGAAAAGACAAAAGGGAGGGAGGGAGGGAGGAAGGAAGGAAGGAGAAAGAGAGAGGAGGAAAGATGGAAGGAAGGGAGGAAGGAGGGAGGAAGAGAGAGGTAAGGAAGGAAGGGAAGGAAGGAGGGGGAAGAGAAGAGAATGAACGAAAGGGTGATGAGCGAGAGGAGGCACAAGAAAAGACCCGCCCGGGCCTGAGTTGGCTCATACCTGAGCTATTGCCTCCAATATTTTGGACCCAGGCCCGGATTACCCATAAGGCCACCCGAGGCCATGGCCTCGGGCGACGGATTTGGGGGGGTGGCATTTCCGGGCCTGAAGGAACGGGTGAAGGAAGGAGTGGCGCTCGCCCGCGCGAGGGACAACAAGGAGCCGGAGGGAAGTCCCGCCGCCCTCTAGGGCGATTGACGCGGCTTCCCTTGCTGCTGCCGCACGAGCGGACGCCACTCCTTCCTTCAGTGAAGGGAGGAGGGGTGCCGGTGTGAATGCGGCGGCAGCGGGGGAAGCCGCGTGAGTCGCCCTAGGGGCGGGACTTCTGGCGGCGCCTTGTCCGTCACGCCGGCAGTGGCTCCGCCCCTCCTCCTTCAGTGAAGGGAGGAGGGGCGGAGCCGCTGTCGGCGTGTCGGACAAGGTGCTGCTGATAGTCCCGCCCCTAGGGCGTCTCACGTGGCGTACCCGCTGCCGCCCCGCTCGATTTGGGGGCACGGGCGAGCAGGGTGGCAGCGGGGGAAGCCATGTGAGCCTCCCTAGAGACGGGGCTTCCAGCAGCGCCTTGTCCGTCATGCCGGTTCCGCCCCTCCCCTTGAGTGAAGGGAGGAGGGCGGAGCCGCTGCCGGGCGTGACGGACAAGGCGCCACTGAAAGAGTCCCGCCCTTGGGAGACTCACGCCAGCCCCACTGCCGCCCGCCGCCGCTGGCGGGCGCCACTCCTTCCTTCAGTGAATGGAGGAGGGTGCCTGCTTGTGGCCGGCGGCAGCGGGGAAAGCCGCGTGAGTCGCCCTAGGGGCAGGACTTCTGACGGCGCCTTGTCCGTCACACCGCCCCGCCCCCCGCAAGAGGCCCCCCCCCCGGGGGGCGGCATTTAGACAGGGGGCCTTGGGCGGCACAGTCCGCTAATCCGGGCCTGTTTGGACCCTGATAGTTAAAGCTCAAAACCAAAGAGATTAGATGGTTTTCAATGGTAGCCAGCCACTGAGCTTATCCTAAAGGGAGAAATTGGCATAGCAAGTCAGTGTAGAGTAGGCACTACTACTTACTTACCATAGACAGGCAATGTCAAAGCCTTCTTATGATTCTTGCTTGAACAAAGGACACATCGCCCAAACCCCATCCACACTCCAGGTTGAAGTGAGAGCAACAAAAGGAAATGGTGGGAGAATGAGGCCAGCTGGGCTGAGTAAGTTGCACACCTGATTAACATTTGCACACTAATGCTGTGTCTGTGCTTCCACATAATGGTATTGCCCTTGTTCTTCATTTCCCCAAACCTTCACTTACTCTTTGGACTCTTCTCCTTGGTTATTCCCTAAGGCCCCTTCCACATTGCCATATAAAATCCAGATTATCTGCTTTGAACCGGATTATATGGAAGCGTGGACTCATATAATCCAGTTCAAAGCAGATAATCTGGATTTTCCGCTTTGGTAATTGGGATTATTAATTACCCAGGGGGTTTGAAAGAGGCAATGGTAAGACCGCTGCTGAAGAAGCCGAATTTAGACCCTTCGGCTCCCTCCAATTACCGACCGGTTTCCAACTTGCCATTTTTAGGCAAGGTGATTGAGAGGGCAGCAGCGGATCAGCTGCAGCGGTTCTTAGAAGACACAGCTGGACTCGGTCCCTTCCAGTCCGGCTTCCGTATTGGGCATGGGACGGAGACCGTGCTTGTCGCCATTACAGACCAACTTGCGCCTTAACTATAGAGCTTCAGCATCCAGGTATTGTGTTCCCCATGCCTTATTCCTAACCTGATACTATGATTGTATCCGTGTATTATGAATTGCATGCTTTGTATGATATTTTGTATTTTTCAGATGTATATCGACAGCCGCATATGTATGTGTATTAGACACCAGATGTTCTAGATCACCACGTGGCCTTGAGAAAGACCAAGAGGTCGAAACGAGAAGTGGCCAAGGCAAATGCCCCCTCGTCGGCCCATCCTTTGTGGTTTGACCCAACACGTGACTGTTCCCTGCCTGGATTTCCAGGAACAGTTCGCGATTCAACAGCGGCTTTTTGCCCGAACAGCCGGCGCCACGTTTGTTTACTATTGCAGGCACGGTGTGCTGAGCTGCTCTGGCTTCCCCAACCACTCATTGCTCGGAGGCTTTCCCCGTGTGACTTTCAAGGCCCTCTTGGGGGCCTTCATACTTAAAAGACCGCAGATCCTACCTGCCCACCCAAGAGCACCACGGCCAGCAAACGAGAACCTCCTCTGTGTCCCGGGTCCGAGAGAGGCTCACTTGGAGTCCACGAGACAGAGATCCTTCTCTGTTGTGGCCCCCGCCCTGTGGAACTCTCTGCCGCCAGACCAAAGAGGCTCCCTCGACCTGCCCCAGTTCTTGGCGGCACTTAAGACATGGCTATTCAGGAAAGCCTACGCATAACACGGAACCAGCGACTCGAATTCACTGAGTCTGATATTCTAGTATTTTAACCATTTAAAATTTTAATATTTTAAATATTTTAATCGCTAGTTGTGTAAGTCGCCCGGAGCACAAACGTGGAGGGCGACTCATAAATAATAAAGTTCAGTTCAGTTCAGTTCAGTACTACCCTACAGTGAGCATTTCCACTGAGTTGCTTCGATCCCTGCGGACACTGTTACTTTGGGAATTTTCCCTGTTTATTCGTCCTCTCTCAGGGACTGAATCTCAACTTTAGGGTTTCAGAGACTATGATTTCTCTCCTCCTGAGAGTGTGTTGTCCGTGTTATGACTTGCATGTTTTTTTGTATGTATGCTATATTTCATATTGATGATATTATGATACCCACTCTTGGTAGATAAAGTCTACACGTTTGCTATAATTACTTGCATAGTGATTATTTCCATACGGTTCTACTGTTTACTTTGGGCTTTGTTTAAACACGGTCCCCACCTGTTACATAGAGACCAACTTCGCCGCCAGCTGGACCAGGGCGGGTCAGCCCTGCTTGCTTTGTTAGATCTAACAGCAGTGTTTGACACCGTAGACCAGGGCTGTCCAACAGGCATTACTGTAACCAACTAAGTTCAGCACAATCAAAACACTGTTAAAATAAACTTGTTACAGTTCTTGGTTCATAAGACTCCTGGTATTTATATTTAAAGACAAGCCTCACTCTGAAGCCTAATAGTAATTAACACATCATCTCTCTTTACAAATTGGTGGCAGTTTTAAGTAGCGGCGCCGGCGAACTACCGTCCGGTCTCAAACCTACCCTTCCTCGGGAAACTGATTGAACGGGCAGCAGCGATCCAATTACAGGAATTCCTGGAAACCTCAGGAAGCCTGGACCCCTGCCAATCGGGTTTCCGCGCCGGACACGGGACCGAGACCGTTCTGGTGGCCATTACGGACGACATCCGCCGCCAATTGGAGAAGGGAGGTTCAGCTATCCTGGTGCTGCTCGACCTCACCGCGGCGTTCGACACGGTGGACCATGACCTGCTGTTGCGGCGACTATCAGCCATTGGGATTCAAGGCACAGCTTTGGCCTGGTTCGATTCCTTCCTGCGGGGCCGCTCGCAGCGTGTTGAGTGGCGAGGCCAAGTGTCCAAGAAATCCACCCTGGACTGTGGAGTCCCCCAAGGCGCCATCTTGTCACCAACGCTTTTTAACATCTACGTCCAACCCTTGGCAAGCATAGCCAGAAGTTTTGGATTTGGGTGCTATCAATATGCAGATGACACCCAGCTCCTGCTGAAGCTTGAGCCAGGCGTAACATCGGTGCCTGAGAATTTCAGACAAGGACTAGAGGCAGTGACCAGATGGCTCCGCTCATACAAACTCAAGATCAATCCATCAAAGACAGAGATTCTATGGCCGGGACGCCCAGAGCCACCCATTCCGCTGCCGCTCTTTGAGGGAGAGCCGCTGATCCCGGCCCCGTCGGTGAAGAGTCTCAGTGTGATACTAGACTCGAGACTCTCGCTGGAGGCCCAGGTTGCTGCGACAAGTAAGGGAGCTTTTTTTCCACCTACGCCAGGCACGTCAACTGGCACCTTACCTTCCATCAGATGCGCTGGCTACGGTGGTCCATGCCACAGTGACATCGCGGCTGGACTACTGTAATGCCTTGTACGTGGGGCTGCCGCAGTCAACCACTCGTAAAATCCAGCTAGTGCAGAATGCAGCCGCCAGACTCCTCACCGGGACACCGCTGAGATGCCATATCGCGCCATCTCTACAGCGCCTGCACTGGCTGCCAGTCGAGCTCAGAGCCATCCACAAGATCTTGTCGCTTACCTTTAAGGCCCTCCATGGCACCGGCCCAGCTTATTTAAAAGACCGTTTGTCCGAACCAGCTCATTTAAGGTCGCCGCGTTCAGTGAACAGGGACCTTCTCTGCATCCCAGGTGTGAGTGAGGCCCGCCCCGACACCACAAGACGGAGAGCCTTTTCCATCGCGGCCCCTGTTCTTTGGAACTTGATGCCGGCGGATCAGAGAGCTATCCTGGACATGCCCCAGTTCCTGACCGCATTGAAGACCTGGCTCTTCCGAAAGGCTTACGGCTAAGGACACCTCCCAGACTTAGCCTGAGTTACTGGAACTATTTTAATTAATTTTTCCTATTCTTTTAGCTTTTAATTATTGAACTCTTTATGTGTTTTTGTGTAAGTCACCCGGAGCACTGACGTGGAGGGCGACTCATAAATAATAAAATCAATCAATCAATCAATCAATCAAGTACGCGTCTTTTCAAATGGTGGCAGCGAATACGAGTTAAGACGAATCTTTACAAATGGTGGCAGCGGTGGGATAGCCTGCCCTGCCACGTTAAAAGGAAAAGTTGAACGGTGAAGAGAAATCTTTTCAAAACCCGAGCCCCTTCCCTGCGGCCCCCCTAACTTGTTTTAATAAAATACAAATTAAAAATTAAAAAATAAAAAAACACCTACTTCCGGGTTTAGGCAAGCATCGCGAGACTACGCCAGCCACAGACGGGATTTCGAGGGAGGTCGAAATCCCGTCTGTGGCTGCGTAGTCTCGCGATAGCTGCCGAAATCTCGGGTCCCGCGGGATTTGCGGCCGGCCTGGGCGCGCGCCTCCTCCTCCCTCGCGGCTGCTTCCAGGCCAGCCCCATTCCCTCAGAGAGGGAGGAGGGAGTGAGGCAGGGAAGCCCCTCCTGGCTCCGTCCTCTTCCTGTGGAGGGCTCTCGCTTCCCGCCCCGCGGATGGGGGAGCCGCCGCGCCCGGCCTGAGCTTGGCCTCAGCTCCAGCGGGGCTCTTCGGGGACGGCGGCGGTGGCATTGGCGCTTCGGCCCTGTGGCGGGGCTCCCGCAGTATGGGTAAGGAAGGGCCTGGCTCGAATCAATCAATCTAAAAACAGTGGGATGTTGGGTAAGGGGGAGGGGTCCCTCAGCGGCGGTTTCCTTGGCGCGCTTCCTTCCCCTCCTCGCGCCCCCTCCCCCGTGTTGTGCTGCGTTCCCCCGCGTGCAGGGCGCAACGTGGCTTCGTTGGCGCCTGCCCCTGCGGCTTGTTTTCCCTTCAGGGAGGGAGGGAGCTCTTTGGGCCTCCTCCCCCCGCCTCTGGGAAAGGAGGCCCCATCAAGCCCTGCGACGGCATTGAGGTGTTTGGGGTGTTTTTGGTGTGTCCCAATTTGAGTGTGGACTCAAATAACTCAAAGGTATCAGGAAACATTCCCCCCAATCCACCAGTGTTCCCATTTGGGTATATTGAGTATTCATGCCAAGTTTGGTCCAGATCCATCATTATTTGAGTCCACAGTGCTCTCTGGATGGAGGTGAACTACAACTCCAAAACTCAAGGTCAATTGTAAGTAAACTGGAGCTGGGGAGGGGGCGGAGCCGGGGAGGGGGCGGAGCCGGGGAGGGGGCGGAGCCAGGGAGGGGGCGGAGCCGGGGGCAGACGCAGACCCTTTGGCCCCCCAGGTGATCAGTGACCGGAATTCCGGCCCGTGGGCCCGTAGAAGTTGGACAGCCCTGAGATAGATAGATAGATAGATGCCAGGGCCGTAGCCAGGATTTTGATTCGGGGGGCTGAGTTTGGTTCGGGGGGGCTGAGACTGGGTGGAAGAGGGTCTACCCTAGCAAACCTTTTGTATTGTTATCCCAATAACCCCATTAATGTGGGATATAATGAGCATGGTGATCAGATCATGATATGAATAAACATAGCAGTTTAAATAATGTACCAGTAAGGTCTTTTTCGCAGACCACCCTGAGAATTTCGGGGGGGCTGAAGCCCCCTTAGCCCCCCCCCCTGGCTACATGCCTGTCCATGTTGTAATCTGTCCCGGGCCTCAAGGAGACGCGAGTAACAGGGCCGTAGCCAGGATTTTGATTCGGGGGGGGGGCTGAGTTTGGGTCGGGGGGGGGCTGAGACTGGGTGGAAGAGGGTCTATCCTAGCAAACCTTTTGTATTGTTATCCCAATAACCCCATTAATGTGGGATACAGGGGCGGTCTAAGGCAATTCTAAATAGTAAGCAAACATTATTTTGGCGCCCCCAATTTTGCCCCCAGGAGCGCTTGAAGAGGAGCCTTTGAAGGCCCCTCCTCTCGCTCTCCCGGTTCCTGCTGCCAGCCCCTCCCACGGGAATTGCAGAGGGCGGGAGCGCTCTCCTTTGCCCTCTGCAGCGCCCCGTGGGAGGGCCAGCTGCGGAACCAGGAGAGCGAAGAGGAGCCTTTGAAGGCCCCTCCTCTCGCTCTCCCGGGCTCCTGCTGCCAGCCCCTCCCACGAGGCATTGCAGAGGGGCGGGAGTGCTCTCCTTTGCCCTCTGCGCCCGTGGGAGGGGCCAGCTGCTGGGAACCAGGAACAACGAAGAGGAGCCGAAGAGGCTCCTCCTTGCTCTGCAGTGCCCGCGGAACGGGCGGCGCGCAGGAGCGGCGCCCGCGGGCGGGAGTCGCCCACGCCCCCTTCCAAGATGGCGCCCTACGCAGCTGCGTAGGTCGCTTACATGGTAGGACCGCCCCTGGTGGGATATAATGAGCATGGTGATCAGATCATGATATGAATAAACATAGCAGTTTTAATAATGTACCAGTAAGGCCTTTTCGCGGACCACCCTGAGAATTTCGGGGGGGTGAAGCCCCTTTAGCCCCCCCCCCGGCTACATGCCTGATAGATGCTGTTGATATTCCAGGAGCGGCGGCGCCCGGTGGAAGTCGCCCCGACGCCCCCTTCCAAGATGGCGCCCCACGCAGCTGCGTGGGTCACATGTAAGACCGCCCCTGGTGGGATATAATGCGCATGGTGATCAGATCATGATATGAATAAACATGGCAGTTTAAATAATGTACCAGTAAGGCCTTTTCGCGGACCACCCTGAGAATTTCGGGGTGAAGCCCCTTTAGCCCCCCCCCCTGGCTACATGCCTGATAGATGCTGTTGATATTCCAGGAGCGGCGGCGCCCAGCGGGAATTCGCCCCACGACGCCCCCTTCCAAGATGGCGCCCTACGCAGCTGCGTAGGTCGCTTACATGGTAGGACCGCCCCTGGTGGGATATAATGAGCATGGTGATCAGATCATGATATGAATAAACATAGCAGTTTTAATAATGTACCAGTAAGGCCTTTTCGCGGACCACCCTGAGAATTTCGGGGTGAAGCCCTTTAGCCCCCCTGGCTACATGCCTGATAGATGCTGTTGATATTCCAGGAGCGGCGGCGCCAGCGGGGTCGCCCCACGACGCCCCTTCCAAGATGGCGCCCTACGCAGCTCGTGAGGTCGCACATGGCAGGACCGCCCCTGGTGGGATATAATGAGCATGGTGATCAGATCATGATATGAATAAACATAGCAGTTTTAATAATGTACCAGTAAGGCCTTTTCGCGGACCACCCTGAGAATTTCGGGGGGGTGAAGCCCCTTTAGCCCCCCCCCCCTGGCTACATGCCTGATAGATGCTGTTGATATTCCAGGAGCGGCGGCGCCCAGCGGGAATTCGCCCCACGACGCCCCCTTCCAAGATGGCGCCCTACGCAGCTGCGTAGGTCGCTTACATGGTAGGACCGCCCCTGGTGGGATATAATGAGCATGGTGATCAGATCATGATATGAATAAACATAGCAGTTTTAATAATGTACCAGTAAGGCCTTTTCGCGGACCACCCTGAGAATTTCGGGGGGGGGGGGGGTGAAGCCCCTTTAGCCCCCCCCCCTGGCTACATGCCTGATACATGCTGTTGATATTCCAGGTTATATGGCTGTGTGGAAAGGCCCTGAGTCCACACTGGCATATAACCCACTTCAAAATAGATATTGTGGATTCTCTGCCTTGATATTCTGGGTCATAAGGCTGTGTGGAAGGGCCCTACGTCTCATCTGCCATGGATATGGTTTTCAAATCTGTCCCATCTTCCAAGTGGAATGCGTCTTTATGAAATATAACCACCTCAGGAAAAGGAGGGGAGAGAGAAAAACAAAACCCCGAAATATGAATTACAATTCTTTTATGAAAGACAGATGTGGGCTGTTAAAAATGTTTATCATGTGGCTTAACATTAGAAAAACACCCGTCTTAACGAAGGGCGCTCCGCTGATGGGGACCGATTGGCATGCGGGATTCATTACACCAATTTCACCTCTTAAGCCCAAAGAGGCCGGCCGGTTCGGAGTTGTTTATGTGTTTTAATATGGCATCCGAGTCAATTAGAGACCGGGTGGGAAAGAAGGCGGCTTGATCCCGTCCCTCTTTCCATCAAAGGCCAAAGCCCTTCTTGCTTTTGCGCCCAAGGTAAAGGAATATTTGGGGAAATCAGGTTGTCTGCCAATAAACACACTCAATGATGGAGAACGTCCCTTGGTTGCCAAAAAATGTGGCTTCTGGGTGAAAAATTCAGTTTTTTGAGCCGCGGCACATTTTTTACATTTACAAAATCCCGGGGCGCACCACCAACCAAAATGACACAAAATGACACTCTAACACAGTCATACATAGAGATAATATGTTTTTAAATGTATTTATACACTCTGTGTGAAACCTGGGCCTGTTTCGATGAACACAACATAGATATCCTGGCAGGAATGGCAGAAAGACACAAACTTCCCACACAGAACTCCCATAACCAAGAGAAAAGAGAGTTTGGTGGCATTGACCTTGGGTTTTGGAGTTGTAGTTCACCTATATCCAGAAAGTACTGTCGACTCAAACAATGTTGGATCAGGACCAAACTTGGCATGAATACTCAATATGCCCAAATGTGAACACAGATGGAGTTTGGGGAAAATAGACCTTGACATTTGAGAGTCACAGTTTCTGGGACTTATAGTTAACACACAATCAAAGAGCATCCTGAAGTCTTGCAACAATGGAATTGAGCCAAACTTGGCCTATTGAACTCTCATTACCAACAGAAAGTACTGGAAGCAGGCATGTAGCCAGGGGCTAAGGGGGCTTCAGCCCCCGAAATTCTCAGGGTGGTCCGCGAGAAGGCCTTACTGGTACATTATTTAAACTGTTATGTTTATTCATATCATGATCTGATCACCATGCTCATTATATCCCAAATTAATGGGGTTATTGGGATAACAATACAAAAGGTTTGCTAGGGTAGACCCTCTTCCACCCAGTCTCAGCCCCCGAAACAAACTCAGCCCCCCCGAAAACAAAATCCTGGCTACGGCCCTGACTGGAAGGGTTTGCTTGGGAATTGATCTTGAGTTTGGAAGTTGTAGTTCACCTACACCCAGAGAGCACTGTGGACTCAAACAATGTTATGTTATGTTGTTGTTTGTTTTCTATCCAGAATCGCAGTGTTTCCCAAACTTTTTTGAGCCGTGGCACATTTTTACATTGACAAAATCCTGGGGCACACCACCAACCAAAATGACACAAAACGACACTCTAACACAGTCATACATATAGTTAATTTGTTTTTAAATGTATTTATACACTCCGTGTGAAACCTGGGCCTGTTTCGATGAACACAACATATATATGACTTCCTCTTACATACTTATACATGGCTATCAGTGAGCGAACCTGGGAACATTGGGAGGCTGAAGCAGCCTTGAGCGGGAGCTGGAGCCATGATGAGTTGAGGCTACTGAAGGCTTCCTCAAGGCGAGTCTGGTCCTGGCATTCGGCGGAGCCCTTCCTTTGCCTCGGGGAGGATCTTTGGGGAGGGAAAGAGGGAGAAAGCTGCTAGGAGGGGGAAGAGTGCCAATTTCCCACAGCACACCTGATGATTGCTCACGGCACACTAGTGTGCCACAGTACATGGGTTGGGAAACACTAGTTTAAAGGACAGTGGTTGGACAATGGTATTAAGATACCATTTTCCAGCCCCTGTCCCTTAAACCGAATTTACATCAGGGGTCGGGAACCTTTTTGACTCAGAGAGCCATAAAAGCAAAATATTTGGAAATTTATTTCAGTGAGAGCCATAAGAACATAAGAACATAAGAAGAGCCATGCTGAATCGGGCCTCAGCCCATCTAGTCCAGCATTCTGTGTCACACAGTGGCCCACCAGTTGTACACGGGGATCTCTAGCAGAAAGGAGGGCAAGACCCTCACCTGCTCCCGACCCCCCACAACCAGTACCCGGGGAAAATCCTGCCTGCCTCCATCAACACAGAGGTGGCACTTGGATGTCCATTTCAGTAACTACCGATACACTTGATATCCATGAATCTGTCTAATCCTGCCTTGAAGCTGTCCAGGCTGACCGCTGTCACAACCTCCTCTGGAAGTGAGTTCCATGACCCAATGACCCTCTGGGTGAAGAACTATTTCCTTTGTTAGTCCTAACTTTCCTACCTTGGAGCTTCAGGGAGTGCCCTCTAGTCCTAGTGTTGTGTGACAGAGAAAATATTTTTCTTTATTCACCTTTTCTATCCCATGCATGATTTTATACACTTCGATCAAGTCACCTCTTAGACGCCGTCTTTCAAGGCTGAAAAGACCAGGCGTTGCAACCTGGTTTTCATAGGGAGCCGCTCCATCCCTTGGATCATTCTTGTTGCCCTTTTCTGTACCTTTTCCAGTTCCGTTATATCCTTCTTAAGGTGCGGAGACCAGAATTGTACACAGTACTCCAAATGTGGCCTTACCATAGATTTGTAGAGAGGTAATACAACATTTGCTGACCTATTTTCGATTCCCTTCCTGATCATGCCAAGCATAGAATTTGCTTTTTTCACTGCTGCTGCGCACTGGGTTGACATCTTCCTTGAGCTGTCCACCAAGACCCCAAGATCCCTTTCCTGGTTTGTCTCGGAAAGCTTTGACCCCATCAATTGGTAGGTGTAGTTGGGGTTCTTTGCCCCGATGTGCATGACTTTACACTTGTTTAGGTTAAAATGCATTGGCCACTTTGTTGCCCATTCACTCAATTTCGAGAGATCTTTCTGGAGCTCTTTACAATCAGTTTCATTTTTAACTACCCTGAACAGTTTAGTGTCGTCTGCAAACTTTGCTACCTCAGAATTCACTCCTACGTCCAGATCATTAATGAATAAATTAAAAAGTAACGGACCCAAAACTGAACCTTGGGGTACGCCACTTCTCACCTCTTTCCACCCAGAGAAATGTCCGTTTATTACCACCCTTTGTTTCCTAAAGTTTAGCCAGGTTCCAATCCAGGACAAGACCTGTCCCCTGATTCCATGGCTGAAGAGCTTATTTAGGAGCCTTTGGTGAGGGACTTAGTCAAACGCCTTTTGAAAGTCAAGGTGAACAATATCGACTGGGTCCCCCCCCTTTATCTATGTGTTTATTTACACCCTCAAAGAATTCTATCAAGTTAGTAAGACATGATTTGCCTTTGCAGAAACCATGTTGATTTTCCTTCAGCAATGCCTGTTCTTCTATGTGCCTAGTAATATTTTCTTTAATAATGGTTTCCATCACTTTGCCTGGAACTGAGGTTAAACTGACTGGTCTATAATTTCCTGGATCACCTCTGGATCCTTTCTTGAAGATCGGAGTTACATTTGCCTCCCTCCAGTCCTCGGGTACAGTGCCTGATCTTAGAGAAAGGTTATATATCTTAGCTAGAAGTTCAGCAATTTCACACTTGAGTTCCTTAAGAACTCTGGGGTGGATGCCGGCTGGACCTGGTGATTTGTTGACATTTAGTTTAGTAAGGCATTTCAGTGAGAGCCATATAATATACAGCAGGGCTGTCCAACTGGCGCCCCGGGGCTGTACACGGCCCCCAGCCTGTTGGACACGGCCCTCGCTATCCCCCCAACCGCCATTTTTAATTTTTTTAAAAAAAATGGTGGCCGGGGGGCGGCAGAGAGGAGGAAGAGAGCTAGCTCCTCCTCCCTGCACCGCCCCTCCGTCCCTCTCTCCCGCGCCGCCGCTATGAGATCGGGCGGGAGGGAGGAGGAGGAGGCGGGGCAGGGAGAAGGAAGGGAGCCAGCTCCTCCTCCTCCTTGCCTTGCCCCCTCCGTCCTCTCTCCGCCCCGCCACTGTGATCCGGTTCACAGCGGCGGGGAAAGAGGGGAGGAGGAGGAATCCTCCTTCCAGCTCGTCCTCCTTCGTCCCAGCGCCGCTGGTGTCCCGATCGCCATGGCGCGGGAAGGAGGAGGAATCCTCCCTCCCTCCTTCTCCTTCCCGGAGCCGTGGCGATTGGGACACGGCGGCGGGAAGGGCGGGAGGGCGAGGGCAGGCCTTCCAGGGAGGCCTGCGGGAGAGCCCCGCCCAGCTCTCGCGTCCCTCTGACCAGGTCAGATGGACGCGAGCAAGGGTGAAATCCTCCCGCAAACCTGGATGGCTCGCGGGAAGCGCGCCGGTTCTCGCTTCCCCACGAGCCATCCAGGCCTGCGGAAGATTTTTCGCCCGGCTCTCGCGTCCCTCTGAACAGAGGGACACGAGAGCTGAGCAAACCCCTCCGCAAGCCTGGATGGCTCGCGGGAAGCGGAGAACCGGGCACTGCTTCCCCCGCGAGCCATCCAGGCCTGCGGGCGGGGGCGAGCCGCGGAAGCTTCCTCGCGACCGCCCCTCCCCCAAAGTGTCAAACAGCTGTTGTGATGCTTTGGGCGAGGGGCGGAGCCGCAGAAGGCTCCCCTGTGGCTCCTCCTTCTCCCAAAGCCTCACAGCAGCCTCGGAAGTGGGCGAAATCGCCGCTTCCAAGGCTGGTAATGACGCTTTGGGAGAGGGGGAGGGCCGCGTGGCCGGGGACGCGGCCGGGGGCGTGGCCACTCGGCCCCCAGGTGATCGGCCCCCAGGTGATCGGCCCCCAGAAAGTCCGGCCCTTGGGTCGGCAGAAGTTGGACAGCACTGATATACAGTATATAATGTATTTTAAGTCTGAATTCAACTAAATGTGAGTCTATACGTACTTACGATGAGAAAAGGATTCCCCCGGCAGAATGACGGGACTCTTCAGACCTGGCTCTGCAAAAGGCACGCTCAGGACTCTGGGAAGGAAGAGAAGGAAGGAAGGAAGGGGGAAAGAAAGAAAGAAAGAGGAACTAAAGGAGGGAGGGGGAGAGGAAGAAAGAAAAGAAGAACGAACTATGGAAAAGGAAGAAAAGAAAAGTAGAAGAGAGACAAGGAGGGGAAAAGAAAGAAGTAAATAGGAAGGGAGGAAAGGAAAGGGAGAGACGAAAAAGTAAAATAATGAAGGGAAAAGAAGAAAAGAAAGAAGGGGAGAGAGAGGGAAGTGGAAAGAAAGGAAGGAGAAGGAAAGGAAGACTTGGGGGAAAGGAATAGAAGAGGAAGGAAGGAAGGAAGAGGGAGGGAGAATGGAGGAAAGAAGGAAGGGGAGAGAGGGAGGGAAAAGGAAGGAAAGAAGGAAAGGGTGAAAGGGAGAAAGAAAGGAAGGAAGAGGAAGGAAGAGGGAGAATGGAGGAAAGAAGGAAGGGGAGAGAGGGAGGGAAAAGGAAGGAGAGAAGGAAAGAGTGAAGGGGAGAAAGAAAGGAAGGAAGAGGAAGGAAGGAAGGAAGAGGGAGAATGGAGGAAAGAAGGAAGGGGAGAGAGGGAGGGAAAAGGAAGGAGAGAAGCAAAGGGTGAAGGGGAGAAAGAAAGCAAAGAAGAAGGAAAGAAGGGGGAGAAAGGGGGAAAGAAGGAAGGAGAGAGAGGGAGGGAAAAGGAAGAAGGAAAGGGAGATAGGGGGAATGAAAAGAAAGAAGAAAAAGGAAGAGGGAGATGGGAGGAAAGAAGGAAGGAGAGAGAGGGAGGGAAAAGGAAGGAGAGAAGGAAAGGGTGAAGGGGAGAAAGAAAGGAACGAAGAGAAAGGAAGGAAGAGAGAGAATGGAGGAAAGAAGGAAGGGAAGAGAGGGAGAGAAAAGAAAGGAGAGAAGGAAAGAATGAGAGGAAGGAAGGAACGAAGAGGGAGGGAGGAAAGAAGGGAGGGAGAGAGGGAGGGAAAAGAATGAAAGAAAAAGAGAAGGAAAAAGAAAGGAAGAGGAAGTAAGGAAGGTTAGGAAGGAAGGGAGAGGAGGGCGCGGGGCCAAGGCAGACTTTGGTGCTGACGTCAGCGAGCCAGTCCCTCTGGAAGGCATCAAAGAGGCAGCGGCTCTTGAGCTGCCCGACCATGAGGAGATGGGCAGGGCATCCCTCGGGGGCAGCGAGGCCGGGTCCGCCGTGCCAGGGCCAGGCCCACCTCCCCTGAGGCCCGTGGCGGAGGATGAAGAGGAAGACGAGGACAAGGCACCGCCACCAGGCTCCGCCATCCCCAGAGAAAAGAGGGCGCAGGACGGCGAGCGCAGCGGGGGGTGAGGAAGCGGTGGCGATGGCGGGGCAGAAGCAGCAGTCGCGGCGCATTTGCGTCACTCCTCCCCGCTGCAAGCTGGGAAACCGAGGTCCGGGCTGCTCTGGAGAGCCAGATGCAATCATGAAAAGAGCCACATCTGGCTCCTGAGCCGTAGGTTCCCGACCCCTGTATTACATCAATGCTTCCCAACCTTTTTTTTTAACCAGGGACCCCTCTTCAACATTAGTACCGTGTTTCCCCGAAAGTATGACACCCCCGATTGTAAGACGTATCGGGGGTGTCGGGGGGTCAGCTAATGTAAGCCATACCCCGAAAATAAGACGTACCACCGGCCGCCACGTCACTCGGTCCCGCCTCCTCCTCGGTCCCGCCTCCTCCGCCTCCTCCTCCTCCGCCGCCGCCTGCCTCCGCCTCCGTCGCCGCCGCTGCCCACCTCCGTCGCCGCCCGCCTCCACCCGCCGCCGGCGGGGCGGAGGCAGAGGAGGAGGAGGCAGGACCGAGGAGGAGGCGGGACCGAGTGACGCGCGGCGGCCAAGGGAAGGCTTACTTTCGGGGTACGGCAGGTACCGTCGGCTAATGTAAGCCGTACCCCAAAAGTAAGCCGTAGTGGGGATTTTGGGGGTCAAAAGAAAGTAAGACGCTGTCTTACTTTCGGGGAAACACGGTACCAAAAGGGTGACGAATCGGTTTGTGGACAACTTTAGATTGGAGTTCTGATTCAGAAAATTGCATTGGATAGACCACATCAGCTCTAGTTTCTAATACAGAACAAATTTTTATTTATTTATTTACAGTATTTATATTCCGCCCTTCTCACCCCACAGGGGTCTCAGGGCAGATTACAATGTACATATACAGGCAAACATTCAGTGCCATAGGCACACAATATATATACACAGACACTCAGAGGCTATTTAACGTTCCAGCTTCTGGCCACCAGGGGAGCTGTCGCTTCTTCATTCTTTGCATACCTCCTGGAGGTTTTTATGGCCTCATAAATCAGTTAAATTAGCCTCCCCACAAAGTGGTACCTACATTTCCTACTTGACAGATGCAACTGTCTTTTGGGCTGCAAAGGTTGACAACAAGCTACACAAAATTGGCCGGAAGCTCACTCCGACCTGGGGTGGCTTTGAACTCATGACCAGGGGCGGTCTAAGGTAATTTTATATGGTAAGCGAACATTATTTTGGCGCCCCAATTATTTGGCGCCCCATGTAAAAACAAATATACAATTATAATATCACAATACCATTAGTAGTATTATACTGTATCAATGTATATACAATATATTATACTACATACTCATACTATATTTTATCATAATTATATTATACTACATTACTTTATAATTATATTACAATATATTGACATATATAACATGCTATTCTATTATTATTATTATTATTATAAAATAATAAATAAAATTATTTATTTAAATAAAATTATCCTCTACTAAATATTTTCATTACTCCTATAAAACTCAAATAACTCAAAATAAAGTAAAATAAAATATTATATATTACTATTTGCCTGCGCAGTTGCGCCTGTCTCTCCTTGATGCTCTCGGCCGGCGCGCGGGCGGGGAGGTGGGCGGGTGTGGTAGGGTTTTCACGTGATTGGGCCTGGCGAGGGAGTTTGCCTCAGCGCGCGGCGGCTACTTCCGGTGGCAGCTGTCAGGAGGCAATACGTCGCCAATACCCCTTTGTCTCCACTCCCCTTTCCCTTTGTCTCCGCCCAATTGGGTCCCCATATTCGGTGGCAGGGCGGAGACAAAGGGAGAGGGGAAGCACTCCCTGCCTGCCCGATAGGGAGTGACTTTGCTTACAGGCTTCTGCGCACAGGAGCTACTGGGCATGTACAGAGGTTTTCGTGCATGCGCAGTTGCTCCTGTGCTCAACTTCAGCTCTGGAGCAACTGCGCCTGCGCGGAAACCTCCGCGCATGCCCAGAAGCGGCGTTGGAGCGTACAAGGCCGGTGCCCAAAAGCAGGCAGCCACGGCGTTGCCTGAGGAACATCAGCAGGGCCAGGATGCTGTCTGGCGCTGGCGCCCGGTGGGCGGGGGAATTCACCCCTTTCCAGATGGCGCCCCATGCAGTCGCTTCCTTGGCCTACCTGTAGGACCGCCCCTGCTCATGACCTTTCAGTCAGTAATGATCTTAATGCAGAAGACTCCCTGCCAGCTGTGCCACAGTCCCGGTGCAATGCCATCCAAATGCCATCCAGTAGTCGCCATCTTCTCACCCACAGTAAACCATATTTAATAATCTAGAGCTAATGTGGTCTATCCAATTCATTTTTCTGAATCAACACCCCAAAAAACCCCAAGAACAGGCCTAAAAATGAAGACACCCCTCTTGTACCCACTACCCAGCAAGGTTCTCCCCTCCTGACATTGGATAGACCACATCAGCTCTAGCTTCTGATACAGAACATATGCCATCCAGTAGTCACCACCTGCTCGCCCACAGAAAACCAGATTTAATAATCTAGAGCTGATGTGGTAGTACTAATCTTTCGTGGGTAGTCAGCCTCTCCCCTCCTGACATTGGATAGACCACATCAGCTCTAGCTTCTGATACAGAACATATTCCATCCAGTAGTCACCATCTGCTCCCCCACAGAAAACCATATTTAATAATCTAGAGCTGATGTGGTAGTACTAATCTTTCGTGGGTAGTCTGCCTCTCCCCTCCTGACATTGGATAGACCACATCAGCTCTAGCTTCTGATACAGAACATATGCCATCCAGTAGTCACCACCTGCTCGCCCACAGAAAACCATATTTAATAATCTAGAGCTGATGTGGTAGTACTAATCTTTCGTGGGTAGTCAGCCTCTCCCCTCCTGACATTGGATAGACCACATCAGCTCTAGCTTCTGATACAGAACATATGCCATCCAGTAGTCACCACCTGCTCGCCCACAGAAAACCATATTTAATAATCTAGAGCTGATGTGGTAGTACTAATCTTTCGTGGGTAGTCAGCCTCTCCCCTCCTGACATTGGATAGACCACATCAGCTCTAGCTTCTGATACAGAACATATTCCATCCAGTAGTCACCATCTGCTCCCCCACAGAAAACCATATTTAATAATCTAGAGCTGATGTGGTAGTACTAATCTTTCGTGGGTAGTCAGCCTCTCCCCTCCTGACATTGGATAGACCACATCAGCTCTAGCTTCTGATACAGAACATATGCCATCCAGTAGTCACCACCTGCTCGCCCACAGAAAACCATATTTAATAATCTAGAGCTGATGTGGTAGTACTAATCTTTCGTGGGTAGTCAGCCTCTCCCCTCCTGACATTGGATAGACCACATCAGCTCTAGCTTCTGATACAGAACATATGCCATCCAGTAGTCACCACCTGCTCGCCCACAGAAAACCATATTTAATAATCTAGAGCTGATGTGGTAGTACTAATCTTTCGTGGGTAGTCAGCCTCTCCCCTCCTGACATTGGATAGACCACATCAGCTCTAGCTTCTGATACAGAACATATTCCATCCAGTAGTCACCATCTGCTCCCCCACAGAAAACCATATTTAATAATCTAGAGCTGATGTGGTAGTACTAATCTTTCGTGGGTAGTCTGCCTCTCCCCTCCTGACATTGGATAGACCACATCAGCTCTAGCTTCTGATACAGAACATATGCCATCCAGTAGTCACCACCTGCTCGCCCACAGAAAACCATATTTAATAATCTAGAGCTGATGTGGTAGTACTAATCTTTCGTGGGTAGTCAGCCTCTCCCCTCCTGACATTGGATAGACCACATCAGCTCTAGCTTCTGATACAGAACATATGCCATCCAGTAGTCACCACCTGCTCGCCCACAGAAAACCATATTTAATAATCTAGAGCTGATGTGGTAGTACTAATCTTTCGTGGGTAGTCAGCCTCTCCCCCTCCTGACATTGGATAGACCACATCAGCTCTAGCTTCTGATACAGAACATATGCCATCCAGTAGTCACCACCTGCTCGCCCACAGAAAACCATATTTAATAATCTAGAGCTGATGTGGTAGTACTAATCTTTCGTGGGTAGTCAGCCTCTCCCCTCCTGACATTGGATAGACCACATCAGCTCTAGCTTCTGATACAGAACATATGCCATCCAGTAGTCACCACCTGCTCGCCCACAGAAAACCATATTTAATAATCTAGAGCTGATGTGGTAGTACTAATCTTTCGTGGGTAGTCAGCCTCTCCCTCCTGACATTGGATAGACCACATCAGCTCTAGCTTCTGATACAGAACATATGCCATCCAGTAGTCACCACCTGCTCGCCCACAGAAAACCATATTTAATAATCTAGAGCTGATGTGGTAGTACTAATCTTTCGTGGGTAGTCAGCCTCTCCCATCCTGACATTGGATAGACCACATCAGCTCTAGCTTCTGATACAGAACATATGCCATCCAGTAGTCGCCATCTGCTCACCCACAGAAAACCATATTTAATAATCTAGAGCTGATGTGGTAGTACTAATCTTTCGTGGGTAGTCAGCCTCTCCCCTCCTGACATTGGAGAGACCACATCAGCTCTAGCTTCTGATACAGAACATATGCCATCCAGTAGTCACCATCTGCTCCCCCACAGAAAACCATATTTAATAATCCAGAGCTGATGTGGTAGTACTAATCATTTGTGGGTAGTCAGCCTCTCCCCTCCTGACATTGGATAGACCACATCAGCTCTAGTTTCTCATACAGAATATATGCCATCCATATTTAATAATCTAGAGCTGATGTAGTAGTAATCTTTCATGGGTAGTCAGCATCTCCTCTCCCGACATAACCGTTGCCTTGGCACTATAAGAGGGCTTTGCGATACCAATCGCTCTCGTCGCCATGCCCCACCCCTTCCGGCTTCAGCTCTTCCACAGCTTCTCCAGCCTTGAGGGGGCAGTGCCAAGCCAGCGGTGGCAGATCCAGCACAATGCTAGCTTGGCACTGTCCCCTCAAGGCTGGAGAAGCTGTGGCAGAGCTGAAGCCGGGAGGAGGAGACGGAGCCAGGCCGCGCCATATCCCGCCCCCTCCCCCCCGGCTTCAGCTTTCCCACAGCTTCTCCAGCTTTGAGGGGGCAGTGCGAGTGAGGGGCGGGGCTTCAGTGGCTCCTCCTCCGCACGGCTTCAGCGAGCAAGGGGTGAGAATCATGGCGGATTGGAGGCTGGCTGGGGAAACGGCCGAAGGAGGCGGCGCCCTGGCCCCTTCTTCTTTTTCTTCGCCGCCGCCCAGCCCTTCCTCCTCCTCCCCCAAACAGCAGGAGTTCGGCAGGAGGAGGGGGGAAGGAAGGGGGGCAGAGAGCTTTTCTCGTGGCAGAGCAGGAGGTCCGTCATGGCACACTACTGTGTCGTGTCACAGCGGTTGGGAAACACTGCCTTTAATCACTGCCAATTCCTCCCAAACCCCTCCAGTATTTTCTCTTGGTCATGTGGGTTCTCTGTGCCAAGTTTGGTCCAGTTCTGTAATTTGTGGGGGTTTCAGTGGTCTGTGGAAGTCAGAGCTGAATCAATTGAAGGTACTGCAAATCCCATCATCCGTTGTCCAGATTGTTTTTGTGATTAATCACTATGCTTGAATTATGTTCAATTTGCTACAACGAAAATACATCCTGCTTATTAGATATTTGCATTAGAATTCGTAGGAGTAGCAAAATTATTTATGAAGTAGCAACGAAAATATGGTTGGGGGTCACCACAACATGAGGAACCTTATTTAGGGGTCACGGCATTAGAAAGGTTGAGAACCACTGAATTAATACATATATCTTTCTCTTTAATTTTATTTATTATTATTATTTATTATTTCGCATTTGTCTGTCGCCCCCCCCCCCCCCAACGGCTCGGGGCGACTTACAACAGTTCATAAAATACAATTGTCAGATAACTCATAAGCCACAGTAATACCATAAAGATGGAATTACAATTGGAACAGTTGAAGCAACAAATGGAGTCGCAGTGTGCTGACAGCCAGGCGGTGCGAGCTGCAGTCTAGCTAACTCCGAAGGCTTGTCGGAACAGCAATGTCTTGACTGCTCTCCTGAACGGGAGGAGGCCCTGGGTGGCACGGATGCCGGCGGGCAGTGCGTTCCACAGGGTTGGGGCTGCAACAGAGAAAGCCCGGCGGCGGGTTGCGGACAGATGGTAGGTCCTCACATTTGGGATGACCAGGAGGTTTAGCTCTTCGGAGCGCAGTGATCTGGTGGGATGGTATGGGACAAGGCGGTCCCGCAGGCACACTGGCCCCAGACCATGTAAGGCCTTAAAAGTCAGGACTAACACTTTGAAGGCAATCCGGCATTCGATTGGGAGCCAGTGCAGTTCGCGCAGGATTGGCATGATGTGGTGGCCAATCGGACCCCCGCCAGGAGTCGCTGCGGCGCATTCTGCACCAGCTTGAGTCTCCGGATTACCGACAGAGGCAGGCCAATGTAAAGAGCGTTACAGTAGTCCAGCCTCGAGATGACCGTGGCTTGGATCACGGTGGCTAAGTCGCGCCGGGACAAATAGGGGTCCAGCTTCCTCGCCTGGCGAAGATGGAAAAATGCTACCCTGCTGACGCTGGAGACGTGGGCCTCCATCGACAACAGGGGGGTCCAAGGTTACTCTAAGCTCTTAACAGAGGGCGACGGACATAATGTCACGCCGTCCAGGGTTGGAATCTGAACATCCCTACAGCCCGGAGGACCCAGCCACAGGATCTCCGTCTTGGCCGGATTCACCTTCAACCTACTGGCTCGCAGCCATCCAGTGACGGCCTCAAGGCAACGATGGAAATTATCGGGTACGGATTCGAGGCTGCCCTCCATCTTCAAGATAAGCTGGGTGTCATCAGCGTACTGATGGCACACCAGCCCAAAACTACGCACCAGCTGGGCAAGTGGTCGCATATAGATGTTAAATAAGAGGGGGAGAGAATAGCCCCTGAGGAACCCCGCAAAGAAGCGGGACCCCCGGAGACATCCTTGCCCCTCCTCACTCGTTGTAGCTGGTTCCGAAGGAAGGAGGTCACCCAATTAAGGGCTGTCCCCCTAACTCCGGCCCTGGCAAGGCGGTGAGTCAATAGATCATAATCAACTGTATCAAACGCCGCTGTGAGGTCCAATAACACGAGCAGCGCCGATCCGCCCTGATCCAGCTGGCAGCGCAACTCATCCGAGATGGAGACCAGGACCGTCTCCGTCCCATGCTATTGATATTTTTAAAAAGTTAATTTCTAAAAGGGCAGTGAGTAAATATTTTTCTGGAAAGGGGGCGGTAGGCCAAAAAAAAATTGGAAACCACTGATTTAAAGTGTTTGCAAGGAACTGAACAATAAAGGTAAAGTTGCCTGCCGTGTTTGGCAAGAACGTGCCCCACCCCTTCCGGCTTCAGCTCTTCCACAGCTTCTCCAGCCTTGAGGGGGCAGTGCCAAGCCAGCGGTGGCAGATCCAGCACAATGCTAGCTTGGCACTGTCCCCTCAAGCCTGGAGCTGTGGCAGAGCTGAAGCCGGGAGGAGGAGACGGAGCCAGGCCGCGCCATGTCCCGCCCCCTCCCCCTCCCCCCCGGCTTCAGCTTTCCCACAGCTTCTCCAGCTTTGAGGGGGCAGTGCGAGTGAGGGGCGGGGCTTCAGTGGCTCCTCCTCCACGCGACTTCAGCGAGCAAGGGGTGAGAATCATGACGGATTGGAGGCTGGCTGAGGAAACGCCGAAGGAGGCGGCGCCCTGGCCCCTTCTTCTTTTTCTTCGCCGCCGCCCAGCCCTTCCTCCTCCTCCTCCCCCAAACAGCAGGAGTTCGGCAGGAGGAGGGGGGAAGGAAAGAGGGCAGAGAGCTTTTCTCACGGCATAGCAGGAGGTCCGTCATGGCACACTACTGTGTCGTGTCACAGCGGTTGGGAAACACTGCCCTTAATCACTGCCAATTCCTCCCAACCCCCTCCAGTATTTTCTCTTGGTCATGTGGGTTCTCTGTGCCAAGTTTGGTCCAGTTCTGTAATTTGTGGGGGTTTCAGTGGTCTGTGGAAGTCAGAGCTGAATCAATTGAAGGTACTGCAAATCCCATCATCCGTTGTCCAGATTGTTTTTGTGATTAATCACTATGCTTGAATTATGTTCAATTTGCAACAATGAAAATACATCCTGCTTATTAGATATTTGCATTAGAATTCGTAGGAGCAGCAAAATTATTTATGAAGTAGCAACGAACATATGGTTGGGGGTCACCATGACATGAGGAACCTTATTTAGGGATCACGGCATTAGAAAGGTTGAGAACCACTGAATTAATACATATATCTTTCTCTTTAATTTTATTTATTATTATTATTTATTTCGCATTTGTCTATCGCCCCCCCCCCCCCCAACGGCTCAGGGCGACTTACAACAGTTCGTAAAATACAATTGTCAGATAACTCATAAGCCACAGTAATACCATTAAGATGGAATTACAATTAGAACAGTTGAAGCAACAAATGGAGTCGCAGTGGGCTGACAGCCAGGCGGTGCGAGCTGCAGTCTAGCTAACCCCGAAGGCTTGTTGGAACAGCAATGTCTTGACTGCTCTCCTGAACGGGAGGAGGCCCTGGGTGGCACGGATGCCGGCGGGCAGTGCGTTCCACAGGGTTGGGGCTGCAACAGAGAAAGCCCGGCGGCAGGTTGCGGACAGATGGTAGGTCCTCACATTTGGGATGACCAGGAGGTTTAGCTCTTCGGGGCGCAGTGATCTGGTGGGATGATATGGGACAGGGCTGTCCAACTGGCGGCCACGGGGCCGGATCCGGCCCCGTAGCCTGTTGGACACGGCCCCACCTATGCCCTCAGCCGCCATTTTTAAATTTGAAAAAAAAATCGAATTTTTTTTTAAATGGCGGCCGGGGGCCGGGGGGGGAGGCGGGGCAGGGAGGAGGAAGAGAGCTAGCTCCTCCTCCTTTTCGCGCCCCTCCCTACCTAGGGCGGGAGCCGCCCGAAAGGGCAGAAGGCGCGCCAACAGCAGCGCGTCACAGGCCTGGCGTGACGTGCTGCTCCTTGGCACCGCCTACTCCTCCTTCCGGTGCCCCCTCCCTTCCTAGGGCGGAGGGAGGGGCGCGAAAGGAGGAGTAGGCGCGCCAAGAGCATGGCGTCACGCCAGGCCTGTGACGCTCTGCTCTTGGCGCCGCCTACTCCTCCGGCGCCCCTCCCTACCTAGGGCGGGGGAGCCACCGAAAAAGGGCAGAAGGCGGCGTCAAGAGCAGCGCGTCACAGGCCTGGCGTGACGCACTTCCCCTTGGCGCCGCCTACTCCTCCTTTTTGGCGCCCCCCCTCTGCCCTAGGAAGGGAGGGCACCGAAAAAGGAGGAGTAGGCGGTGCCAAGGGACAGCGCGTCACGCCAGGCCTGTGACGCGCTGCTCTTGGCGCCGCCTTCTGCCCCCCGGCCGTTTTAGGAGGGGCGGGGCCTGGGGCGGGGGTGGGGCCTGGGGGCGGGGCCTGGGGCGGGGCCGAGCGGCCCCCTAGGTCATCAGTGACCTTTTATCCGGCCCTGGACCCCGTAGAAGTTGGACAGCACTGATATGGGACAAGGCGGTCCCACAGGTACACTGGCCCCAGACCATGTAAGGCCTTAAAAGTCAGGACTAACACTTTGAAGGCAATCTGGCATTCAATTGGGAGCCAGTGCAGTTCGCGCAGGATTGGCGTGATGTGGTGGCCAATCGGGACCCCCGCCAGGAGTCGCGCTGCAGCGTTCTGCACCAGCTTGAGTCTCCGGATTGCCAACAGAGGAAGGCCAATGTAAAGAGCGTTACAGTAGTCCAGCCTCGAGATGACCGTGGCTTGGATCACTGTGGCTAAGTCGCGCCGGGACAAATAGGGGGCCAGCTTCCTCGCCTGGCGAAGATGGAAAAATGCTACCCTGCTGACGCTGGAGACGTGGGCCTCCATCGACAACAGGGGGTCCAAGGTTACTCCTAAGCTCTTAACAGAGGGCGACGGACATAATGTCACGCCGTCCAGGGCTGGAAGCTGAACATCCCTACAGCCCGGAGGACCCAGCCACAGGATCTCCGTCTTTGCCGGATTCACCTTCAACCTACTGGCTCGCAGCCATCCAGTGACGGCCTCAAGGCAACGATGGAAATTATCGGGTACGGATTCGAGGCTGCCCTCCATCTTCAAGATAAGCTGGGTGTCATCAGCGTACTGATGGCACACCAGCCCAAAACTACGCACCAGCTGGGCAAGTGGTCGCATATAGATGTTAAATAAGAGGGGGAGAATAGCCCCTGAGGAACCCCGCAAGAAGCGGGAACCCCCGGAGACATCCTTGCCCCTCCTCACTCGTTGTAGCCGGTTCCGGAGGAAGGAGGTCACCCAATTAAGGGCTGTCCCCCTAACTCCGGCCCTGGCAAGGCGGTGAGTCAATAGATCATAATCGACTGTATCAAACGCCGCTGTGAGGTCCAATAACACGAGCAGCGCCGATCCGCCCTGATCCAGCTGGCAGCGCAACTCATCCGAGATGGAGACCAGGACCGTCTCCGTCCCATGCTATTGATATTTTAAAAAAATTAATTTCTAAAAGGGCAGTGAGTAAATATTTTTCTGGAAAGGGGGCGGTAGGCCAAAAAACTTTGGAAACCACTGATTTAAAGTGTTTGCAAGGAACTGAACAATAAAGGTAAAGTTGCCTGCCTTGTTTGGCAAGAACGTCCGCCTGTTTATTTGGCCAGCGTCATTACTTGTGTGCGGAAAAACAGCTGGGGGCGGTAGGCCAAAAAAGTTTGGGAACCCCTGTTGTAGACTCAGGGCCGGTCTTTAAATGGTAAGCGAACATTATTTTGGCCCCCCCTCCCTCCGCACATGCCCAGAAGCTCCTGCATAGGGTCCCAGCTGCCCTACTTTTACCAGTAATCTTGATAATGATGCCATAGGAGTAAGCCCCCAGCGCCACCGCAAAGGCATTGTTAACACAGGCATGGGCAACCTGGGGCCCTCCCTGTAGGCAGGTGCTTCGGACTTCATGTCACGACTCCCACAGATGGCAAGACAACACCAAGCTAGTAAAAATATATACAGTTTATTTATAACACAAAATAGCCTCAATCCGGCGTTCCAAAAAACCCACACCCAAAATCGAAAGCAAAATAGATGAGACGTCCGTCTTCAAACGAAACTTGAGCTGTAACTCGGCTTGTAGTCAGTGATGCGAAGACCCATCCAGAGAAGGAAAGAAGGATAGCTTCACATCCCAGGAGAGCCACACAGGAAATGTTCAAACAGGACGCGGCAGACAAGCTTGCTGGGAATCAAGAACCAGGACACGAACCCACAAAATACAAGATACAGGAACCAGCAACCCACAGCAACACCTTGGCCGACCGCAGATTCCCAAATCCCCAAGCCTTACTGTTATACCCTTACAAATCAGAGTCATCAGACTCCACACCCAAATCTGCCCTAGTGCCCTCAGCTGCAGCCCTGGGTGTGTTCCTCCAATTGTCCCATCTTTGCTCTGCAGTTAAAGCGCCCCAGTCCAATTCCACATTCCCACTAGGCCAACTATTATCACTGGAAAAACCAAAAAATGAACTTTCGCTAGACTCAGCATTTAACACATTCCTGACATCTTGCACCAGTGCTGAGTCCAGCTCAGTATCACTGTCTTCTGAGGGTAACTCCACGTCAAACCCCTCAAAGGTCTCATCACTGGTAGGCTCCTAAGTATTTGTCGGACCTTCCTCCTATGTTCTGCCTCTTCCAAATGCTCATCACTTGCAGCCCTCTTTCTCCCAGCTGCAGGAGGCCCGCCCAAACCTCCCTCTTCCAAGGACATATCTGACAAACTCTCCTCTTCCCAATTACTACCTGTAGCAACTACAGGCTCAGGTTGCTCAACCACAACACTTCAACTCCCACCATTCCTAGTAAAACGTAAATACAATACATTATATTATTGCCAGAGCATGATATTACTATTATATATTAACATTGTATTATAACATTATACTGTAATATTATTAGTAATATGACATGTAATATAAAAGATATCCTTATAATATCTTAGTAGTAGTAGTAGTGTTATATTGCATTCCATGACACAGGCCCCTTCCCTTCCCTTTCCTGCTGAATCGGCCGAGGGGGGAAAGAGAGGGCCCTGAAGCTCTGAGGGATGGCGGGGATCGCAGTCAGGGAGGTAGGGGGGCCCAAACCGGCCCGTGCCCAGGGGCGGCCCCAGCGATTCCGCCACCTACGCGGTCGCGTAGAGCGTCATAGGCTGGGAGGGCACCACCGGCTGGGAGGCGGCGCCACGCCCGACTCCGCACCCCCACCGGCGCCGCACTGCCCTGCGCCGCCGTCCACGCACGTGCAGAAGCACCTACAGGCGCTATAGCGCCTGTAGATGTTTCTGCGCACACGCGAACGTCCGCGCACGCGCACTCCCTCCCAAGCCTGCCTGCCGCTTTGGAGGCAGCGCACATGCGCAAAACCTGCACTGCACGCATGCGCTGGCTCCAAAGCGGCAGGCACGCTTGGGAGCGAGGTGCGCGTGCACGGACGTTCGCGCGTGCGCAGAAACATCTACAGGCGCTATAGCGCCTGTGCTCTCTGCGCGTGCGCCAGCCAGCGGCACAGGGAGGCACGCGCGCAGAAAGGTGCGCCACGGAGGTGTGCCACGGCCGATGGGGCCGGTTGCAGCGGCGGCGGTGTGGGCGTGGCGTGGGCGGCGGTGTGGGTGTGGCGGCGGTGGTGGTGTGGCGGTGGCGGCGGTGCCGTGGCAGCAGCGGCGGTGGGGCGACAAAATTTTCTTCGCGTACCCCCCCAAATTAAGTCGGGCCGCCCCTGCCCGTGCCTGCCCAAGGAGAGCCCGGTCACGGGGGGAGAGGGTTGGGAGAAGGCCGGCCGGGGCCTGAGGAGCCCCCCCCCAGGCTGGAAATCCAGGCTGACTCGGCTTCCCACCGAGCAGCGTTCTTTCCTGCCCCCCCTCCCACAGCCGCCATGTTTCCCGTCTCGTGAGACTGGCTGGGAAGTGGGCGGTGGAGGAGGCGGAGGCACCGGAGGCAGGTGGGCGGGCGGGCCCAAAAGCGGAACATCGGCCAGACGCTGTCTGGCGGGCGGGGGAATGCGCCCTTTACCCAGATGGCACCCCACGCAGCGGCGTCCTTTGCCTACCGGTAGGACTGCCCCTGTGTAGACGGAGTATTTCATGCAGTTTGAACTGCATTATATGGCAGCATAGAGCCGGACTTAAAGAGACACTGTTAACGGAGCAGAACAATGTATATATTTATTTTAAAACAGCCCATCTTGCCTTGTTTATCCCTCCCCAAAGGCCCTCACCTCTACAATCAGCCTGGTTCTTACAATCAGCGCTTTGGGAATTGGACCAATAAAATGTCGGAGATTTACTCCCCTTTCAATACTCTCCTTAAAAGTCATTCTAATTCCTTTTCCTGGTTAAGGTTGCTAAATTATTAATGTCCGCACATCCACGCACCATTAAGGCAGGGAATTATGGTTGGGTGGCAAGGAATGACTCTAATTGTTCATGGGTCTAATTGGTCTCGCTAAAGGTACAGCGTGAAAGCCAAAAAGGTGCTTCCTGTATTGCAGGGATAGGGAACCTGTGGCTCGGGAGCCAGATGTGGCTCTTTTCATGATTGCATCTGGCTCTCCCTCTTCCTTCCTTTCTCCCCCTTCACCTTTTCCTTCTCCTTCTCTCCTTCCGTTTCCTCCCTCTCTCCCCTTCCTTCTTTCCTCCATTCTCCCTCTTCCTTCCTTCCTTCCTTCCTTCCTTCCTTCCTTCCTTCCTTCCTTCCTTCCTTCCTTCCTTCCTTCCTTCCTTCCCTCCTCTTCCTTCCTTCCTTTCTCCCCTTCACCCTTTCCTTCTCTCCTTCCGTTTCCCTCCCTCTCTCCCCTTCCTTCTTTCCTCCATTCTCCCTCTTCCTTCCTTCCTTCCTTCCTTCCTTCCTTCCCTCCTTCCTTCCTTCCTTCCTTTCTCCCCTTCACCCTTTCCTTCTCTCCTTCCGTTTCCCTCCCTCTCTCCCCTTCCTTCTTTCCTCCATTCTCCCTCTTCCTTCCTTCCTTCCTTCCTTCCTTCCACTTCCTTCCTTCCTTTCTCCCCTTCACCCTTTCCTTCTCCTTCTCTCCTTTCTTTTCCCTCCCTCTCCCCTTCCTTCTTTCCTCCATTCTCCCTCTTCCTTCCTTCCTTCCCTTCCTTCCTTCCTTCCTTTCTCCCCTTCACCCTTTCCTTCTCCTTCTCTCCTTTCTTTTCCCTCCCTCCCTCTCTCCCCTTCCTTCTTTCCTCCATTCTCCCTCTTCCTTCCTTCTGCTTCCTTCCTTCCTTTCTCCCCTTCACCCTTTCCTTCTCCTTCTCTCCTTTCTTTTCCTTCCCTCTCTCCCCTTCCTTCTTTCCTCCATTCTCCCTCTTCCTTCCTTCCTTCCTTCCTTCCCTTCCTTCCTTCCTTCCTCCCCCTTCACCCTTTCCTTCTCCTTCTCTCCTTCCGTTTCCCTCCCTCTCTCCCCTTCCTTCTTTCCTCCATTCTCCCTCTTCCTTCCCTTCTTTCTCCCCTTCACCCTTTCGTTCTCGCCTTCTTTTTCCCTCACTCTCTCCCATTCCTTCTTTCCTCCCTCTTCCTTCCTCTTCCTTCCTTGTTTCTTTCCTCCCTCCCTCTTCCTTCCTTTCTTTTTCCCCCTTCACCCTTTCCTTCTCCTTCTCTCCTTCCTTTTCCCTCACTATCTCCCCTTCCTTCTTTCCTCCATTCTCCCTCCTCCTTCCTTCCTTTCTTTTTCCATATTCACCCTTTCCTTCTCCTTCTCTCCTTTCTTTTCCCTCCCTCTCTCCCCTTCCTTCTTTCCACCATTCCCCCTTTTCCTTCCTTCCTTCCTCTTCCTTCCTTTCTTCCCTTCACCCTTTCCTTTTCCTTCTCTCCTTCCTTTTCCCTCCCTCTCCCCTTCCTTCTTCCTTCCATTCTCCCTCTTCCTTCCTTCCTTCCTCTTCCTTCCTTCCTTTCTTCCTCCCCTTCACCGTTTCCTTCTCCTTCTCTCCTTCCTTCTTTCCTCCATTCTCCCTCCCTCTTCCTTCCTTCCTCTTCTATTATTTTTCCCCAAGTCTTCCTTTCCTTCTCCTTCCTTTCTTTTCTCTTCCCTCTCCCCCTTCTTTCTTTTCTTCTTTTCCCTTCATTATTTTACTTTTTCCTCACTCCTTGTCCTTGTCCTTTCTTTTCCCCACCCTTTCCTTTCCTCCCTTCCCATTTCCTTCTTTCTTTCCCCCTCATTGTCTATCTCCTGCTTTTCTTATCTTGGTGGGGCAGAGCCAGGGGTGGGGGCAGAGTCTTTGGCCTAGGGTGCCAAAAGGGCCTGATCCGGGCCTGTCTTACAGCATCCTGGGGAGGCCGAAACTGCGTTCCTTTAAACCGCGGATATTGAAACCCATCAGGCCCCTGTATCCACGGGTCAATGGATCGCCTCCATTTGGTGCCATATTTTTCCTAACTGCTATCTCACTGAGGGTGGCGGTGGTGTTGGGTTGGCCCCTTTGCGGGCCAAATGAGAGGTGACAGCAGGAGTGGCTGTGAGTGGTGGGGGCTGAGAGAGGGAAGGAGAAGCTGTTGGAGGGGCTAAGGCCATCCTGGTGGAGGCCAGAGGGTGTGTGACAGCAGGAATGGCTGTCAGAGAAGGGTCAAGGGATGGCGGAGGGGATGGAATTGGAGAAGGTGGCAGGAGTCCCCTGGGCATGGCCAACAGGGGAGGGGGCCAGGGGGGGAGAGGAAGGTCTGGCAGGCCCGGATCATACCCTTTTGGCGCCCTAGGCCAAGGGCTCTGCCCCCGCCCTGCCCCCGGCTCTGCCCCACCCCCAGCTCTGCCCCCGGCTCCTCGCCAGCGCGAGGAGGAGGAGGAAGGAAAGGCCCACCCGAAGGACACGTCGGCAGCAGGGGCGCATGTGGGAGGCGCGCCTGTGCAGAGGGAGCGGGGCGTCCGTGGCCACGTGGTCCCAGCCAGCCCTGGCCTTGCCCCCAGCTGCCCACCCAAGCGCTTCTCCTTCCCAGGTGGCGCATGCGTCCCGGCGGTGCAACCGTCCCTCCCTGAAGGGAACTCCCGCGCGGCACTCCCTTCCTCCCTCCCTCCCACTTCCTTCCTTCCTTCCTTCCTGCGGCTGGGTTTGGGAGTGAGCGCAGCAAGGAGGCGGAGCCAGGGGCGGGGGCAGAGCCTTTGGAGCAGAGCGGGGGGGCGCGCACATGCACACTTTTTTCCGATTTTTTTTTATTTTTTTGATTTTCCCCCCAAATTTTTTTGGATTTTAAAAAACTTTTTTGGGGGGCCGGGCCCCCCCATGGCTGCCACCCTAAGACATGGCCTAGGGTGGCCTTATGGGTAATCCGGGCCTGAGGTCTGGGGACCTGGGATGGAAGGGGAAGTGTAGGACAGTATGGAGGGAGACAAGCGAAAATGTCAAGGAGATCTTCCTCTGCTCAATATCATCAATGTTGTGGAGTAATGGGAGTTGTAGTTTAGTGAGCCACTCACTCGCTTTTCTCATAATTCCATAGCATTGAGTCATGGCAGTTCAAGTGAGGTCAAACTGTGTTCTTTAGTAGCGGGGGCCGTGTAGCGGGGGCCGTGTCCAACAGGCTGGGGGCCATATATGGCCTGCGGGCCGCCTGTTGGACAGCCCTGGCATATACCATGCAGCTGTGGACAAAGGCCCGGATTAACACCTTTTTGCGCCCTAGGCCACACTTTGAAATTACGCCCTTCACCACCACTCAGACCCACACTTGGCTGGCTTTCGCCATGGTGCCTCCAGAGCAGAAGACAGGCATGTAGCCAGGGGGCTAAGGGGCTTCAGCCCCCAAATTCTCAGGGTGGTCCGCGAAAAGGCCCTACTGGTACATTATTTAAACTTATGTTTATTCATATCATGATCTGATCACCATGCTCATTATATCCCACATTAATGGGGTTATTGGGATAACAATACAAAATGTTTGCGAGGGTAGACCCTCTTCCACCCAGTCTCAGCCCCCAACCAAACTCACCCCCCGAATCAAAATCCTGGCTACGGCCCTGCTCAGAGATGTCCAAATTCGGGCAGAAGAAGATGGAGCGGTGGCTGTTTCCTCCCAGAAGAGGATGAGAAGTTCCACAATTATTTGTGAGGCTCAGACAGAAGGGTTTTCGTCCCGAGATTAAACTCTTGACTGCGTCGCCCAACTTGGCGACGTTTCTCTTCTCCAGCCGCCTGGCCCAGCTTCTCCAAGCGAGGCTGTTCAGACCCCTTCCTCTCCATTCCATCTCCCCACTGTTTGTTTTGCTTGGGAGGTTGGATTAACATTGGTCTTGACTTTTCCCCTCTTGTTATTCAAAGGGCGGAACAATATTTTCCTTCGCTTGGGAAAAGGACAAAGTTCAGGTAAGGCACTTGACCCGCTTCCAGTCCTCTTCCTTTCCCCCACCGCTGCCTTTTCCCTTCTGGGCCATTTTGCCCAAGCTTTGGAAAACATGGACACATTTCATCGGCGATACTAAAACCTGGAGCAGTGTGACACCTACTGAATTCAGGGAGAATTCCCGGCGCGACTTAGCCACAGTGATCCAAGCCACGGTCATCTCGAGGCTGGACTACTGTAACGCTCTTTACATTGGCCTTCCTCTGTTGGTAATCCGGAGACTCAAGCTGGTGCAGAACGCTGCAGCGCGACTCCTGGCGGGGGTCCCGATTGGCCACCACATCACGCCAATCCTGCGCGAACTGCACTGGCTCCCAATTGAATGCCGGATTGCCTTCAAAGTGTTAGTCCTGACTTTTAAGGCCTTACATGGTCTGGGGCCAGTGTACCTGCGGGACCGCCTGGTCCCATGTCATCCCACCAGATCACTGCGCTCCGAAGAGCTAAACCTCCTGGTCAGGCATGTAGCCAGGGGCTAAGGGGCTTCAGCCCCCCGAAATTCTCAGGATGGTCCGCGAAAAGGCCTTACTGGTACATTATTTAAACTGTTATGTGCATTTAAATCATGATCTGATCACCATGCTCATTATATCCCATATTAATGGGGTTATTGGGATAACAATACAAAAGGTTTGCTAGGGTAGACCCTCTTCCACCCAGTCTCAGCCCCCCCCGAACCAAACTCAGCCCCCGAATCAAAATCCTGGCTACGGCCCTGCTCCTGGTCATCCCAAATGTGAGGACCTACCATCTGTCCGCAACCCGCCGCCGGGCTTTCTCTGTTGCAGCCCCTACCATGTGGAACGCACTGCCCGCCGGCATCCGTGCCACCCAGGGCCTCCTCCCGTTCAGGAGAGCAGTCAAGACATTGCTGTTCCAGCAAGCCTCGGAGTTAGCTAGACTGCAGCTCCCACCGCCTGGCTGTCAGCCCACTGCGACTCCATTTGTTGCTTCAACTGTTCTAATTGTAATTCCATCTTAATGGTATTACTGTGGTATTATGAGTTATCTGACAATTGTATTTTACGAACTGTTGTAAGTCGCCCGACTTACCGTTGGGGGCGACAGACAAATGCGAAATAATAAATAAATAAATCAAAGCACAACATCATTTCTCTTTTTTTTTCTCCCAGTAAGAAAATATTGTTCCATTGACTCAACCAGGCAATGGCACCCATCAGATGCAAGAGCAGGGGTTGGGAACCTGTTTGACTGAGAGAGCCATAAAAGCAAAATATTTGGAAATTTATTTCAAGTGAGAGCCATATCTATTCTCTATCTATTATATCAGGGCTGTCCAACTGGCGGCCCTGGGGCCGTACACGGGCCCCCCAGCCAGTTGGCTCCGGCCCCCGCTATGCCCCCGGCCGCCTTTTAAAAAAAATAATTTTAAAAGGCGGCCGGGGGGGGAGGGGAGGCAGGGCAGGGAGGAGGAAGTGAGCCAGCTCCTCCTCCCTGCACCGTCCTCTTTTTTCCTCTCTCGCCGGCGCCGATGCAAACCGGTTTGCATCGGCGAGAGAGAGGGACAAGGGGCGGTGCAGGGAGGAGGAAGAGAGCTAGCTCCTCCTCCCTGCACCGCCTCTTCTTTCTTCCTCTCTCCGGAGCCAATGCCTTGGAAGGGAGGGGTCCCCACGGCGCCTCCCTCCCTTCCAAGACATCACGGCAGCGGCGAAAACTCCCCGCCAGCCTGGATGGCTCCGGCGCCTTCCCGCGAGCCTTCCAGGTTTGGGGAAGGGTTTTCACCTGGCACTCGAGATGCCAGTGCCGGGCGAAAACCCTTCCCCAAACCTGGAAGGCTGGTGGGGAAAGTGAGCGGCGCTTTTCGCTTCTCCCACCAGCCATCCAGGCTGGCGGAAGGATTTCGCCCAACTCCCATGTCCCTCTACAGAGAGACACAGGAGCCGGGCGAAAACCCTCCCGAAGCCTGGAAGGCTGGCGGGGAAAGTGAGCGCTTCTCGCTTCTCCCACCAGCCATCCAGGCTGGCGGGAGATTTCGCCCAACTCCCGTGTCCCTCTACTGAGAGAGACACAGGAGCCGGGCAAAAACCCTCCCAAAGCCTGGAAGGCTGGCGGGAAAGCGAGCAGCGCTTCTCGCTTCTCCCACCAGCCATCCAGGCTGACGGGGAGTTTTCGCCCAACTCCCGTGTCCCTCTACTCAGAGAGACACAGGAGCCGGGCGTAAACCCTCCCCGATGCCTGGAAGACTGGCGGGGAAAGCAAGCGGCGCTTCTCGCTTCTCCCACCAGCCATCCAGGCTGGCGGGGGAGTTTTCGCCCAACTCCCGTGTCCCTCTGCTTAGAGAGACCCAGGAGCCGGGCGAAAACCCTCCCCGAAGCCTGGAAGGCTGGCGGGGAACGCGAGCGGCGCTTCTGGCTTCTCCCACCAGCCATCCAGGCTGGCGGGGAGTTTTCGCCAACTCCCGTGTCCCTCTGCTCAGAGAGACACAGGAGCCGGATTTAAAACCCTCCCGAGCCTGGAAGGCTGGCGGGAAAGCGAGCGGCGCTTCTCGCTTCTCCCACCAGCCATCCAGGCTGGCGGGGATTTTTCGCCCAACTCCCGTGTCTCTCTACTGAGAGACACAGGAGCCGGGCGAAAACCCTCCCCGAAGCCTGGAAGGCTGGCGGGGAAAGCGAGCGGCGCTTCTCGCTTCTCCCACCTGCCATCCAGGCTGGCGGGGAGTTCCAACTCCCGTGTCTCTACTGAGAGAGACACAGGAGCCGGGCGAAAACCCTCCCTCAGCCTGGAAGGCTGGCGGGTAAAGCGAGCGGCTTCTCGCTTCTCCCACCAGCCATCCAGGCTGGGGGGAGTTCGCCAACTCCCGTGTCCCCTCTACTCAGAGAGACACAGGAGCCGGGCGAAAACCCCTCCCGAAGCCTGGAAGGCTGGCGGGAAAGCGAGCGGCGCTTCTTGCTTCTCCCACCAGCCATCCAGGCTGACGGGGAGTTTTCGCCCAACCCCGTGTCCCTCTGCTCAGAGAGACACAGGAGCCGGGCGAAAACCCTCCTCGAAGCCTGGAAGGCTGGCGGGAAAGCGAGCGGCGCTTGCTTCTCCCACCAGCCATCCAGGCTGGCGGGAGTTTTCGCCCAACTCCCGTGTCCCTCTGCTCAGAGAGACACAGGAGCCGGACGAAAAAAAAACCCCGAAGCCTGAAGGCTGGCGGGAAAGCGAGCGGCGCTTCGCTTCTCCCACCAGCCATCCAGGCTGGCGGGATTTCGCCCAACTCCCGTGTCTCTCTACTGAGAGAGACACAGGAGCCGGGCGAAAACCCTCTCGAAAGCCTGAAGGCTGGCGGGTAAAGCGAGCGGCGCTCGCTTCTCCCACCAGCCATCCAGGCTGGCGGGTTTTAAGCCCAACTCCCGTGTCCCTCTACTCAGAGAGACACAGGAGCCGGGCGAAAACCCTCCCGAGCCTGAAGGCTGGCGGGGAAAGCGAGCGGCGCTCTTGCTTCTCCCACCAGCCATCCAGGCTGACGGGGAGTTTTCGCCAACTCCCGTGTCCCTCTGCTCAGAGAGACACAGGAGCCGGGCGAAAACCCTCCCGAAGCCTGGAAGGCTGGCGGGAAAGCGAGCGCGCTTCGCTCCCCCACCAGCCATCCAGGCTTGCTGGGAGGGTTTCCCTGGGTGACGTTAGGCTGGGTGACGTCAGGTGTCACCCAGCCTAACGTCACCAAGGGAAACCCTCCTGAAAATGGGCGGGTCAGCGCAGGAGGTCGGCCACACCCCCGGAGCGGCCACGCCCCGGGAGCAGCCACGCCCCACTCACTGATCACCCAGGCCCCCCAGGTGATCAGTGACACTTCTTCCGGCCCTTGGGCCAGAAGAAATTGGACAACACTGTATTATATAAAGGAGGACCCGTCATCGAACGACTGCCAGAGACAGAGAAACCTTCCAAGGCAGAGACACCAAACTTGCCAACAAAAATAGGCCTCAGGCAAGGAAGGTTTTTAGCAAAGAAACTCCCCCAAAAAAACCTAGAAGGCCCCCAAACAACAATAAAAACTACATTTCCCAGCATCTCTGCAGCAGCCAGCGAAACCCATTGGCCAACATCGGCCCACACAAAATGCAGGGAGGCTGAGTAACCATAGTAACACTGGGCATAGCCAGCCAAGGCTAGGATACAATGCTCAGTGATTTGAGTTTAGTCAGTTGGTGTTTGAGGGTCAAACTGTCAAGGCCAATATCTAGGAGGGAGACAAATAGGCCACCAGGGACACAGGCACCACTGACAAACACAAACCCCCAGAATAACACAAACTTGCAAAACCCAAAAAAAAAACCAACACAAAAACCCACCCCAAAACTACACAACAAACACCACTGGCAAAAGCAACACCCCCTCCCCATCACAACCAGCACACAGCCAGACTAAGAAAACTATGTCACCATGTGTTCATATTTGGGCATATTGAGTATTCATGCCAAGTTTGGTCCTGATCCAACATTGTTTGAGTCCACAGTACTCTATGGATATAGGTGAACTACAACACCAAAACTCAAGGTCAATGCCCACAAAACTTATAGCATTTTCTCTTGGTTATGGGAGTTCTGTGTGGGAAGTTTGTGTCTTTCTGCCATTCCTGCCAGGATATCTATGTTGTGTTCATCGAAACAGGCCCAGGTTTCACACTGAGTGTATGAATGCATTTAAAAACATATTAACTATATGTATTACTGTGTTAGAGTGTCACTTTGTGTCATTTTGGTTGGTGGTGTACCCCAGGATTTTGTAAATGTAAAAAGTGTGCCGCGGCTCAAAAAAGGTTGGGAAACACTGCCCTACACCACTGGATAAATTATACTGTTTAGCCGGTATTGCACCACCTGATATAAGTTGGGAAGTAGCAGCCAATAATGAAAGGACCAAGTCAGTGACCACTCTGGACCACCCTCTGTTCAGATATCAGCCAATGTCTTAAATCAAGAAATAGCTTTCTAAGATCTACAGAGATACTCACAGGAACATCTCAGCAAACGAGAGTCCAAAGGTGGCAGGCGAAAACCTGGAACCTCAATTAGTGGCTGAGACCGGATGAGAAACTACCTCCTGGGCACAAAGAAGACTGGGTGACTTGGAAAGTGCTGAACAGACTGCGCTCTGGCACCACAAGATGCAGAGCCAATCTTTAGAAATGGGGCCACAAAGTGGAGTCCATGACATGTGAGTGTGGAGAAGAGAAAACCCCAGACCACCCACTATAGTGCAGCCTGAGCCCCGCCATATGCACAATGGAGGTCATTTTAATAGAAACACCAGAGGCACTCCAAGTGGCCAGCTTCTGATCAAAAGACATTTAGTATATTGGCAAGTTTTTAACTTTGTTTGTTTTTATAAATACATGATAAATTAATAATAATAATAATAACTTTATTTATACCCCGCCACCATCTCCCCGAGGGGACTCGGGAAGGCTTACATGAGGCCACGCCCATCAATACAGTAAACCAGGCCAGGATTACCCATAAGGCCAACCTAGGCCATGGCCTAGGGGTGCAAGCCGGGGGGGGGGCGCAGATCATGGACAAAAATAATAATAATAATAATATTGAAACAAATAAAAACGCAACATGCATGGAGATGAGGAAGGAAGGATACCAGAGGCAGGGGCGGTCCTACAAGATAGGCCAGGTAGGCGGCCACCTAGGGCGCCATCTGGGAAGGGGGCGCCATCCTGGCCGCATGGGGCGCCATCCTGGCCGCATGGGGCGCCATCCTGGCCCTGCCGATGTTCCTCAGACATTTACATTGGGATCCTAATTTTGGACTTATGGGAGACTCCTATGAATTATGAGTCGGGTGATAGGTAATATATTCTGATTTTGATGCATTTACATTGCATTCCTTGTTGATTATTATACAGTTCTGCTTAATATTGTCATACAATATAATACAAATACAATATAACAATAGAATAATGATATATTTTATATTACATGTAATATTACAAACAATATTGCAGCATAGTGGTATTGTACAAAATAGTAATATATAATTTATTTTACTTTATTTTGGGTTATTTGAGTTTTATAGGAGTAATGAAAATATTTAGTAGAGGATAATTTTATTTAAATAAATAATGTTATTATTTTATAATAATAATATAATAGAATGTTACATTATATTATAATGTCAATATATTATAATATAATTATATTGTCATGTAGTATAATATAATTATGATATAATATAGTATGAGTATGGTATAATATATTGTATATACATTGATACAATATAATACTACTAATCGTATTGTGATATTATAATTGTATATTTGTTTTACATGGGGGCGGCAAAATAATGTTTTTTTGGGGGGGGCACCAAAATAATGTTCGCCTACCATTTAAAATTACTTTAGACCGCCCCTGACCAGAGGTCCTCCTTTTCGGCGCTGCCCCTGCCCCTTCCTGAATACCAGCTCCTGCCTCTGTTATTGTTGCGCAAACGGCGTATGCGCAGGGGCTCTTGACACTGGCGTTGATGTCAACAGGAGGAACAATTAACTCCCTTGATGCCGACAGCATCCACTTGCTGGCTCCTTCAGTGCAAGTACAGGAAACTCCATTGCGCAGTCTGCGCATGCCCTAACACCAGGAAAGCTGGTATTCCTCTTCCAACACAAGGCGGAGACTCCTCCTTACTGGAGAGAGAACCGCAACTGCTGGCTACGGCACATGCGCAAACCCCAGTACAGGAGAGAAGCCCAACGCGACAAACCCCGGTATCGGGGAGAAGCGCGGCATCGGTACAGCTGTTGACTACAGCGCATGCGCAACCCCCGATACCGGGTAGGAGCCAAGTGCCGCAAACCCTGGCATCGGGGAGGACTCTCCTCCCCCCATGCCTGCATCCATAGCGCCTGCCGAGAGGGAAACTCCTGTGGCGGACCTAGTGGGGCCACACCGGGAGAGCTGGATGCGGGGTCCTAAGAGGGACGAGCAGATGAAAGGAATTGGGGGTGCCGTAGAGCACTGTTGTCAGATTATTGCATTTTGAATAGCAATTCATGAGTCAGCACAAGATATATTTTCGCAGTTAGAGATGACCTGCAGTGTGACATGTTTGACACCAGATGGCGCTGTCTCAAGACTGCTAAATGGAACCTTGAGGAATGTCAGTTACAAAGTGACAGTTGGGATTTGTCAGTTGGGATTTAATATCTGTGAGGAAAGGATGTTTAGAAAGGTAGCTGTGATGGCTGTTGTTTTTCGATGTTTTGCCAGTTATTGTTAAATACAATTCAATACAAAGTTATATATTTACCTTGTGAATTGAATGAGAGTTTCATTATTCACTCGAATAGAGACTGGAGTTTTTGGGCCGATGGGGAATTAAACTTCTATATTTCTGTTGCCTATCCGCTGTGACATAAATACTCAACGCCGAAGAACTGTTTCCCTAACTTTTTTGAGCCATGGCACACTTTTTACATTTACAGAATCCTGGGGCACACCACCAACCAAAAGGACACAAAACGACACTCTAACACAGTAATACATATAGTTAATATGTTTTAAAATGTATTTATACACTCAGTGTGAAACCTGGTCCTGTTTCGATGAACACAACATAGATATCCTGGCAGGAATGGCAGAAAGACACAAACTTCCCACACAGAACTCCCATAACCAGAGAAAATGCTATAAGAGTTTGGTGGGCATTGACCTTGAGTTTTGGAGTTGTAGTTCACCTATATCCAGAGAGCAGTGTGGACTCAAACAATGTTGGCTCAGAACCAAACTTGGCATGAATACTCAATATGCCCAAATGTGAACACAGATGGAGTTCAAGGGAAATAGACCTTGACATTTGGGAGTTGTAGTTGCTGGGATTGATAGTTCCCCTACAATCAAAGAGCATTCTGAACCCCACCAATGATAGAACTGGGCCAAACTTCCCACACAGAACCTCCAGGAGGCAAGAGGAGGTCTCTACTTGGGGAAAGGGAGGCGGGCCTTCCCAATGCATGGAAAGGGGGAGACCAAGTAGACAATGGGTGGGGAGGGGGGTGTTTGTAATTTTGTGCCTTTATAGAGGTACGTTTCTTAGGGTTTTTATACTTCAACACATTAGACTCTCCCCTCCCCCCTTCCTGGAGGTTCCAATTTCTCACGGCACACCTGATGATTGCTCACGGCACACTAGTGTGCCCCAGCACACTGGTTGGGAAACACTGCTTTAGAGGAAAGAACTGGCAAAACCACCTCTGAGGAATCCTATGAAATTTATGGGGTCAATGTAAGCCAACGACTTGTAGGCACCTAAACCTACTTGATCTTTGAAGAAAAGTGCTATCAGTTCTTGTTAGTAGTTGGATGTTTACTAAACTAAAGTTCTGGCGGTGAACGATTATTTCATTATTGGCGATTTTTAAGACGGAACCAATTAGGAATGTCCATTTATAATGAACGTTTGAAAGTTTTGTTCTGAAACGTTCACCACCAGAACTGTAGCAACACTGTAGAAGCAAAGCACCAGCGCCACCTAGTGTTCACCACCAGAACTTTAGCAACACTGTAGAAGCAAAGCACCAGCGCCACCTAGTGTTCACCACCAGAACTGTAGCAACACTGAACCTCTGACAGATCCGCCCTCTCACGTGGGGTGCCTCAGGGAGCAATTCTCTCTCCCCCTCCTCTTCATTGTCTACGTGAGACCTCTTGCCAGCCTTGTGCGGAGCTTTGGTCTGGAGTGCCACCAATACGCAGATGACACCCAGCTGCTTTTACGGCTGGAGCCTGGAGTCACCTCAATACCGGACAATTTCACCTTATGTCTTGAGGCTGTATCAAGATGGCGGCGTGCCAGTAGGTTGATTTTGTGGCCTGGCCGCCTGCCTGGAGTGGCGCCTTCCCTGCCCAACTTCGATGGTGCCCCCCTTCATCCATCTTCCACTGTTAAGAGCTTGGGTGTTGTCCTGGATTCACAGTTGACTATGGAGGCCCAGATCGCTAATGTTAGCAAGCAGGCCTTTTCTCATCTCCGGCAGGCGGGACAGCTGGCCCCATACCTTTCAGAGGAAGCCTTGGCTACAATCATCCATGCGACGGTCACATCTAGACTGGATTATTGTATCGCCTTGTATGTTGGCCTTCCCCTGTCGACTACTCGGAGGATCCGCATTATTCAGAATGTGGCTGCCAGGCTACTTGCAAAAACACCATTGAGATGCCTCTATAACTCCAACTCTGTGACACTTGCAATGGTTTCCAACGGAATTCCGGGCCCTGTTTAAGTTGTTGGTTCTGACCTTTAAGGCACTTTATGGTCAGGGGCCGGCATATCTCAGAGACCGCCTCTCCCCTATTCGCCGCCAGTGGTCGCCACGACTCCTCCAACTAAACTTACTGTATGTTCCAGGCCCCAGGGAGGTACGCCTCGAGAGCACGAGATGTAGGAGGGCAGGGACCCTTTAAGGCGCTTTATGGTCAGGGGCCAGCATATCTCAGAGACCGCCTCTCCCCTCTTCGCCACCAGTGGTCGCCATGACTCCCCCAACTAAACGTACTGTATGTTCCAGGCCCCAGGGAAGTACAATGTTGGATCAGGACCAAACTTGGCATGAATACTCAATATGTCCAAATATGAACGCAGATGGAGTTCAGGGGAAATAGACCTTGACATTTGGGAGTTGTAGTTGCTGGGATTTATAGTTCCCCTACAATCAAAGAGCATTCTGAACCCCACCAATGATAGAACTGGGCCAAACATCCCACACAGAACCCCCAGGAGGCAAGAGGAGGTCTCTGCTTGGGGAAAGGGAGGCGGGCCTTCCCAATGCATGGAGAGAGAGAGACCAAGTAGACAGCGGGTGGGGAGGGGGGTGTTTGTAATTTTGTGCCTTTATAGAGGTACGTTTCTTAGGGTTTTTATACTTCAACACATTAGACTCTCCCCTCCCCCCTTCCTGGAGGTTCCAATTTCCCACGGCACACCTGATGATCACTCACGGCACACTACGGTGCCCTGGCACACTGGTTGGGAAACACTGCCGTAGAGGTTGGCTTATCGGGGGCGTAATTCCAAAGTGTGGCCTAGGCTAGGGTGCAAAAAGATGTTAATCCGGACCTGCAGTAAACACAATATAACACAAGAACATAACAAAAAAAAATCAGAAGATAAAATAACTTAAGATATAAATAAATGTAAATAAACAACACCACAGATGATACTGTTGTGCCTTCAATTCACTTCTGACATGATAAATAAATAAATAAATCGTGCGATAGAATCCTCGGATTTGTAGCTTTGGCAGAGAAGGCAGAAGACCTTATCAAACCACAACTCTCACGATTCCATAGCATTGAGCCAGAGAAGTTCAGGTGGTGCCACAATTGCATTCATTGAACTGCGTTCATGCACCCCTAGGTCTCTTTTAGGGCGTTGGCGCAGACCTGAATATTGCTGGTAGACTTTGCCTAATATATATGTATATATTTTGATGGGCGTGGAGTGCGTTTGTTCTTGGGATTGCTACCAAGAGATAGGAAGCCCGAGGGGAAATGGCACGTTTGTTATGCTTGGAAATCAATTCATCATGAAGATGTTAATGCTAATCAGATCTCTTCACACCGCCGGAGCAAATCTCCCATAGATCTTCCTGGTAGCCAGATCTGTTCCTCATTTAAGGCTTGCTTTGAAATGTTATCTTCCCAGCTTGTTTGCCGTTTCCTCTTTTTAATTTTTTTTAAAGAAGAGATCTCATCTGCCAAACAGTTTTTATGATGGGCCTCGGCCATGTGGTCCCTATTTAGTAAGCCTGGTTAGATTCGTCGGAATGCTCGTAAAATCGGAATGAATTCGGATTAAATTCACGTTTGAAGCGGTTTTGAAGCGATGTACGCAATAGGCATGAGAAAAAAGTTATGAAAAGGAAATGATTCGTAAGAAATTCGTAAGAAATGCTACTTTTAAATGCTACTAATAAAAAAAAACACCCCCCCCCCATTTGATTTTAGAATCGCCATTTTTGGATTCGAAAAAATGCCTAATAAATACATTTTAAAACATATTAACTATATGTATTACTGTGTTAGAGTGTCATTTGTGTCATTTTGTGTCCTTTCCGCACCTGGAACGCCAACCAGGAAGTGGACTTTCTTTATAGAACTTCGGGGCCAGGATTTTCTTAAGTGTCGTTATTAGGTCGTAAGGGGGGCACCTCCTTCTCTCTCACCACCCTCCCGCCTCCCTTGCCAATAAGTATTATGGCAAGGCAAGCCCCCTAAACTCGCTCCTTCTTTCGGCTGAAAGCCGGAAAAAATGTAAACAGAGGATTACTCAAGTAAATCTGCAAGGAGGGCACTTTGGATGAAGTGCCCTCCTTTGTGGATTTACTTCTGAGTAAAACTCTCTGTTTACATTTTTTCCAGGCTTCCCTGCCTCTCCTGCCTGCCAGGATCTAAAGCATCAAAGAGTATTGGGGTGAGAAACCAACCTAATGTATCATAGAAGAATGAATGCTACTGGAAGTGCCTAATATTATAAGTAATCAACTGGTCATGTACCTACATTCCATGCACATGCAATAATACAGCAGTAATAACAATGGGTATAAGAAGAGGTAAAATTCAAACCGAAGTATTCTGACTGTGGTCCTTCCTCAAGCGGTGCAAACTGCAAAGGCTCTTCTCTCTGAGCCCGGGAAACGCCAACAGCCACCGTGGGCTGCCGGGATGCACACACATACATCTTTGGGGGGGGGGGTTGCTGCAGAATCTTCTCTATGAGCCCGGGATTCTGCAGCAAATCCCCCCCCCCCCAAGGTATGTGTCGGTGTGTGCACCCAGGCAGCAAGCGCTGTGCCCGGGGTTTTGGCTTTGGAGCTCATAGAGAAGAGCCTTTTGCAGTTTGAGGGAGGGACCACAGTCAGAATGCTTCGGTTTGAATTTTACCTCTTCTTATACCCATTGTTATTACTGCTGTATTATTGCATGTGCATGGAATGTAGGTATATGACCAGCNTGGGCAAACTTGGGCCCTCGCTCCCTCGGGATCGGGGTGAGAGAGGCAGCGAGGAGCGAGGGGGGCTCCTCCTCCTTTTCTTTTGCTGCTTCAAGAATAGAATACCCGCTCCTCCCTCCCTCCTTCCCTCCTCCTTCCTATTTGGAGAGTCCCATCTAGAATTCAGTGTGATTTATTCAAGTTTTTTGGCCTACAACTCCCAGAAATCCCAGCCAATTTACCAGCTGTTAGGATTTCTGGGGTTGCTGGCAAAACCATCTGGGAATGCGCATGCGCTGGCATACGAACTTCTACTTGAATTTCGTTAGTAATTAAGTTACATTTAGAAATTTTTGGAATTTTTTTGTAAGTCTTTCTTTTACTAATAAAAAAATCCCCATTTGATTTTAGAATCACCATTTTTGGGTTCGAAACCATGCCTAATAGTCAGAAGTGAATTTGCCATTTCGAAGCCACTGACATTTTCCAAAAAGGTGGTGGCTTTCTACTTCCTGACCTTCCTTCTGTGTGCAGTTCTGACGCAGTGGGGAAAGCATCTATATCCATGGCTGTCACCCCCATTCTGGCGAACATAAGAACATAGGATAAGAGCCATGCTGAATCGGACCTCAACCCATCTAGTCCAGCATTCTGTATCACACAGTGGCCCACCAGTTGTACACGCGGGGATCTCGAGCAGAAGGGAGGGCAAAACCCTAACCTGCTCCCGACCCCCACAACCAGTACTAGGTGGCACTTGAATGTCCTTTTCAGGAACTACCGATACACTTGGTATCCATGAATCTGTCTAATCCTGCCTTGAAGTTGTTCAGGCTGACAGCTGTCACAACCTCTTCTGGAAGTAAATTCCATAACCCAATGACCGTCTGGGTGAAGAAATATTTCCCTTTATTAGTCCTAATTTTCCTACCTTGGAGCTTCAGGGAGTGCCCTCTAGTCCTAGTGTTTTGTGACAGAGAAAATATTTTTCTTTATTCACCTTTTCTATCCCATGCATGATTTTATACACTTCGATCAAGTCACCTCTTGCGCCGTCTTTCAAGGCTGAAAAGACCAAGGCGTTGCAACCTGATTTCATAAAAGGGCCGCTCCATCCCTTGGATCATTCTTGTTGCCCTTTTCTGTACCTTTTCCAGTTCCGTTATATCCTTCTTGAGGTGCGGAGACCAGAATTGTACACAGTACTCAGATGTGGCCTCACCATCGATTTGTAGAGAGGCAATACAACATTTGCTGACCTATTTTCGATTCCCTTCCTGATCATGCCAAGCATAAATTTGCTTTTTCACTGCTGCTGCGCACTGGGTTGACATCTTCATTGAGCTGTCCACAAGACCCCAAGATCCCTTTCCTGCTTTGTCTCGGAAAGCTTTGACCCCATCAATTGGTAGGTGTAGTTGGGGTTCTTTGCCCGATGTGCATGACTTTACACTTGTTTAGGTTAAAATGCATTTGCCACTTTGTTGCCCATTCACTCAATTTCGAGAGATCTTTCTGGAGCTCTTTACAGTCAGTTTCATTTTTAACTACCCTGAACAGTTTAGTGTCGTCTGCAAACTTTGCTACCTCACAATTTACTTCTACATCCAGATCATTTATGAATAAATTAAAAAGTAACGGTCCTAAAACTGAACCTTGGGGTACGCCACTTCTCACCACTTTCCACCCAGAGAAGTGTCCGTTTATTACCACCCTTTGTTTCCTACAGTTTAGCCAGGTTCCCATCCAGGACAAGACCTGTCCCCTGATTCCATGGCTGAAGGGCTTATTTAGGAGCCTTTGGTGAGGGACTTTGTCAAAAGCCTTTTGAAAGTCAAGGTAAACAATATCGACTGGGTCCCCTTTATCTATGTGTTTATTTACACCCCAAAGAATTCTAACAAGTTAGTAAGACATGATTTGCCTTTGCAGAAACCATGTTGATTTTCCTTCAGCAATGCCTGTTCTTCTATGTGCTTAGTAATTTTTCTTTAATAATGGTTTCCATCACTTTGCCTGGAACTGAGGTTAGACTAACTGGCCTATAATTTCCTGGATCACCCCTGGATCCTTTCTTGAAGATCGGAGTTACATTTGCCTCCCTCCAGTCCTCGGGTACAGTGCCTGATCTTAGAGAAAGGTTATATATTTTGGCTAGAATTCCAGCAATTTCACACTTGAGTTCCTTAAGAACTCTGGGGTGGATGCCATCTGGCCCTGGTGATTTGTTGACATTTAGTTTAGTAAGGCATGTGAGAACATCTTCCTTGTTTATCTCTATCTGGTTTAATTCATTTAATTCCCTCCCTGAAAAAACTGACTCAGCTGCAGGCATATGTTGTCTGTCCTCCTGTGTGAAAACGGAGGCAAAGAAGTCATTTAGCCGCTCAGCAATCTCCTTGTCTTCACTTATTGTCCCTTTCTTACCATTTTCGTCAAGTGGCCCAACTGCTTTTCTAGTTGGGTTTCTGCTTCTGATGTACTTAAAGAAGTTTTTGCTATTTTTTAAAATATTATTTGCTATGTGTGCCTCAAAATCTCTCTTGGCTTTCCTGATGGTTGCTTTGCATTTAGTTTGCCAGAGCTTGTGTTCCTTTCTGTTCTCCTCGGTAGGAAGAGCCTTCCATTTCTTAAATGAGTTTTTCTTCTTTCCAATCACATCTTTTACTTGATTTGTAAGCCTTGCCGATGTCCTCTTGGTCTTTCCCCGCCTCTTTCTTATTTTAGGAATGCATTTTAGTTCGGCTTGTTTTTAAGTATTTTTAAACAGTTTCCAAGCATTCTGGAGGGATTTGATTTTTTTTTACTGTTCCTTTTAGTTTGTTCATTTGCATAAGGAAGTGAGTTTAAGTACTGCAAATCCCATCATCCATGGTCCATCCTCCCTCAAACTGCACTAGGATGTAGAGTGGGTCTTGGGGGTTCTGTGTGCCAAGTTTGGTCTTGTTCTGTCATTGTTGGGAGCTGCAAAGTGTGTTGGAGTTAAACCCGCACCATGCCTGGGTGCCTCAGACATTTTTCCTTACCCCCTCTGCTTATTTGAAAGTGTTGGAATGTTCATGGAGGCTGGGAGCCCCCCCCTTTGCACTTTAGAGTCTTGGAATGTTGGTGGTGCTGGCCAATCAGACCGTAATGCAAATGATCCTGCATTGGGAGCCAATCGAAACGCTGGCACATATTCCTCCAAGTTATGAAAATGATTTGTTTCGTCAAGAAATTCGTAAGAAATGCTACTTCCAGTATTTCCGCACCTGGGCCTCCAACCAGGAAGTGGACTTTCTTTTTCGAACCGGGGCCAGGATTTTCTTAAGTGTCGTTATTAGGTCGTAAGGGGGCACCCTCCTTCTCTCCCACCACCCTCCCGCCTCCCTTGCCAATAAGTATTATGGCAAGGCAAGCCCTAAACTCGCTCCTTCTTTCGGCTGGAAGCCTGGAAAAAATGTAAACAGAGAGGTTTACTCAAGTAAATCTGCAAAGGAGGGCACTTTGGATGAAGGGCCTCCTTTGTGGATTTACTACAAGTAAACCTCTCTCTGTTTATTTTTCAGGCTTCCCCTCTCTCCTGCCTGCCAGGATCTAAAGCATCAAAGTATTGGGGTGAGAAACCAACCTAATGTATAATAGAATGAATGCCACTGTAAGTGCCTAATATTATAAGTAATCAACTGGTCATACCTACCATTCCATGCACATGCAATAATACAGCAGTAATAACAATAACAAGAGGTAAAATTCAAACCCGAGTATTCTGACTGGTCTCTCCTCATGCGGTGCAAGCGGGCTCTTCTCTTATTAGCCCGGAAATTGGCGGGGAAAAGCCAGCGTTTGCTGTTGGGAACACACACATACATATTCTTGGGGGAGATTTGCTGCAGAATCCCGGGCTCATAGAGAAGATTCTGCAAATCCCCAAAGAAATGTATGTGTGTGCACCCAAGCAGAAAACGCTGGCTTTTCCGAACTCACAGAGAAGAGCCGTTTGCACCGCTTGAGGGAGGACCAGTCAGAATACTTCGGTTTGAATTTTTACCTCTTCTTATACCATTGTTGGTTACTGCTGTATTATTGCATGTGCATGGAATGGGGTATCAGCCAACCTGGGCAAACTTGGGCCCTCGCTCCTCGGGATCGGGGTGAGAGAGGCAGCGCGAGCGAGGGGGCTCCTCCTCCTTTTCTTTTGCTGCTTCAAAAAAATCCCCCCCCCCCCAATTAGATTTTCGATTTCCTAGTTGTGGGTTCTAATCCATGCCTAATATCTATAGATTCTTTATTGGTTATTATTTGTTTTTGGACTCCTCTTCCCTCTGGAGTGGTCCTGATAAGGATTTCTATGTAGAACCAACTCTTCCCAGCTCTATGGAAATATTGAAATGGTTTCTCCGTCTCAAGTGGTTGCCAGGAGGGTCGGAATTTCGTTTCTTCTGCGCCTTCCTCCTTCTTCACGCCCATGAAGTCTAAAAAAAAAGAACACAGGGTGTTAGGGCCGGCTATCCCCTTTCATCTGGGTGGAAACAGCAATTTTCCGTGAAGGATTTCGGCTCCTCGGGGACAGCCATTGCCATCCATTTCGCATCCGTACCATCCATTTGCAGTGGCCTGCCCAAATACGAGGGTTAAAGGCCAGCCTGCGGGCAGAGACGCTGCCTTTGAAGGGGTGGAACGTAGGGGATTTCCCTTAGAAAGGGAAAATTTCCAGACAGAACTTATGTAATTGAATCAGGACATCAGAGAAGCTGGCACAGGCCCCAAAAAAGGCGATGGGAAATCGTGATAAATGAGCTTCAGAGAGAAGAGCACGCAATCAAATCGAGGAATTGAGTTCGTTGAGGAAATTTAGGATAATAAAGATCTCCATGGTGTTTCTCAGCCTTCCGAATGCCGCAGCCCCTCAACACAGTCCTCATGTTGTAGTGACCCCAACCCCATTTGAATGTTGGTAGGGTGGCGGTGGGATTGGTTTTGGCATTTGGGAGTTGTAGTTGCTGGGAAATATAGTTCACCTATTTATTTATTTATTTACGACATCTGTATATATAATAAAAAAAGAATGTTTGTGTGTATGTGTGTATGTATGTATGTATGTGGCATTTGTATACGCTATCGTACTGATGGTAGCTTGTTCAACTTAAGCCGCCTGAGGGCTCGCACGAAGACTCTAAACCAGGGGTGCCCACACTTTTTCAGCATGCGAGTTACTTATAAGAAAGCCAAGTCAGAAAGATCTACCTACCTCCTCTAGGCTGGAGAGGGGCGGGGGCAGAACATGGCACGGCCTGGCTCCACCCCCTGGCTCCGGCTCTACCAGCAGCTTCTCCAGGCTTGAGGATGGCAATGCCAAGCCAGCCTTGTGCTAGCTATGCCACCAATGGAGAAGCTGCTGGTAGAGCTGAAGCCAGAGGGGGGTGGAGCCAGGCTGTGCCAAGCCCTGCCGCCTCCCCTCCCGGGCTGCATCCGGCCTGCGGGGCCAGGGCCGTAGCCAGGATTTTGTTTTGGAGGGGGCTGAGTTTGGTTCGGGGTGGGGGGCTGAGACTGGGTGGAAGAGGGTCTACCCTAGCAAATCTTTTGTATTGTTATCCCAATAACCCATTAATGTGGGATATAATGAGCATGGTGATCAGATCATGATATGAATAAACATAACAGTTTAAATAATGTACCAGTAAGGCCTTTTCGCGGACCAGCCTGAGAATTTCGGGGCTGAAGCCCCCTTAGCCCCCCCCCCTGGCTACATGCCTGTGCGGGGCCGTAGGTTGTCCACCCCTGGGTTACAACCTTGTGCAGCTGAACTGCTGATCTGAAGGTTGGCAGTTCGAATCTGCAGGACAGGGTGAGCTCCTGCTGTTAGCTCTAGCTCCTGCCAACCTAGCAGTTCACAAACATGCAAATGTGGGTAGATAAATAGGTACTGCTTCAGCAGGAAAAGGCAAAGAGCACCTCCCCCAGAGCCAGAGAGGAGCACCTCCGGGAATGAAAGGAGAAGCCTTTGCCTTGTCTGAGTTTGCGTGTCTTGTTGTATGTGATGTAAGACATTGCCTATGTTTGCCTATGTCTGCTGTAAAAGCTGGAATCCTCTCTGATTCTTCTAGGGGAGAAGAGCAAAACACAAATAAAGTGTATTATTATTATTATCAGGGGCGAATTTAACGGTAAGCAAAGTAAGCGCCTGCTTAGGGCGCCATGTGGTTAGGGGCCTCCTTCCCCTCGTCAACCCCGCCCACGGCGCAGTCCTGTGTATCAGCCTCTTTCTTCCAACGGGGACGTCCTTGCAAGTGCGCGACCCTGCAAGTGGCAAGCCTGGCTCATGCCACCACCCTCTTACAGAGGTTCAGCCCCAAATTCTCCTGAGCATCCCACCGCCCCCTTTGATCGCCCCACCGCCCACTAGAGAGTGGTACCGCCCACTTTGGGAACCATGTTATAGATCAGGGGTGCCCACACTTTTTCATCATGTGAGCTACTATATGAACAATCAAGTTGAAAAGATCACCTGTTGTGCATGTGAGCGTGCGCGCGCACCCACGCGGGGACGCCCCTACTGCAGCCTTCCGTCCACGCGGGGCTTCTTTCTTGCCTGTCCACGAACCCACCACCACCGCGCGCACCCGGGAAGGGGATCCTCTTTGCCTGCGCGTGCTCTCTCTCTTAATGTCTTCGTTGCCTTCCTCCTTCCTGCTGCGTGCTTTCGCGAAGCAGGAAGTCCCCATCCCGTCCTGCTTCTTGCGTGCACAGCAGGCCCCTCCCGCGCACGCAGCAGGAGGGTATTTATAGGCGCGCCCGCCAGCGCTCCGGCCAGATATGGCTTTGGCGGCGGCTCGGAAGGTGCAGGGCTGGGAAGAGGGGCCGCCTGGCTGCTACCTGGGCCGAGAAACTCAACCGAGAGAGGGACCCACGTGAGGCTGGAGCCTCCTCACGGCAGCTTCCCCCCCTCCCTCCTCCCTCAAGGCTTCCTTACCTGGGCAGGAGAAGGAAGAGTGGAAGAGGTGCTTCCCAAAGTGACAGATGCAGTGGGGGAGGGGGGCTTCCTTCCTTCCTTCCGAGGGTGTCACTCAGAAAGGACACCCAAGTGGACGGCTGGCAGGAAGGAGGACCCCTCCCACAGGTGGCAGACCATGCCCCCGGGGGAGGGGGTGGCTCTTCCTAGCCAGCTCTGAAGAGCCACCTCTCTCCCCCCCGTGGGCCCTCGCCTTTCTCCTTCGAGGGCAGGAGAAGGAAGAGTGGAATGTCAGATTATTGCATTTTGAATAGCAATTCATGAGTCAGCACAAGATATATTTTCGCAGTTTGAGATGACCTGCAGTGTGACATGTTTGACACCAGATGGCGCTGTCTCAAGACTGCTAAATGGAACCTTGAGGAATGTCAGTTACAAAGTGACAGTTGGGATTTGTCAGTTGGGATTTAATATCTGTGAGGAAAGGATGTTTAGAAAGGTAGCTGTGATGGCTGTTGTTTTTCGATGTTTTGCCAGTTATTGTTAAATACAATTCAATACAAAGTTATATATTTACCTTGTGAATTGAATGAGAGTTTCATTATTCACACGAACAGAGACTGGAGTTTTTGGGCCGATGGTGAATTAAACTTCTATATTTCTGTTGCCTATCCGCTGTGACATAAATACTCAACGCCGAAGATGGAAGAGGTGCTTCCCCCAAGTGACAGATGCAGTGTGGGGGGGGGGGGCGCCCTTCCTTCCTTCCTTTCGAGGGTGTCACTCAGAAAGGACGCCCAAGTGGACGGCTGGCAGGAAGGAGGACCCCTCCCACTGGTGGCAGTCCATGCCCACGGGAGAGAGAAGGGTGGCTCTTCCTAGCCGGCTCTGAAGAGCCAACCCCCCCTCTCTCTCTCCCGTGGGCTCTCGCCACCTTTCTCCTTCGAGGGCGAGGGAGAGCGAGGCGAAGAAAGGCGGCGAGAGCACAAGCAGCAGCAGCAAGTGGAGTCTCCATCCCAGCAGCCCCCTCCTCCTCGGGTTCAGCCCAAGGAACACGGCTGAGCCCTCCCTCCTTGCCCCCAACCAAGGAAAGGAAACAGCCCCACACAGCTCGCTCACCCAGGTCTCAGCTTGGAATGGGAGTCCCGAGGGCAGCAGCAGGGTTTGCGCCGGGGCTTGCTTGGCTTTGCCCCGCTTTGCCCAGCCTACTTTGCCTCTTTCTCTCTCCATCCCTCTCTCCTTCCAGCGCCCGCCTGCCTGCCTACCAAAAGGATCCGAAAAAGTTCTCCGGATTTCTTTCTTCTCTCCGTGGCTCTCTCTCTCACACACACACACACACACTCCCTCCATCCCTCCCACAGCCTCGCATCCTATCCGTGCGCGTACCTTCGCCTTGCTCCCCCCCCCCCAGCAGCAACCAATGGGCGGTCATGTCACCACACTGTGCGTGGCAAGACGAGTGCCAGGGCCCACCCACAAAAGCCTCATTTTGGCAAAAGAAGCCCCGCGAAGGCGGTGGTGGGAGCGCACATGCACGCGCATGGCACGAGCGCGCCATCCGGCTGGTGAAGCCCAAAGATCACCTGGAAGAGGGCCAAAGATCACCTAGGTGCTCCCGATCACCATAATGAGCACCCCTGCTCTAAACTATCTAGTCCGTGAGCTGCTTTTTGCTGACAATGCTGCCCTTGTCGCCCATTCAGAAGCAGCCCTGCAGCGCCTCACGTCCTGCTTTGCAGCAGCTGCAGAGCTATTTGGGCTGGAAGTCAGCCTGAAGAAAACGGAAGTCCTCTACTAGCCCGCACCACAGGAAGAACACCATCATCCCCACGTCAGCATAGGCACATCTGTGCTTAAGTCCGTTCAGCTGTTCACCTCCCTGGGAAGCATCATCTCTTCAGATGCCAAGATTGACAAAGAGAAAGATCACAGATTAGCAAAGGCGTAGAGTGCATTCGGAAGGCTTCACAAAAGAGTCTGGAGCAACAAGCACCTGAGGCAAAGCACCAAAATCAGTGTGCAGAGCTATCGTACTGTTTGTTCTCCTCTATGGGTCACCTATCGCCAACACCTACGTCTCCTCGAACGCTTTCATCAGCGCTGTCTTCGCGCAATCCTAAATATACACTGGACCGACAATGAGACTAATGTTGCTGTCCTTGAGCAAGCAGGGGTCACCAGCGTTGAGGCCGTGCTATTGAGAACACAGCTGCGCTGGGCAGGGCAGGGCACGTCTCTAGGATGGAGGACCACCGCCTTCCAAAGATACTACTCTATGGTGAACTCGCCACGGGTCAGCGCAAGAGAGGTGCCCCCAAAAAGAGATATAAGGACTCCCTGAAACAACATCTCAGGCTCGGCCAGATTGACCGCCAACAATGGTCCACCCTGGCCTCACATCGGGAGACATGGAGACGCACTATCCACAATGCTGCGGCCTCTTTCGAGAAGACCCGTCGAATGGGTCTCGAAGAGAAACGACAACGCAGAAAGCACCGCAACTTGGAAACAACATCACCCAAGGAGACTTTCTGCCGTGCTTTCTGCAACCGGACTTGCCTATCTCAGATTGGCCTTTTTAGTCATCAGCGCGCTTGTAAAAAGCGTGGGATGAGTCCTTCCTGAATCTTCATTCGCAAACTAATGCCAAGAGAGAGAGAGAGAGAGAGATGTATGTGGCAGCATTCTGATTGGCTCCCGGCCTCAACATTCCGACAACATGATTGGTTGCCAGTGAGGGAGTATTTGCATAACACGAACATTCTGACCCTCTAAACTGGCAGAGGAGGATAAGGCAAAGGCCTGAGGCAGTCGCCAACACAAACATTCCGACGCTCTAAAGTGGCAGAGGGGGTAAGGAAAAGGCCTGAGACAGTCTGGCATGGTGGGAGTTTCAGGCCAAAAACACTTTTGCGACCCTTTGCGACCCCAAACAATGAGAGAACAAGACCAAACTTGGCACACAGAACCCTCAAGACCCACTCTACATCCTGGTGCAGTTTGAGGGAGGATGGGCCATGGATGATGGGACTTGCAGTACTTTAACTCACTTGCTTAGAGCACTCTGGCCCACACCATAGAAGGATCAGGACCACAACTTGGCACACAGATGCCCACTGGCCCACTTTACAACCTGGTGCGGTGTAGGGCAGGATGGGCCACAAATGATGGGATTTGCAGTACCTTCATCCAATTCATTTCCCACAGAACATTGAAGCCCCTACAAATCACAGACCAGGCCCCAACTTGGCACACAGAGCCCTCATGACCCACTCTACATCCTGGTGCAGTTCTGTGTGGGACGGACTATGGATGATGGGACTTGAAGTACCTCCAATCACTTCCCGAGACTGCTGCAACCCTCATCCACTGACTGATCAAGACCAAACTTGGCAAACAGAGCCCCCATGACCCACACCACGTCCTACTCCAGTTTGGAAGACATTGGACCACAGATGATGGGACTTGAATTACCTTCACTCACTTTCTGAGACCACAGCGAGCCAAATAAACAACTGATAAGGACCAACCTTGGCACACAATGCCTTTCTCAATTAACCCGGGCAGGGCTGGGTCCCCAAGCTAGTTTAATAATAATAATAATAATAATACACTTTATTTATATTCCGCTGTACTCACCCCAAAGCGGAATCAGAGCAGATTACAGGTACACATACTTAACAGAAAATCACTGCCATTTCCACATACACACATATAGACGAACAGAGGCAAACTCTGGCCACCAGGGGGAGGTGACGCACAGGGGCGGTCCTACAAGGTAGGCCAAGTAGGCGGCCGCCTAGGGCGCCATCTGGGAAGGGGGCGCCATCCTGGCCGCATGGGGCGCCATCCTGGCCCTGCCGATGTTCCTCAGACAGTGCTGCAGCTGCCTGCTTTTTGACCCCGGCCTTGTGCGCTCCGACGCCGCTTCTGGGCACGCGCGGAGGTTTTCACGCAGGCGCAGTTGCTCTGGAGCTGAAGTTGAGTGCGAAAACCTCCGCGCATGCCCAGTAGCTCCCTTGCGCAGAAGCCTGTAAGCAAAGCACTCCCTATCGGGCAGGCAGGGAGTGCTTGCCCTCTCCCTTTGTCTCCGCCGCGAGAGGGAAGGAGAAAAGAATCAGTGAAGGAAGTGTAAGTGAAGGAATGAATGAAGGGCTTTCCTCCTCCTCCTCTGTGACCTCTTCTCTCCCTCCGTCCTTTCTTCGGCTCTATTTCTGTCTAGACCTGAGGGGCCTGAGGCTATGAGGAGTTGTGGGAGTTGGAGTCCAAAACACCTAGAGGGAGGGCCCAAGTTTGCCCAGGCCGCGCTGCCTGTATTCGACCTCATTTGAACATTTTGGCTGTTTTTCTATTTACATTTACATTGGGATCCTAATTTTGGACTTATGGGAGACTCCTATGGATTATGAGTCGGGTGGTAGGTAATATATTCTGATTTTGATGCATTTACATTGCATTTCTTGTTGAATATTATACAGTTCTGCTTAATATTGTCATACAATGTAATAAAAATACAATATAACAATAGAATAATGATATATTTTATATTACATGTAATATTACAAACAATATTGCAGTATAGTGGTATTGTACAAAATAGTAATATATAATATTTTATTTTACTTTATTTTGGGTTATTTGAGTTTTATAGGAGTCATGAAAATATTTAGTAGATGATAATTTTATTTAAATAAATAATTTTATTTATTATTTTATAATAATAATATAATAGAATGTTACATTATATTATAATGTCAATATATTATAATATAATTATATTGTAATGTAGTATAATATAATTATGATATAATATAGTATGAGTATGGTATAATATATTGTATATACATTGATACAATATAATACTACTAATGGTATTGTGATATTATAATTGTATATTTGTTTTACATGGGGGGCGGCAAAATAATGTTTTTTGGGGGGGGCACCAAAATAATGTTCGCCTACCATTTAAAATTACCTTAGGCCGCCCCTGGTGACGCACTCCTCATCTCTCAGCGTTCCCAGCAACCCTTGTTGTTCCTTCCGTATTCCTCAGCGTTCCTGGAGTTCTTTAATGGCCTCATAATTCAGTCAAAATTTAAGATCTCTACTGACCAGAAGGTTATGAGTTTGAGGCCTGCCCGGGTCAAGGTGGGCTCTCTACCTATTATGTAGCCTGTTGTCAATCTTTGCAACCCAAAAGACAGTTGCATATGTCAAGTTGGAAATTAAGGTACCACTTAGTGGGGAGGCTGAATTTAACTGATTTATGAGGCCATAAAAAGATCTCCAGAAAACACGGGGAGGAATGAAGGAGTGCGACAGCTCCCCCTGGTGGCCAGATGTTAAATTGCCTCTGTCTGTCTTGTGTGTTTGTGTGTCTAAAATGTAATGTGTACATTGTGATCCGCCCAGAGTCCCCTGCGGGGTGAGAAGGACGGAATAGAAATGAGCGGCTTACAAGTAAAATGTAAATACAATATATTATATTATTGTCATAGCACAATATTCATATTATATATTACATTGTACTATAACATTATACTGCAATATTATTAGTAATGTTAGATCTATCTATATCTATATCTATCTATCTTCTATATCTTATATATATATATATATATATATATATATATATATATATATAATAAAGCGGAATGTATGTATGTATGTATGTATGTATGTATGTGGCAGCGTTCTAATTGGCTCCCAGCCTCTGCATTCTGACAACATGATTGGTTCCCAGTGAGGGAGTATTTGCATAATGCCTCTAATTGGCCAGCCAACACGAACATTCCGACACTCTAAACTGCCAAAGGGGGATCAGGCAAAGGCCTGAGGCAGTCAGGCATGGTGGCAGTTTAAGGCCAAAACACTTTGCGTGCCCCAACAATGAGAGAACAACACTGAACTTGCCACACAGAACCCCCAAGACCCACTCTACAACCTGCTGCAGTTTGAGGGATGACGGAGCTTGAAGTACTTTAACTCACTTCCTTAGAGCATTGTGGCCCACACTAATCAGGGCCACACTTGGCACACAGAGGCCCAATGGCCCACTTTACAGCCTGGAGCACTTTAGGGCAGGATGGGCCACGAATGATGGGATTTGCAGTACCTTCACCCAATTCACTTCCCACAGAATATTGAAACCCCTACAAATTGCAGACCAGGCCCAAAATTGACAGTAAGGCTTCATTAACTTGATTTTCCTGACTAGGCCTCACTTAATGGGATACTGTTTAAGGCCTGAATTGACAGTAAGGCTTCATTAACTTGATTTTCCTGACTAGGCCTCACTTAATGGGATACTGTTTAAGGCCTGAATTGACAGTAAGGCTTCATTAACTTGATTTTCCTGACTAGGCCTCACTTAATGGGATACTGTTTAAGGCCTGAATTGACAGTAAGGCTTCATTAACTTGATTTTCCTGACTAGGCCTCACTTAATGGGATACTGTTTAAGGCCTGAATTGACAGTAAGGCTTCATTAACTTGATTTTCCTGACTAGGCCTCACTTAATGGGATACTGTTTAAGGCCTGAATTGACAGTAAGGCTTCATTAACTTGATTTTCCTGACTAGGCCTCACTTAATGAGATACTGTTTAATAAGGCCTGAATTGAAAGTTAGGCTTCATTAACTTGATTTTCCTGACTAGGCCTCACTTAATGGGATACTGTTTAAGGCCTGAATTGACAGTAAGGCTTTATTAACTTGATTTTCCCGACTAGGCCTCAGCTCATGGGACATCGTGTATGGCCTGAATTGACAGTAACCTACCTTGGCTGACAGAACCCCTATGACCCACGCTACATTGTACTGCAGTTTGGAGGAGGGTGGACCATGGATGATGGGACTTGAAGTACCTCCACGGATTATGGGATTTGTAGTACTTTCAAACCCTTCATTCCCCACAGACCACTACAGCCCTGAACAAAGACCGATAAATACTACACTTGGCACATAGTGCCCCCATGACCCACACTTCATCCTACTGCAGTTTAGAGGAGGGCGGACCATGGATGATGGGATTTCAAGTACCTCCACTTCCCTAGCCTGCTGCGACGCTCACCCAGTGCATGATCATGACCACACTTGGCACACAAAGCCCCCCATGAACCACTTTACATCCTGGTGCAGTTCGGTGGAGGGTGGACCATGGATGATGGGACTTGAAGTACCTCCACTCACTTCCCAAGACTGCTGAAGACCTTCATCCAATAACTGAGCAAGACCAAATTTGGCACACAGAACCCCCATGACCCACTCGACACCCTGGTGCACTTTGGAAGAGGATGGACCATGGACGATGGGACTCCCAGCACCTTCCCTCACTTCCCGAGACCAGTGCAAGCCACATAAACAACTGATAAAGACCAACGTTGGCACAAAATGCCTTTTTCAAATAAGCGGGCAGCACCGGGACCCCAAGCTAGTGTAATATAAAATATATAATTATAATATACTAGCTGTACCCGGCAGGCGTTGCTGTGCCCTATTTAGGAGATGCGAGAAAGTCTGAGTATGTAAGGGTTGGAATTGTTGTGAGTGAATGGGGTGTGTTATGTTTGTGCCTCAGCTCTTTGCCTGCAGTCCTTCGGGTTTGACTTGTACCATGGCCAGGACGGATCAGCTTGGGGAGGGCTTGTCCTGTCAGGGATCTCTATCTTCACAGGTGCGTCCCAGTGTCTGTTGGGGGACTGTGTAAAATCCTTTCCGTATCCTTTTTAGCCACCTTTCTCAAGATCTTCATGTCTAGCTTACTTCTGCTCCTCTCTTTTTTCAAGATGTCCTGCTCTGTGTCTTTTGCACCCATTGGTCGATGTCCGGTGAGGCTTTCCTCATGGGCAGGTCATCTGAGGGAGCTCTTCCAGCGCTGGGCATCAGAAGGTACTTGGTGATGACCTCCATCCCTTGGAGCCAGCATATAGAGGGGCCGGAGCACCCTCCTTGGCAAACCCCATTGTTGCTGGATGGTCCTCTTCTTAATGTGGAATTCAAGCCACTGGAGATCTTTTGGGAAAGGAAGAAGAGCTCCCTTGAATGGTGTTGATCTCCATCATGGTCTTCTGATTTGAAAGTGTTGGAGGAGGCTCTGGCAGTTTGTTATGGGTCGGAATGTTCATGTTGGCTGGCCAGTACAGCAGTTATGCAAATCCGCCCTTATTGGCAGCCAATCATGTTGTCAGAATGTAGAGGCTGGGGGAGTCTTTGGCAGCCCCGGAGGATGCTGGGAAATGTAGGGTTTTTTTTACTCGTTGTTTTGGGGCCTTTTAGGTTTTGGGGAAAGTTTCTTTGCTACAAACGTACCTTGCTTGAGGCCTATTTCTGTTGGCAAGTTTTGTGTTTCTGCGTTGTAAGGTTTCTCTGTTTGAGATAGTCTTCACATGACGACTGTTCCTTTATATATATAGATTATTATTACTAGTATTATATTGTATTACATTATAATATCAATATTATACTGTATGTATATACAATATATTATATACAATCAAAGAGGATTCTGAACTTGGCACACAGAACTCCCACGACTAACAGAAAATACTGGAAGGGTTTGGTGGACATTGACCTTGAGTTTCGGAGTTGTAGTTTACCTACACCCAGAGGGTACTGTGGACTCAAACAGTGATGGATCTGGATCAAAATTTGAATGAATACACAATATGCCCAAATGTGAACACGAGTGGAGTTTGGGGAAAATAGACCTTGACATTTGGGAGTTGTAGATGCTGGAATTCATAGTTTGCCTACAGTCAAAGAGCATTCTGAACCCTAACAACAGAATTGGGCCAAACATCCCACACAGAAACCCCGTGACCAACAGAAAATACTGAGTTGTCTGATGGTCTTTGGTGACCCCTCTAACAGTCCCTCCCGAACTGCCCAAGGGACCCGAGGTTGAGAAACGCTGGTCTAAAAGAAGCACAGGTTGTTTTTACTGTCTCCACTTTGCTTTGTCCTCTCCATCGAATGACCCTCGACTTGTCCATGGGTCACATCGAAATGCAAAAACACTGGGGAACTGCTGCAAGACAAACTACAAACACACTACAGGAAAAGTGAGAAGTAATTCCTCTGATACCGTGTTTCCCCGAAAGTATGACACCCCCGATTGTAAGACGTATCGGGGGTGTCAGGGGGGTCGGCTAATGTAAGCCGTACCCCGAATGTAAGCCGTACCCCGGCCGCGCGTCACTCAGTCCCGCCTCCTCGGTCCCGCCTCCTCCGCCGCCTCACCTCCTCCTCCGCTTCCCCCGCCGCGCTTGCCTCCGCCGCTGCTGCTTGCGCCGCCGCCTCCCCCGCCCGCCGCCTCCCCGCCGCCCACCGCTGCCGCCGCCTCCCTCCGCCTCAGTGCCGCCTCCCCCGCCCCCCCGCCTCCCCCGCGCCGCCTGCCGCCGCCTCCCCCGCCGCCGCTTGCCTCCGCCGCCGCCAGCCTCCGCCGCCGCTTGCCTGCGCCGCTTGCCTCCACCGCCGCTTGGCAAGGCCTGCATAGCAGCCCCACGGTGCGCCTTCGCCTGCGCGGGCGCACTCAGGCCTTCTGCCCATGCGCGAATGTCTGCGCATGGAAGAAGGTACTGAGCACGTCTGACGCAGGGCGCTGACGCAGGCGCTGGCAGCCGCCTCGACGCGGGCCCAGGCCTTCTGCCCATGCGCAGACATTGGCGCATGGGCAGAAGGCCTGGAGCGTGGCCCGCACTTTCGTCAGCGCGCCTAAGGCCAGCGCCTGTCGCCAGACGTGTCAGTAGCCCATCTTCGCCCATGCGCAGACATTCGCGTGGGCAGAAGGCTCCAGCGCTGGCGCAGCTTCCGCTGGCGCACTGCGGTCATTTTATGCAGGCCTTTGCCAAGCGGGCGGCGGAGGCAAGCGCGGCAAGCGGCGGCGGGGGTAAGCGGCGCGGGAGGCTAATATGGCGGCGGGGCAAGGGGCGCGGGGGCAAGCGCGGCGGGGGTAAGCGCGGGCGGGTAAGCGGCGGGGCAGGCGGAGGCGGGGGCGGCGGGGTAAGGGGGCGCGGCAAGCGGGCGGGGGGTAAGCGGCGGGCGGGGGCAGCGGCAGCGGCGCGGGGCGTAGGCGGGGGGGCAAGAGCGCGGGGGAGGCGGCGCGGGAGGCGGCGGGGGAGGCGGCGGGGAGGCGGCGGGGGGAGGCGGCGGCGGGGGAGGCGGCGGGGGGAGGCGGCACCGGAGGCGGAGGGAGCGGCGGCAGCGGCAAGTGGCGGCGGGGGGGTACTGGAGGCGGAGGGGAGGCAAGCGGCGGGGCGGAGGAGGCGGAGGAGGAGGCGGCCAAGGGGAAGAGCTTACTTTCGAGTACGGTAATGTAAGCCGTACCCGAAAGTAAGCCGTAGGGGGGATTTGGGGGTTCAAAAGAAAGTAAGACGCTGTCTTACTTTCGGGGAAACACGGTAGCTACGTCACTAAGCCCTAACGAGACAAAAAAACACATAATACCAAATATTAGGGGTGGTTGGACCAAAAAAAATTGTTTCTAAACTCAGGAGGGGGGGAGGGGGGCAGGAACCGCTTCCGTTTCGAAAGTGATACTCTTGCTTAATTTTCCGGCTCTGTTTCGAAATTGAGCCGTATTTAATAACGAAACTCGTTACTATTTCGTTAGTGGCGCCAGGCATGTGCAGTGCGCAGGGGATGCCCGCCTCCACACCCCCTCACCAGCTCAGAATCAACCCGTGATATCTCTAACGTGGGTTGATTCTCAGCTGACGAGGAGGGATGGAGTGCATGCCCTCCACGCCCCCTCACCAGCTGAGAACCAACGCGGGTTAGAGATAAGAAAGGGGGAAATAAAAACGACATAATAACGTGCCATTTACGGAAATGTCGGACCCTGTTTGAGTTTTAAAAGGTTCAAAGCTCATTCCGGATGTAGGGGTGCTGGCGCTTTGAATCTGAATAACTTCTGAAATTTTTCAGAAAAAAATTCGAATTTCCCGAATTAATTCCAAAATTTCGAATGGCTTCGTTAATGGCGGACACGCATGTTTAACTCCAGTTTGATTTTTAAAAAGGTTCAAAACTCGTTCGGATGTAGGGTGCTGGCGCTTTGAATCTGAATGACTTTTGAAATTGTCCAGAAACATTTTGGAATTTCGAATTAATTCCAAAATTTTCGAATGGCTTCATTTAATTGCAGACATGCATGTTTAACCAGTTTTATTTTTTAAAAGGTTCAAAACCCATTCCGGATGTAGGGGGTGCTGGCGCGTCAAATCTGAATGACTTCTGAAATTGTCCAGAAAATTTTTGGAATTTCCCGAATTAATTCGAAATTTCAGAATGGCGTTAATGGCGGACACACATGGTTAACCCAGTTAGATTTTTAAAAGGTTCAAAACTCATTCCGGATGTAGGGGTGCTGGCGCTCGAATCTGAATGACTTCTGAAATTGTCCAGAAAATTTTTGAATTTCCGAATTAATTCCGAAATTTCAGAATGGCTTTGTTAATGGCGAACACGCATGTTTAACCCAGTTAGATTTTTAAAAGGTTCAAAACTCATTTCGGATGTAGGGGGTGCTGGCGCTTCGAATCTGAATGACTTCTGAAATTGTCCAGAAAATTTTTGGAATTTCCCGAATTAATTCCGAAATTTCAGAATGGCTTCGTTAATGGCGAACACGCATGTTTAACCCAGTTAGATTTTTTAAAAGGTTCAAAACTCATTCCGGATGTAGGGGGTGCTGGCGCCTTGAATCTGAATAACTTCTGAAATTTTCCAGAAAAAATTCGGAATTTCCCGAATTAATTCCAAAATTTCGGAATGGCTTCGTTAATGGCGGACACGCATGTTTAACCCAGTTAGATTTTTAAAAAGGTTCAAAACTCGTTCCGGATGTAGGGGGTGCTGGCGCTTTGAATCTGAATGACTTTTGAAATTGTCCAGAAACATTTTGGAATTTCCCGAATTAATTCCAAAATTTTCGGAATGGCTTCATTTAATTGCAGACATGCATGTTTAACCCAGTTTTATTTTTTAAAAGGTTCAAAACCCATTCCGGATGTAGGGGATGCTGGCGCGTCAAATCTGAATGACTTCTGAAATTGTCCAGAAAATTTTTGGAATTTCCCGAATTAATTCCGAAATTTCAGAATGGCTTCGTTAATGGCGAACACGCATGTTTAACCCAGTTAGATTTTTTAAAAGGTTCAAAACTCATTCCGGATGTAGGGGGTGCTGGCGCTTCGAATCCGAATGACTTCTGAAATTGTCCAGAAAAGTTTTGGAATTTCCCGAATTAATTCCGAAATTTCAGAATGGCTTCGTTAATGGCGAACACGCACGTTTAACCCAGTTAGATTTTTTAAAAGGTTCAAAACTCATTCCGGATGTAGGGGGTGCTGGCGCTTCGAATCCGAATGACTTCTGAAATTGTCCAGAAACATTTTGGAATTTCCCAAATTAATTCCAAAATTTCGGAATGGCTTCGTTAACGGTGGACACACATGTTTAACCAAATTTGGATGCGGATACCTTCCCCTTGCATCAGATAACCCAAGGGGCTATCCTCTCCCCTCTATTATTTAACACCTACATGCGTCCACTTGCCCAACTGGTGCGTAGTTTTGGTCTGGAGTGTCATCAGTACGCTGATGACACCCAGTTGGTGCTGAGGATGGAAGGCCGGCCGGACTTTGTACCCGATTATTTCCATCAGTGCCTTGAAGCCATGACTGGGTGGCTACGGGCCAGCGTTGAAGGTGAACCCGTCAAGACGGAGGTCCTGTGGCTGGGTCGCCGAGGGAGCCCGCTGCCAATAATGGATGGTGAGGGGGTTAGCCCATCACCTCTGGTTAAAAGCCTGGGGTCCAACTGGACCCTCTGCGGACGATGGAGGCTCAGGTCTCCATCGTGAACAGAGCAGTGTTTTTCCCCCTGCACCAGGCAAGGTGGCTGGTGCCCTCCCTTTCCGGTGACAACCTGGCCACGGTAATCCAGGCCACGATCATCGCGAGACTGGACTACTTTAACGCCCTTTACATTGGCCTTCCTTTGTCGGTAATCCGGAAACTGAAGAAGGTGCAAAACGCTGCGGCTTGACTGCTGGCTGGAGTGACACTATCGTGCCGCATCACACCAGTCCTACAGCGCTTGCACTGGCTTCCTATCGAGTGCCGGATTGCCTTCAAAGTGCTGGTGCTAACCTTTAAGGCCTTGCATGGCCTGGGGCCAGTGTACCTGAAGGACCGCCTCTCCCTGCACGTTCCCCAGAAACCACTACGGCCCATGGATCAAAACCTACTAGAGCAGCGTTTCTCAACCTGGGGGTCGGGACCCCTGGAGGGGTCGTGAGGGGATGTCAGAGGGGTCACCAATGACCATCAGGAAACATAGTATTTTTGGTGGTCATGGCGGTTCTGGGAAGTTTGACCCAGTTCTATCATTGGTGGGGTTCCAAGTGCTCTTTGGTTGTAGTTGAACTATAAATCCCAGCAATTAAAGCTCTCAAATGTCAATGTCTATTTTCCCCAAATTTCACCAGTGTTCACATTTGGGCATATTGAGTATTCATGCCAAGTTTGGTCCAGATCCATCATTGTTTGAGTCCACAGTGCTCTCTGTATGTAGGTGAACTGCAACTCCAAAAACTCAAGGTCAACGCCCACCAAACCCTTCCAGTATTTTCTGTTGGTCATGTGTGCCAAGATTGGTTCAGTTTCCCCATTGGTGGAGTTCAGGATGTTCTCTGATTGTAGGTGAACTATAACTCCCAGCAACTACAACTCCCAAATGACAATATCAATACCCCTGCCCCCACCTCACCAGTATTCAAATGTGGGTGTATCGGGTATTTGTGCCCAATTTAGTCCAGTGAATGAAAATGCATCCTGTATATCAGATATTTACATTATGATTCATAACAATTGCAAAATTACAGTTATGAAGTAGCAAGAAAAATAATTTTATGGTTGGGGGTCACCACCACATGAGGAACTGTATTAAGGGTTCGCGGCATTGGGAAGGTTGAGAAACACTGTACTAGAGGTTCCATCACTTAAGATCTGCCGCTTGTCATCGACGCGGCAGCGCACTTTTTCTGTAGCGGCGCCTGCCCTTTTGAACGCCCTCCCGGAGGAGGCACGAGCAATAACTGACCTACAGGCTTTCCGGAGGGCCTGCAAGACCAACCTGTTCCGTCAGGCGTTCAATCTCTAAGCTGTAACCCTGACTCTGGTCTTAATCTGTTTTTATGATGTTTTCAAGTATGTTGTGTTGTGTTGTTGATTGCTGTGAACCACCCTGAGCCTTTTCGGGAAGGGGGGCAGATAAGTCGAAATAATAAATAAAATAAAATAAAATAAAATAAAATAAAATAAAATAAAATAAAATAAAATAAAATACAATACAATACAATACAATACAATACAATACAATACAATACAATACAATACAATACAATAAAATAAAATAAAATAAAATAAATAAACTGGGGCGATAGCCTGGTTGATTCCCCCCCCCCCAATGGTTCAAAACCCGTTCTGCTTGTAGGGGGCACTAGCGCTTCGAATTTGAATGACTTCTGAAATTTTCCAAAAAAAATGAAGAAATTTTACGCATTTTTCGGAAATCTCGGAATGGCTTCGTTCAGGGGTGCTCAGAATGGTGATCGGGATCACCAGGGTGATCTTCAGGCCTCATCCTGGTGATCTTCAGGCCCCTGACCAGGTTTTTTTTGCTGTTGGTCCTCTTCATGCGCCCCTGCACGCTGCAAAGAAGTCCTCCGTCGTTGCTTTTCCCTGCTCGTGCGCCGCCTCCAAAAGCTCCAGAGTCCAAGAGGCAGAATGGGCCCCCTCTTTTGGATTCCTCCTCCTCCCTCTGTCCTTCTCCAGCCACTCAGAGTCATAGGAGACCAAAGGGGCGGGCCTGGTTGACGCGTTGCATGGCTGGCCCCGCGCGCATGCGCAGAAGCACCCATTCTGCCTCTCGGATTCTCGTGAGCTCTTGGGGGTGGCACGCATGCTGGCGGCGTGGAAATAGGAGCAACGACGGAGGAGAAGAAGAAGGACGCTTTGGGGTCATTTCCTTACTGCATCTCAAAGGTCAGTCTTTTTATTTTGGGGTGGGTGCTTGATTGTTCTGTGGCATGTCTCTTTGTTTATTTTTAATGTTTAAAATGGCTTTTAGCTCCAAAGCCTCTCTGCTTGCTTTGTTCCTTGAGAAATATATGTTGGGGAATATGGAAATGTGGGAGAAATGGGGTGGTTGTATGTATTTTTGCATGCCCCTTTGTTTACCTTGCTGAGTATTAAATGGCCTTGCAGTTCAACAGCCTCTCTTCTTACTTTCTGGCTGATAATATGTGTGGTAATATGGCAGTGTGGGAGAAATGGGGTGGTTGGATGTATTTTTGCATGCCCCTTTGTTTACCTTGCTGAGTATTAAATGGCCTTGCAGTTCAACAGCCTCTCTTCTTACTTTCTGGCTGATAATATGTGTGGTAATATGGCAGTGTGGGAGAAATGGGGTGGTTGGATGTATTTTTGCATGCCCCTTTGTTTACCTTGCTGAGTATTAAATGGCCTTGCAGTTCAACAGCTCTCTTCTTACTTTCTGGCTGATAATATGTGTGGTAATATGGCAGTGTGGAGAAATGGGGTGGTTGGATGTATTTTTGCATGTCCCTTTGTTTACCTTGCTGAGTATTAAATGGCCTTGCAGTTCAAAAAGCCCCTCTTCTTACTTTCTGGCTGATAATATGTGTGGTAATATGGCAGTGTGGGAGAAATGGGGTGGTTGGATGTATTTTTCATGCTCTGTTTTATATTGTTGTTCTTAAATTGAAATGTTGATGTTTTCTAACTTCTTTTATGTAAACTGCCCCGAGCCTGCTGGAAGGAGCGGTACATAAAAATGAATAATAAATATAAATAAATAAATAAGAAAATAGTTATACGTTTACATTTCTGGGTAGGTGATCTTTGGGGCTTGGTTTTTGAATCAGTAGCTCCCATGCTGAAAAAGTGTGAGCACCCCTGGCTTCGTTAATGGCAGACACGCATGCGCAGTAAGAAAGAAACAGCACATGTAGCAGGAAAGAAACAGCACTGGTCAAACACCCGGTTTGGACGCGGATGTGCTTCCCTCCGCAGCTCGCCACAGGTCTAACGCGGAGGGAAGCACATCCGCAGCCAAACTGAGTTAAAACACCCAGTTTGACGCGGGTGCCTTCCCCTCCGCTCAGAACTGGGGCAAGAGCCACACACGAGGGAAGGCCAGGAAGGGAAACCCGCCCGATTCCTTTCCGAAAACGGTGGCGGTGGTTTTCAAAATGGCAAATTCACTTCGGGGTTGCTTACATCGCTTCGAAACCGCTTCAAAAGTGAATTTAATCCGAATTCATTCCGATTTTACAAACATTCCGATGGACCTACCCAGGCCTACCACGGACCCTAAGTTGGGAACCACTGATTTCAGAGGGGAATAAATGACAGATGAAACTGGCTGCTTTCATAAGAACATAAGAACATAAGAAGAGCCATGCTGAATCGGACCTCAGCCCATCTAGTCCAGCATTCTGTATCACACAGTGGCCCACCAGTTGTACACGGGGATCTCGAGCAGAAGGGAGGCAAAACCTGACCCTCCCCGACCCCACAACCAGTACTCCAGGGAAATCCTGCCTACCTCAACCCACTCCGAGGTGGCACTTGAATGTCCTTTTCAGTAACTACCGATACACTTGGTATCCATGAATCTGTCTAATCCTGCCTTGAAGCTGTCCAGGCTGACCGCTGTCACAACCTCCTCTGGAATTGAGTTCCATAACCCAATGACCCTCTGGGTGAAGAAATATTTCCCTTTGTTAGTCCTAACTTTCCTACCTTGGAGCTTCAGGGAGTGCCCTCTAGTCCTAGTGTTGGGTGACAGAGAAAATATTTTTTCTTTATTTACCTTTTCTATCCCATGCATGATTTTATACACTCGATCAAGTCACCTCTTAAACGCCGTCTTTCAAGGCTGAAAAAGACCAAGGCGTTGCAACCTGGTTTCATAAGGGAGCCGCTCCATCCCTTGGATCATTCTTGTTGCCCTTTTCTGTACCTTTTCCAGTTCCGTTATATATCCTTCTTGAGGTGCGGAGACCAGAATTGTACACAGTACTCCAAGTGTGGCCTCACCATCGATTTGTAGAGAGGCAATACAACATTTGCCGACCTATTTTCGATTTCCTTCCTGATCATGCCTACCATAGAATTTGCTTTTTTCGCTGCTGCAGCGCACTGGGTTGACATCTTCATTGAGCTGTCACTCAAGACCCGAGATCCCTTTCCTGGTTTGTCTCGGAAAAGCTTTGACCCCATCAATTGGTAGGTGTAGTTGGGGTTCTTTGCCCGATGTGCATGACTTTACACTTGTTTAGGTTAAAATGCATTTGCCACTTTGTTGCCCATTCACTCAATTTCGAGAGATCTTTCTGGAGCTCTTTACAATCAGTTTCATTTTTAACTACCCTGAACAATTTAGTGTCGTCTGCAAACTTTGCTACCTCAGAATTCACTCGTCCAGATCATTAATGAATAAATTAAAACAGTGTTTCCCAACCTTTTTTTTGAGCCGTGGCACACTTTTAACATTAAAAAATCCGGGGCACACCACCAACCAAAATAACACAAAATGACACTCTAACACAGTAAAGAACTGCTGGGGGATGGTGGCCTGCTGGGAGCAGCTGCTGGGAGTGCCGAAGCCGGGGGAGGAGCCAGACTGTGCTATGCCCCACCCCTCCCCCCGGCTTCAGTTCTCCCACAGTTTCACCAGCTTTGAGGGGGCAAGCCAGCATTGTGCTGGCTCTGCCACCGCTGGCTTGGCACTGCCCCCTCAAGGCTGGTGAAGCTGTGGGGGCGCTTAAGCTGGGGGAGGGGGTGGAGCCAGGCCACGCCATGCCCCACCCCTCCCCCCGGCTTCAGTTCTCCCACAGTTTCGCCAGCTTTAAGGGGCAAGCCAACATTGTGCTGGCTCTGCCACCGCTGGCTTGGCACTGCTCCCTCAAGGCTGGTGAAGCTGTGAGGGCGCTTAAGCTGGGGGAGGGGGCGGAGCCAGGCCACGCCATGCCCCACCCCTCCCCCCGGCTTCAGTTCTCCCACAGTTTCACCAGCTTTGAGGGGGCAAGCCAACATTGTGCTGGCTCTGCCACCGCTGGCTTGGCACTGCTCCCTCAAGGCTGGTGAAGCTGTGGGGCGCAAGCTGGGGAGAGGCGGAGCCAGGCCACGCCATGCCCCACCCCTCCCCCCGGCTTCAGTTCTCCCACAGTTTCACCAGCTTTAAGGGGGCAAGCCAGCATTGTGCTGGCTCTGCCACCGCTGGCTTGGCACTGCTCCCTCAAGGCTGGTGAAGCTGTGGGGGCGGCTGCTGGCTGGGGGAGCCAGGCCAGCCATGCCCCACCCCTCCCCCGGCTTCAGTTCTCCCACAGTTTCACCAGCTTTAAGGGGGCAAGCCAGCATTGTGCTGGCTCTGCCACCGCTGGCTTGGCACTGCCCTCAAGGCTGGCGAAGCTGTGAGGGCGCTTAAGCTGGGGGGCGGAGCCAGGCCACGCCATGCCCCACCCCTCCCCCCGGCTTCAGTTCTCCCACAGCTTCGCCAGCCTTGAGGGGGCAAGCCAGCATTGTGCTGGCTCTGCCACCGCTGGCTTGGCACTGCCCCCTCAAGGCTGGTGAAACTGTGAGGGCGCTTAAGCTGGGGGAGGGGGGCGGAGCCAGGCCATGCCATGCCCCACCCCTCCCCCCCGGCTTCAGTTCTCCCACAGTTTCACCAGCTTTGAGGGGGCAAGCCAGCATTGTGCTGGCTCTGCCATCGCTGGCTTGGCACTGCCCCCTCAAGGCTGGCGAAGCTGTGGGAGTGCTGAGCCCGGGAGGGGCGGAGCCAGGCTGTGTCATGCCCCGCCCCTCCGCCCGGCTTCAGTTCTCCCACAGAGGAGGAGCATGAGTGGTGGATGGGCTTCAGTAAGCGGGGCTCCTCCTCCGCGCGGCTTCATCAAGCAAGGGGTGAGAGTCATGGCGGGAGTCATGGCAGATTGGAGGCTGGTTGGGGAAACGGCCGAAGGAGGCGGTGCCCCAGTCCCTACTTCTTTTTCTTTGCAGCCGCCCATCCCTTCCTCCTCCTCTCCCAAGCAGCAGGGGGGAAAGGAAGGGGGCAGAGAGCTTTTCTCGCGGCACACCTGATGATCGCTCACGGCACACTGGTTGAGAAACACTGAATTAAAAAGTAACGAACCCAAAACCGAACCTTGGGGTACGCCACTTCTCACCTCTTTCCACCCAGAGAAGTGTCCGTTTATTACCACCCTTTGTTTCCTACAGTTTAGCCAGGTTCCAATCCAGGACAAGACCTGTCCCCTGATTCCCATGGCTGAAGAGCTTGTTTAGGAGCCTTTGGTGAGGGACTTGGTCAAAAAGCCTTTTGAAAGTCAAGGTGAACAATATCGACTGGGTCCCCTTTGTCTATGTGTTTATTTATTTATTTATTATTGAGGCTTCTATGCCGCCGACTCCCGAGGGCTCGCGGCGGCTCACAAAAGCCAGAGGCATAAAAACAGGGTTAAAAACATAAAACAATTGAACAATTAAAACAATAGCAGGACAGGCACTAATACAAACGGAGCAGCAACAGATGCTAAGCACAATACCCAGAGCACACGGGCCTACTCTCCGAAGGCCTGCCTGTACAGATGGGGTTTGCAGGCCCGCCTGAATGGGAGTAGATCCTCAGGGCCCTGGTTTCAGCCGGGAGGGCGTTCCACAGCGTGGGGGCTATGACGGAGGCGCCCTCCGGCGGGTGGATGTCAGGTGTGCCGACTTTGCTGATGGTATTTCCAGGAGGTTGGCATCCTCTGACCGTAGTGATCTCGCTGGGCAATAAGGGGTGAGGCAGTCCCTCAGATACGCTGGCCCCAGGCCGTACAAGGCCTTGAAGGTGAGAACCAGCACTTTGAAGGCGATCCGGTGCTCAATAGGTAGCCAGTGCAGATCCTGCAAAACAGGTGTTATTCGGCAACCTGCTGGCGTGCCAGACAGGAGCCGGGCGGCAGTGTTCTGCACCAGCTTGAGCTTCCGGATCGACGACAGAGGAAGGCCAGCGAGCGCGTTACAGTAATCTAGCCCGAGATGACCGTGGCGTGGATCACCGTGGCCAGGTCGCTCCGGGAGAGGTAGGGGGCCAGCCTCCTTGCCTGGCGGAGGTGGAAAAAAGCAGCCCTGCTGACCGCAGAGACCTGGGCCTCCATGGTCAGCTGGGAGTCCAGATGGACCCCCAGGCTCTTCACAGACGGCGCTGGGCACAGCGCCGCACCGTCCGGGGTCGGAAGCCGGGTGTTTATTTACACCCTCAAAGAATTCTATCAAGTTAGTAAGACATGATTTGCCTTTGCAGAAACCATGTTGATTTTCTTTCAGCAATGCCTGTTCTTCTATGTGCCTAGTAATATTTTCTTTAATTTCTTTAATTTCGAATGCTTCTCAAGGCCTGAAGCTCATCATTTCTTGAAGCACAGCATGCGAGATTAGATGCTCCATTGGCCTGATCCAGCCGGGCTTTGCGTTACAAGCAGATTGCATGAAGGGGGGTGCGGATGTCAAAGGGTTCGGCGCAGTCAAAGGGTGCGCCTGACATTAATCCAGTCAAGCACCGAGAGCCCTGCGCAGTGTTAGTCACAGATCACAAACGGGAAGCTCTTTGACAAGATGCGATGAACATCTTCCTCCCCGAATTAGCCCATCTGACTTGCATCTGTTCACTGTCGCTTGCAACGCTGGAGTTTCCCGCTTTCCTCGTGGATCTCCTTGCCTCTCCAAGGTGGAATATGGGGAAAGGGTTGCAAAATAATGACGGTGATAATAATAATTTTTGAAAATTTCTTATCCACCTCTTTCACGGCTTGAGCCAGGTCACAAGATAGTTAAAATACATCACCATCATCGTAAAAACATTCAGTGAAATGCATAAAATACATACACTAAAATACGTGAAACAATGAAGACTGAAAACAAGGAAGGGTGGATTCCGTTTGAATTGTTTATGGAACGGCAAGGGCTTCCTCTACCCATAGTTTCCGCAAATAGGCTGGATATTACGTATATAATTGAGTATACACTGAGTTTTCCAGCCCTTTTTTCAGGTTGACAAAGTCCCCCTCGGCTTATACTCGAGTCGAAGTTATTTATTGTTTTACTGGGTTATTATTATTATTATTACATTCATTATTTTACTCTAATTTTTATTACATTTATTATTTTTCTCCATTTATTATTCTTATTATCACGTTTATTATTTTATTCTATTTATTATTATTATTAAATGTATTATTTTAGTCTATTGATTATTATTATGACAATTGTTGTTTTATTCTATTTATTGTTATTACATTTACTATTTACTCTATTTATTATTTTTATTACATTTATTATTTTACTCTAATTTTTATTACATTTATTATTTTTCTCCGTTTATTATTGTTATTATCACGTTTATTATTTTATTCTATTTATTGTTATTAAATGTATTATTTTACTCTATTGATTACTATTATGACAATTGTTGTTTTATTCTATTTATTGTTATTACATTTACTATTTACTCTATTTATTATTTTTATTACATTTATTATTTTACTCTAATTTTTATTACATTTATTATTTTTCTCCGTTTATTATTGTTATTATCACGTTTATTATTTTATTCTATTTATTATTATTAAATGTATTATTTTACTCTATTGATTATTATTATGACAATTGTTGTTTTATTCTATTTATTGTTATTACATTTACTATTTACTCTATTTATTATTTTTATTACATTTATTATTTTACTCTAATTTTTATTACATTTATTATTTTTCTCCGTTTATTATTGTTATTATCACGTTTATTATTTTATTCTATTTATTGTTATTAAATGTATTATTTTACTCTATTGATTATTATTATGACAATTGTTGTTTTATTCTATTTATTGTTATTACATTTACTATTTACTCTATTTATTATTTTTATTACATTTATTATTTTACTCTAATTTTTATTACATTTATTATTTTTCTCCGTTTATTATTGTTATTATCACGTTTATTATTTTATTCTATTTATTGTTATTAAATGTATTATTTTACTCTATTGATTATTATTATGACAATTGTTGTTTTATTCTATTTATTGTTATTACATTTACTATTTACTCTATTTATTATTTTTATTACATTTATTATTTTACTCTAATTTTTATTACATTTATTATTTTTCTCCGTTTATTATTGTTATTATCACGTTTATTATTTTATTCTATTTATTGTTATTGAATGTATTATTTTACTCTATTGATTATTATTATGACAATTGTTGTTTTATTCTATTTATTGTTATTACATTTACTATTTACTCTATTTATTATTTTTATTACATTTATTATTTTACTCTAATTTTTATTACATTTATTATTTTTCTCCGTTTATTATTCTTATTATCACGTTTATTATTTTATTCTATTTATTATTATTATTAAATGTATTATTTTACTCTATTGATTATTATTACGACAATTGTTGTTTTATTCTATTTATTGTTATTACATTTACTATTTACTCTATTTATTATTTTTATTACATTTATTATTTTACTCTAATTTTTATTACATTTATTATTTTTCTCCATTTATTATTCTTATTATCACGTTTATTATTTTATTCTATTTATTGTTATTAAATGTATTATTTTACTCTATTGGTTATTATTATGACAATTGTTGTTTTATTCTATTTATTGTTATTACAGTTACTATTTACTCTATTTATTATTTTTATTACATTTATTATTTTACTCTAATTTTTATTACATTTATTATTATTCTCCGTTTATTATTGTTATTATCACATTTATTATTTTATTCTATTTATTATTATTAAATGCATTATTTTACTCTATTTATTATTGTTATTTTTACATTTATTAATTTACTCTTTATTGTTGTTATTATTACACTTATTATTTTACTCTATTTATTATTATTATTATTACATTTGTTATTTTCTAAAAAAAACTTACAGGATGACGAAGAGAGAATTTGAACGCTTTAGAGCAGGGGTGGGCAATTATTTTTTCGAAGGGGCCACACGAGAGCCAAAACATATTATGGAGGGCCGCACCTAAAGGCGGAACTACACTCTAATCTACATTATTTATTTATTTACTATACATTACACATCATTAATATTAACATATTAATATATCAAGAAATATTCATATATTATTAGTATTAATATCATAATTATTATATTATAGTATATATATATAGAGCGAGACATTATAATATATTGAAATTATAATATAATATAACATTATATTATATTATTTATTATATTATCATATTATTATAATAAAATTATTATAAAATAATAATAAAAACCACTACAATAAAGTAAAATAAAATTCAAGAAGACAAGGTGCGAACCAAGATGGAGGCTGACATCCTCAAGAGAGGAAGGATCCCAAGATGGAATGGCCTAATGGACCCAGCTCAGGGGATGACAAGGGGACCCAGCCACAGCAGAGCAGAGGACGATCGGAGGCTGCAGGCCTCCGCCCGCTCTCGTCCCCAGCCGTTCCCCAGCTGATCGCCTTGCTATGGACTGCCTGCCATCCCTGGAGGCACTCCAGGCCTGCAGGGGGAACAGTCAGCGATCTGAGGCAGCTGATTGCCGGGGCGACCCGGAAGACGACCAAGTCTTCCGGGTCGCCACGGCGATCAGTCGCCTCAGATCGCCAAATGCTCCCACTGCAGGCCCGGAGTGCCTCCTGGGATGTCAGGCACTCTAAAGCCGCAGCTCCTCCGGCCTGTCTGCCGGCATAGGCCCCACAGAGCCCGCGATGGGATGGCAGCAGCGGCACTCCTTCCTCTTGGCCCCGCCCCCAACGCCCTTCTTCGGCGTCGAGTATTTATGTCACAGCGGATAGGCAACAGAAATATAGAAGTTTAATTCCCCATCGGCCCAAAAACTCCAGTCTCTGTTCGTGTGAATAATGAAACTCTCATTCAATTCACAAGGTAAAATATATAACTTTGTATTGAATTGTATTTAACAATAACTGGCAAAACATCGAAAAACAACAGCCATCACAGCTACCTTTCTAAACATCCTTTCCTCACAGATATTAAATCCCAACTGACAAATCCCAACTGTCACTTTGTAACTGACATTCCTCAAGGTTCCATTTAGCAGTCTTGAGACAGCGCCATCTGGTGCCAAACATGTCACACTGCAGGTCATCTCAAACTGTGAAAATATATCTTGTGCTGACTCATGAATTGCTATTCAAAATGCAATAATCTGACACTTCTCCCCGGGCCGCATCCGGCCCGCGGACCATAGGTTGCCCACCCCTGCTTTACAGGATGTAACAACACACCTTCAGTAATTATATGATCTCCAACTTACCTCATATGGCATACAAGTCCGAGTGCTGGCACTCAAAGTCCGGCCGAATGCCTTCACTCTGACGCGTCGGCGCTTTCCTCCGCCCCTTGCGCTCTTCCCCCTCCCTTTTTTGTTCCAAAGGGAGGAAGGGGCGCCGCCACGCCTCAGAGCGTCACTCTGATGCGTCGGCGCTTTCCTCCGCCCCTTGCGCTCTTCCCCTCCTTTTTTTGTCCAAGAAGGGAGGGAGAGAGCAGGAAGAAAGCCGCCGACGCCGCCAGAGCGTCACTCTGACGTGTCGGCGCTTTCCTCCGCCCCTGCGCTCTTCCCCCCTCCCTTTTTTTGTCCAAGAAAGGGAGGGGGAAGAGCGCAAGGGGCGGAGGAAAGCGCCGACGCATCAGAGCGTCACTCTGACGCGTCGGCGCTTCCCTCCGCCCCTTGCTCTCTTCCCCCTCCCTTCCTTCGTCGCGTCAGAGGCCTGGCAGAAAGGTGCGCCGCGGAGGTATGCCGCGGCCGATGGGCCGGTTGCGGCGGCGGCGGCAGCGGCGCCGTGGGCGTGGCGACGGGGTACGTCTTCGTTTATATAAGACGTACCCGAAAGTAAGCGCGAGGGGGACTTTTGGGGGGGAAAAGAAAGTAAGACGCTGTCTTACTTTCGGGGAAACACGGTAGTACATACTCATACTATATTATATCATAATTATAACATACTACATTACAATATAATTATATTATAATATATTGACATTATAATATAATATAACATTCTATTATATTATTATTATTATTATAAAATAATAAATAAAATTATTTATTTAAATAAAGTTATCCTCTACTAAATATTTTCATTACTCCTATAAAACTCAAATAACCCAAAATAAAGTAAAATAAAATATTATATATTACTATTTGCCTGCACAGTTGCGCCTGTCTCTACTTGATGCCCCCGGCTGGCGCGCGTGCGTGCGCAGGGAGGCGGGCGGATGTGGTAGGGTTCACACATGATTGGGCCTGGCGAGGGAGTTCGCCTCAGTGTGGCGGCTACTCCGGTGGCGGCTGTCAGAAGGCAACACGTCGCCAATACCCCTTTGGCTCCCCCCCCTCTCCCTTTGTCTCCGCCCCCTGCCGCCGAATACGGTGACCCAATGGGGCAGGCAGGGGGCGGAGACAAAGGGAGAGGGGAGGGGAGCCGGAAGTAGCTGCCGCGCACTGAGGCAAACTCCCTCGCCAGGCCCAATCATGTGTGAACCCTACCACATCCGCCCACCTCCCCGCGCATGCACGCACGCCAGCCGGGGGCATCAAAGGGAGAGGGGAAGCACTCCCTGCCTGCCCGATAGGGAGTGCTTTGCTTACAGGCTTCTGTGCACAGGAGCTACTGGGCATGCGCGGAGGTTTTCGCGCATGCGCAGTTGCTCCTGCGCTCAACTTCAGCTCTGGAGCAACTGTGCCTGCGCGAAAACTTCTGCGCATGCCCAGAAGCGGCGTCGGAGCGCACAAGGCCGGGGCCCAAAAGCAGGCAGCCGCAGCGCTGCCTGAGGAACATTGGCAGGGCCAGGACGCTGTCTGGCGCCTGGAGGGCGGGGGAATTCGCCCCTTCCCAGATGGCGCCCCATGCGGCTGCTTCCTTGGCCTACCTGTAGGACCGCCCCAATTTACGTCCTGGTGCAGTTGGAGGGAGGATGGAAAGCAGATGATAGGATTTACAGCACATTCACCCATTTTCAGACACCACTGTGACCCCCACCAATGGCAGATCTGGACCAAAATTGAGTTTTCTTAAGACATAGCATAATATATGACCAAACTGATATTACCTAACATCCAAAAACAAACAATACCCTTTTCAAATAACCCGGGCAGCGCCGGGTTCCCGAGCTAGTTGTACATAAAACCCAACTTTCCTTGTTGTCCCTCCGGCATCTAAAATCAGGCAAGATCTTCGCGAGGCGAACGGATTCCCATAGCCGTCACTTTAAGCGAGCACCAAAAGGGTCTCAACTGCAAATCCTGGGGAAAATACACCTGCCAATCCCAAAGGTATTGCACCTGCTGATTGTATCGCCGTGCCTTAATGAAAACGGCACAACGTCCGGAGCTGTCGACAATGCCGAGCATTGCCGCGAAAGTCCTCCTTGATCCGCTCGCAATCTTCACGAGCGTCTTGGGAATCCGTCGCTAACCGGAGACACATTTGCTCGTTGGCCACCAACTCCGGCGAGGAAGTTAGAATTGGGGGATATTTTTTTTGGTATCTTTCCAAGGAAAAGTTTCGAATGGACCCCCAGCTCTTTTCGGGCGCTAGTCAAAGGAGGAGGAAATATCCAATGTGTTTTCAATACAACCAAATACCGGAATTTGCACGAGACGGAGTCGCGACTCTCGACTCCAAAGCCGGACTACTTCCCTTTGTAGATCGGAATAATAATAATAAATACGGCATTGGAAGCCCAGTTGTCCCGATCGGATCGCCAAGTGATGGAAGAGGTTGAATCCATATCCGAAACTTCACAAAAACTAATCATTGTGACACTTTTGCCCTTGGAAGGGCGGCGAAGGCGGGGGGAACGAACCCTAAGAAACCTGTTCCCGGCCAGAACAGCTGGTTTGAATTAGGCGGGCCGGTTTTTCGGAGTCTGGACAGTGTCATTAGGAGAAAAGCAGAATTTCGCCATTAAGCGTAATGAATGAATTAATGGATGACTTGTGCTCCTCAAAGTGGGGGAAAAGCAACTTAAGTCAAGTTATTAACGCGGCCCACCTGCGCTTGGCTTTCTGACTCGGCCGGTTAACTACCCCATTAAGTCTCGGAGGCAAGTCATCTTGAAAGTGAATATGAGTTTTCTGAAGGAGGCCTTTAACTAGCTTCATATAATTCAATTAGAAGGCAGCATTCTTGGGCCAAACGCCGGGATGCGAGGCTTTCATCTCCCGTAATGAAGCGCAGACAACCAGGGTTAATATCGAACCCGAGCCAAAGCGCCCCGGCCTTCCTTCGCCATCCAAAATAATATAGGCGAAGGCCTGCCAAGGAGGATGCAAACACACCGAGCCAAGTCAGGGGAGTCCTTGCAGGTTATTGGATGCAGTGGGTTTCGCGGGAAGGGTGCTGTCGGTTCCTTCCTCTCCAATTTGGCGCGATTTTTCCAAAATGCTGGGGGTCATATATACCACGTTCCATTTTGTTCCCTCGTTTCCAATCTTCTCGTTTCCACGCTAACCACTAGGCCTGGTTGACACACACACACACCCCCAAAATTGGTTCGAAACTCGTTCCGGATGTACGGGGCGCGGGCGCTTCGAATCTGAATGACTTCTGAAATTCTCCCCAAAAAAAAATTGCGGGAATTTTACGAATTTTTTTGGAAATCTCGGAATGGCTTCGTTAATGGCAGACACACATGTGCAGTAAGAAAGAAACGGCACATGTAGCAGGAAAGAAACAGCACTGGTCAAACACCCAGTTTGGACGCAGATGTGCTTCCCTCCACAGCTCGCCCCAGGTCTAACGCGGCGGAAAGCACATCCGCATCCAAACTGGGTTTAACAGGGATCACTTTGACCAGGGGCCACTTGACCAGGGATCACTTTGACCAGGGATCACTTGACCAAAAATCACTTTGACCAGGAATCACTTTGATGAGGGATCACTTGACCAGGGACCACTTTGACTAGGTGCCACTTGACCAGGGACCATTTGATCAGGAATCACTTTGACCAGGGACCACTTGATCAGGAATCACTTTGACCAGGGACCACTTGATCAGGGATCACCTTCACCAGGGACCACTTGATCAGGGACCACTTTGACCAAGGACCACTTGATCAGGGACCACTTTGACCAAGGACCACTTGATCAGGGATCTTTGACCAGGGACCACTTGACCAGGGACCACTTTGACCAGGGACCACTTTGACCAGGGATCACTTTGACCAGGGACCACTTTGACCAGGGACCACTTTGACCAGGGACCACTTTGACCAGGGATCACTTTGACCAGGGACCACTTTGACCAGGGACCACTTTGACCAGGGACCACTTGAACAGGGACCACTTTGACCAGGGACCACTTGATCAGGGACCACTTTGACCAGGGACCACTTTGACCAGGGACCACTTGATCAGGGACCACTTTGACCAGGGACCACTTGATCAGGGACCACTTTGACCAGGGACCACTTGATCAGGGACCACTTTGACCAGGGACCACTTGACCAGGAATCACTTTGACCAGGGACCACTTTGACCAGGGATCACTTTGACCAGGGACCACTTGACCAGGAATCACTTTGACCAGGGACCACTTTGACCAGGGACCACTTGATCAGGGATCACTTTGACCAGGGACCACTTGACCAGGAATCACTTTGACCAGGGATCACTTTGACCAGGGACCACCAGGCAGACCACTTGACCAGCGATCACTTTGACCAGGGACCACTTGACCAGGAACCACTTCGACCAGGGATCACTTTGACCAGGGACCACTTGGCCAGAGACCACTTGACCAGGGACCATTTTGACCAGGGATCACTTTGACCAGTACATTACCAACTCTGTTTCAGTACATTACCAACTCTGTTGGTAATGAGAGTTCAATAGGCCAAGTTTGGTTCAATTCCATTGTTGCAAGAGTTCGGGATGCTCTTTGATTGTGTGTTAACTATAAATCCCAGAAGCTGTAACTCCCAAATGTCAATGTCTATTTTCCCCAAACTCCATCTGTGTTCACATTTGGGCATATTGAGTATTCATGCCAAGTTTGTTTCAGTCCACAGTGCTCTCTGGATATAGGTGAACTACAACTCCAAAACTCAAGGTCAATGCCCACCAAACTCTTATAGCATTTTCTCTTGGTTATGGGAGTTCTGCGTGGGAAGTTTGTGTCTTTCTGCCATTCCTGCCAGTATATCTATGTTGTGTTCATCGAAACAGGCCCAGGTTTCACACCGAGTGTATAAATACATTTTAAAACATAATAACTATGTGTATTACTGTGTTAGAGTGTCATTTTGGTGATGGGAGTTCTGCGTGGGAAGTTTGTGTTCTGTGTGGGAAGTTTGTGTCTTTCTGCCATTCCTGCCAGGATATCTATATTGTGTTCATCGAAACAGGCCCAGGTTTCACACCGAGTGTATAAATACATTTTAAAACATATTAACTATGTGTATTACTGTGTTAGAGTGTCATTTTGGTGATGGGAGTTCTGTGTGGGAAGTTTGTGTCTTTCTGCCATTCCTGCCAGGATATCTATGTTGTGTTCATCGAAACAGGCCCAGGTTTCACACCGAGTGTATAAATACATTTTAAAACATAATAACTATGTGTATTACTGTGTTAGAGTGTCATTTTGGTGATGGGAGTTCTGTGTGGGAAGTTTGTGTCTTTCTGCCATTCCTGCCAGGATACCTATGTTGTGTTCATCGAAACAGGCCCAGTTTTCACACCGAGTGTATAAATACATTAAAAACATATTAACTATGTGTATTACTGTGTTAGAGTGTCATTTTGGTGATGGGAGTTCTGTGTGGGAAGTTTGTGTCTTTCTGCCATTCCTGCCAGGATATCTATGTTGTGTTCATCGAAACAGGCCCAGGTTTCACACTGAGTGTATAAATACATTAAAAACATATTAACTATGTGTATTACTGTGTTAGACTGTCATTTTGGTGATGGGAGTTCTGTGTGGGAAGTTTGTGCCTTTCTGCCATTCCTGCCAGGATATCTATGTTGTGTTCATCGAAACAGGCCCAGGTTTCACACTGAGTGTATAAATACATTAAAAACATATTAACTATGTGTATTACTGTGTTAGACTGTCATTTTGGTGATGGGAGTTCTGTGTGGGAAGTTTGTGTCTTTCTGCCATTCCTGCCAGGATATCTATGTTGTGTTCATCGAAACAGGCCCAGGTTTCACACCGAGTGTATAAATACATTTTAAAACATAATAACTATGTGTATTACTGTGCTAGAGTGTCGTTTTGTGTCATTTTGGTTGGTGTGTAAATGTAAAAAGTGCGCTCAAAAATGGTTGGGAAACACTGCCCTATGGCACCCCTTTAGTTACTTCTCTCTCCTTTCCAATTGCAATTTGCTTTTCTTAAAAAAAATGTTGGGGGTCATCTAGGCCTACTTATTCCTTCGCAATTACGAGAGGCCGTTCCTTCTGTTGGCAGCTTAGAGGCCACATGTTCATTAAGTGGGTCCCCCCGCCTTTCCCCGATCCCAAGGTCTGAAGGCATGTAATGTCACTCGGAGACCTCTGAGCCACTTAATAAATGCTCGAAGCAAATTCATGAGGTGGAGAGGCGGACGGCCAGATGTGAGAGGGCTTCTTCCCCTCCATGTCATTCCCCGTCCCCGGTCCGCCCCGCCATACCGACCCTCCGAACCCCTTTTATCACTTTACTACTTGTTAATGCGGTGCCCCAGGACTTCTTCATCTGTAGTAAACATCTTAAGGAAATATGCCTCCCCTGGGAGAAACCGTTGATTTCCTCCGGGCCCTTGTGAATGAACGCCGTTGGGTTTGGTTTGGTGTGTTGGTGTGTTGGTGTTTGTTTTCTTCCTTTTTTAATAGCATGCAGGTGTCCTCTTTTTTAAAAAAAAAATTTCCCTGCCATTCGCTCCCCCTCTTTTGTAAAATTGCCATATAAAGTCCCCCGTAATAAAAGAGCAGGTAGGCTCTCCGAGGAGGGGAAATGTCCGTGCACCTGTCCATTGGCCGGGCAAAGGCACTTTGCCGGGCTCCTTTGGACGTCCTTCACCTGAGCACCTCCAGGTAAGCTACTTCATTTCTCTTCTTACTGCTCACATCCCTCCAAAACCCAACTTTTCCTCCCAAAACAGAGACGGTTCTGGTGGCTACTACTGGTGCACTTCGTTGTCAGCTTGATAGACAAGCCTACCACATGCAGGGGCGGTCTAAGGTAATTGTAAATGGTAGGCGAACATTATTTTGGTGCCCCCCCCCCAAAACATTATTTTGCCCCACCCCCCATGTAAAACAAAAATACAATTATAATATCACAATACCATTAGTAGTATTAAGAACATAAGAACATAAGAAGAGCCATGCTGAATCGGACCTCAGCCCATCTAGTCCACCATTCTGTATCACACAGTGGCCCACCAGTTGTACACGGGGATCTCGAGCAGAAGGGAGGGCAAAACCTGACCTGCTCCCGACCCCCCACAACCAGTACCCAGGGAAATCCTGCCGACCTCAACCCACTCCGAGGTGGCACTTGAATGTCCTTTTCAGTAACTACCGATACACTTGGTATCCATGAATCTGTCTAATCCTGCCTTGAAGTTGTCCAGGCTGACCGCTGTCACAACCTCTCCTCTGGAAGTGAGTTCCATAACCCAATGACCCTCTGGGTGAAGAAATATTTCCTTATTAGTCCTAACTTTCCTACCTTGAGCTTCAGGAGTGCCCTCTAGTCCTAGTGTTTTGTGACAGAGAAAAAATATTTTTTCTTTATTCACCTTTTCTATCCCATGCATGATTTTATACACTTCGATCAAGTCACCTCTTAGACGCCGTCTTTCGAGGCTGAAAAGACCAAGGCGTTGCAACCTGGTTTCATAAGGGAGCTGCTCCATCCCTTGGATCATTCTTGTTGCCCTTTTCTGTACCTTTTCCAGTTCCGTTATATCCTTCTTAAGGTGCGGAGACCAGAATTGTACACAGTACTCCAAATGTGGCCTCACCATAGATTTGTAGAGAGGCAATACAACATTTGCCGACCTATTTTCGATTCCCTTCCTGATCATGCCAAGCATAGAATTTGCTTTTTTCACTGCTGCTGCGCACTGGGTTGACATCTTCATTGAGCTGTCCACCAAGACCCCGAGATCCCTTTCCTGGTCTGTCTCGGAAAGCTTTGACCCCATCAATTGGTAGGTGTAGTTGGGGTTCTTTGCCCCGATGTGCATGACTTTACACTTGTTTAGGTTAAAATGCATTTGCCACTTTGTTGCCCATTCACTCAATTCCGAGAGATCTTTCTGGAGCTCTTTACACTCAGTTTCATTTTTAACTACCCTGAACAATTTAGTGTCGTCTGCAAACTCAGAATTCACTCCTACATCCAGATCATTAATGAATAAATTAAAAAGTAACGGACCCAAAACTGAACCTTGGGGTACGCCACTTCTCACCTCTTTCCACCCAGAGAAATGTCCGTTTATTACCACCCTTTGCTTCCTTCAGTTTAGCCAGGTTCCCATCCAGGACAAGACCTGTCCCCTGATTCCGTGGCTGAAGAGCTTGTTTAGGAGCCTTTGGTGAGGGACTTTGTCAAAAGCCTTTTGAAAGTCAAGGTAAACAATATCGACTGGGTCCCCTTTATCTATGTGTTTATTTACACCCTCAAAGAATTCTAACAAGTTAGTAAGACATGATTTGCCTTTGCAGAAACCATGTTGATTTTCCTTCAGCAATGCCTGTTCTTCTATGTGCCTAGTAATTTTTTCTTTAATAATGGTTTCCATCACTTTGCCTGGAACTGAGGTTAGACTAACTGGCCTATAATTATTATATTGTATCAATGTATATACAATATATTATACCATACTCATACTATATTATATCATAATTATATTATACTATAATACAGTGTTTCTCAACCTGGGGGTCGGGACCCCTGGAGGGGTCACGAGAGGGTGTCAGAGGGGTCACCAAGGACCATCAGAAAACACAGTATATTCTGTTGGCTAAAGAGGTTCTGTGTGGGAAGTTAGGCCCAATTCCATCGTTGGTGGGGTTCAGAATGCTTTTTGGTTGCAGGTGAACTATAAATCCCAGCAACTACAGTTCCCAAGTGTCAAGTCTATTTTCCAGTGTTCACATTTGGGCATCTTGAGTCTTCATGCCAAGTTTGGTCCAGATCCATCATTGTTTGAGTCCACAGTGCTCTCTGGATGGAGGTGAACTACAACTCCAAAACTCAAGGTCAATGCCCATCAAATCCTTCCAGTATTTTCTGTTGGTCATGGGAGCTCTGTGTGCCATCATTAGTGGAGTTCAGAATGCTCTTTGATTGTAGGTTAATGGTAAATCCCAGCAACTACAACTCCGAAATAACAAAATAAATCCACACACACCCTAACACCTCCCCCCCCCCCCAGTATTCAAATTTGGGTGCATTAGGTACTTGTGCCAAATTTGGTCCAGTGAATGAAAATGCATCCTGCCTATCAGATATTTACATTACGATTCATAACAGTAGCAAAATTACAGTTATGAAGTAGCAACAAAAATAATTTTATGGTTGGGGGTCATCACAACATGAGGAACTGTATTAAGGGGTCGTGGCACTAGGAACGTTGAGAATCACTGCTATAATATAAGACGGAGACGGAGATCTTGTGGCTGGGCCGCCCGGGTGGGGTAGATGTCCAGCTTCCGACCCTGGACGGCGCGGCGTTATGCCCATCGTCTTCCGTGAAGAGCCTGGGAGTCCATCTGGGAGGCTGGCCCCCTATCTCTCCCCGGAACGACCTCGCCACGGTGATCCAAGCCACGGTCATCTCAAGGCTAGATTACTGCAACGCGCTCTACGTTGGCCTTCCTTTGTCGGCGATCCGGAAGCTCAAGCTGGTGCAGAACACTGCCGCCCGGCTCCTGTCTGGCTCTCCAGCAGGTTGCCATATAACACCTGTTTTGCAGGACCTGCACTGGCTGCCAATTGAGCACCGGATCGCCTTCAAAGTGTTGGTTCTCACCTTTAAGACCTTGCACGGCCTGGGGCCAGCGTATCTGAGGGACTGTCTCACTCCATATTGCCCTCTGAGTGCAGTGCGGTCCGCGGGTGCTAACGTCTTGAGGTACCTTCGGCGGCTGGCACGGCTGACCTCCACCCGCCGGTGGGCGTTTTCTGTCATAGCTCCCACGCTGTGGAACGCCCTCCCGGCCGACACCCGGGCAATGAAGGACCTGCTCCCGTTCAGGCGGGCTTGTAAAACCTATTTGTTTAGGCAGGCCTTCGATGGGTAGGCCCGTGCGTCTTGGTTGTGCCACTACCTCAACTGTGTTGTTGTTTTTACTGTGTGGCTTGTTTTTAATTGTTCTTAACCTTCTGTATTTTATTGTGCCTTCGGCTCTTGTAAGCCGCCGCGAGCCTTCGGGAGTCGGCGGCATAGAAACCCGAATAAATAAATAAATAAATAAATAAATATAATTATATTATAATATATTGACATTATAATACAATGTAACATTCTATTATATTATTATTATTATAAAATAATAAAATTATTTATTTAAATAAAATTATCCTCTACTACAGTGTTTCCCAACCAGTGTGCCGTGGCACACTAATGTGCCGTGAGCAATCATCAGGTGTGCCGTGGGAAATTGGAACTTCCGATACCCTTTCTTCCCCCTCCTGCTGAACACTTTTTCTTCTCCACTCGGGCTCCCTTCTTCCCAGCCTCGCTCTGCTCGCTTTGCCTTGCTTAGTTCTGGGGTGCGTCTGCGCAGTAGCGCCCGCACGGGTCATGTCTTCCTCCCTCCCCCTCCCCTCCTGAACACGCTCACTGAACTGTAACTCCCAAATGTCAAGGTCTATTTTCCCCATCTGTGTTCACATTTGGGCATATTGAGTATTCATGCCAAGTTTGGTCCTGATCCAACATTGTTTGAGTCCACAGTGCTCTCTGGATATAGGTGAACTACAACTCCAAAACTCAAGGTCTTATAGCATTTTCTCTTGGTTATGGGAGTTCTGTGTGGGAAGTTTGTGTCTTTCTGCCATTCCATCTATGTTGTGTTCATCGAAACAGGCCCAGGTTTTGCACTGAGTGTATAAATACATTTAAAAACATATTAACTATATGTATTACTATGTTAGAGTGTCATTTTGTGTCATTTTGGTTGGTGGTGTGCCCCAGGATTTTGTAAATGTAAAAAATGTGCCGCGGCTCAAAAAAGGTTGAAAAACACTGCTCTACTAAATATTTACCAAGTGTATCGGTAGTTACTGAAAAGGACATTCAAGTGCCACCTCGGAGTTGGTTGAGGTCGGCAGGATTTCCCCGGGTACTGGTTGTGGGGGGTCGGGAGCAGGTCAGGGTTTTGCCCTCCCTTCTGCTCGAGATCCCCGTGTACAACTGGTGGGCCACTGTGTGACACAGAATGCTGGACTAGATGGGCTGAGGTCCCATTCAGCACGGCTCTTCTTATGTTCTTATGTTCTTATTTTCATGACTCCTATAAAACTCAAATAACCCCAAATAAAGTAAAATAAAATATTATATATTACTATTTTGTACAATACCACTATACTGCAATATTGTTTGTAATATTACATGTAATATAAAATATATCATTATTCTATTGTTATATTGTATTTGCATTATATTGTATGACAATATTAAGCAGAACTGTATAATAATCAACAAGAAATGCATCAAAATCAGAATATATTACCTATCACCCGTCTCATAATCCATAGGAGTCTCCCATAAGTCCAAAATTAGGATCCCAATGTAAATGTAAATAGAAAAACAGCCAAAATGTTCAAATGAGGTCGAATACAGGCAGCGCGGTCTGGGAAAACTTGGGCCCTCCCTCCTTCTAAGTGTTTTGGACTCCAACTCCCACAACTCCTCATAGCCTCAGGCCCCTCAGGTCTAGACAGAAATAGAGCCGAAGAAAGGAAGGAGGGAGAGAAGAGGTCACAGAGGAGGAGGAGGAGGAAGGCCCTTCATTCATTCCTTCACTTACACTTCCTTCACGGATTCTTTTCTCCTTCCCCGCAAACGCTGCGTGCGGCGGAGACAAAGGGAGGGAAGCACTCCCTGCCTGCCCGATAGGGAGTGCTTTACTTACAGGCTTCTGTGCAAGGGAGCTACTGGGCATGCGCGGAGGTTTTCGCGCATGTGCAGTTGTTCCTGTGCTCAACTTCAGCTCCGGAGCAACTGCGCCTGCGTGATAACCTCCGCGCGTGCCCAGAAGCGGCGTCGGAGCGCACAAGGCCGGGGTCAAAAAGCAGGCAGCTGCAGCAGTGTCTGAGGAACATCGGCAGGGCCAGGATGGCGCCCCATGCGGCCAGGATGGCGCCCCCTTCCCAGATGGCGCCCTAGGCGGCCGCCTATTTGGCCTATCTTGTAGGACCGCCCCTGACCACATGCATCCTAGACCCCTGCCCAGGAAAGTAGCCAGGGGGGGCTAAGGGGGCTTCAGCCCCCCCCCCCCCCGAAATTCTCAGGGTGGTCCGCGAAAAGGCCTTACTGGTACAGTATTTAAACTGTTATGTTTATTCATATCATGATCTGATCACCATGCTCATTATATCCCACATTAATGGGGTTATTGGGATAACAATACAAAAGGTTTGCTAGAGCAGACCCTCTTCCACCCAGTCTCAGCCCCCCCGAACCAAACTCAGCCCCCCCGCCCGAATCAAAATCCTGGCTACGGCCCTGCCCCTGCCCATCCTGGCTGATCAAAGAAGCCAGAGGGGGTTTGGCAGAGTGGGTGAAGGTGGTGGTTAGGGTTCCCACATGTCCCTTATTCTAAGGGATGTCCCTTATTTTGGCCCTAAAATTTGTGTCCCTTATTTTCAGGCCCTGTCCCTTATTTTTGACTAGCAGGACAGGACTGGGCGGGGTTGACCAGAGGAAGGCGTGCGCCGCGGTTTCCACGGCACTGCCGGCCCGGGGATTCCAACACGCAGGGCAGCCCGCGTCCCCGTTGGAAGGAAGAGGCAATCCAGGACGTATTCAAAGTACAGTAGACTAATTAACCGTTACCCAAGGGAATGTTGGATCATGTTGGATAACGATAGTTTCTGGTTGCTTGAGAGTTACTCTTAAAATAGGCCTAGCTGTGCATCCCAATACTATACAATGCTGTGTATCCCATACTATACTACACCATTAACTATTGACATAATAATCATGAAGGTGTACTGTCTTATAAAATTTATTTAATTTTAATGTTTAGACAGCGCACTTTTAAAGTCCGCAAAGTCAAGTACTAAATACAGGTGGAGAAAATTCTACAGTGTTGCTAAAGTTCTGGTGGTGAACACTAGGTGGCGCTGGTGCTTTGCTTCTACAGTGTTGCTAAAGTTTAGCAACACTGTAGAAGCAAAGCACCAGCGCCACCTAGTGTTCACCACCAGAACTATAGCAACACTGTAGAAGCAAAAGCACCAGCGCCACCTAGTGTTCACCACCAGAACTTTAGCAACATTGTAGAAGCAAAGCACCAGCGCCACCTAGTGTTCACCACCAGAACTTTAGCAACACTGTAGAAGCAAAGCACCAGCGCCACCTAGTGTTCACCACCAGAACTTTAGCAACACTGTAGAAGCAAAGCACCAGCGCCACCTAGTGTTCACCACCAGAACTTTAGCAACACTGTAGAAGCAAAGCACCAGCGCCATCTAGTGTTCACCACCAGAACTTTAACAACACTGTAGAAGCAAAGCACCAGCGCCACCTAGTGTTCACCACCAGAACTTTAGCAACACTGTAGAAGCAAAGCACCAGCACCATCTAGTGTTCACCACCAGAACTTTAGCAACACTGTAGAAGCAAAGCACCATCGCCACCTAGTGTTCACCACCAGAACTTTAGCAACACTGTAGAAGCAAAGCACCAGCGCCATCTAGTGTTCACCACCAGAACTTTAGCAACACTGTAGAAGCAAAGCACCAGCGCCATCTAGTGTTCACCACCAGAACTTTAACAACACTGTAGAAGCAAAGCACCATCGCCACCTAGTGTTCACCACCAGAACTTTAGCAACACTGTAGAAGCAAAGCACCAGCGCCAGCTAGTGTTCACCACCAGAACTTTAGCAACACTGTAGAAGCAAAGCACCAGCGCCAGCTAGTGTTCACCACCAGAACTTTAGCAACACTGTAGAAGCAAAGCACCAGCGCCATCTAGTGTTCACCACCAGAACTTTAGCAACACTGTAGAAGCAAAGCACCAGCGCCATCTAGTGTTCACCACCAGAACTTTAGCAACACTGTAGAAGAAAGCACCACTGCCACCTAGTGTTCACCACCAGAACTTTAGCAACACTGTAGAAGCAAAGCACTAGCGCTACCTAGTGTTCACCACCAGAACTGTAGCAACACTGTAGAAGCAAAGCACCAGCGCCTCCTAGTGTTCACCACCAGAACTTTAGCAACACTGTAGGAGCAAAGCACCACCGCCACCTAGTGTTCACCACCAGAACTTTAGTAACACTGTAGAAGCAAAGCACCATCGCCACCTAGTGTTCACCGCCAGAACTTTAACAACACTGTAGAAGCAAAGCACCATCGCCACCTAGTGTTCACCACCAGAACTTTAGCAACACTGTAGAAGCAAAGCACCAGCGCCAGCTAGTGTTCACCACCAGAACTTTAGCAACACTGTAGAAGCAAAGCACCAGCGCCAGCTAGTGTTCACCACCAGAACTTTAGCAACACTGTAGAAGCAAAGCACCAGCGCCTCCTAGTGTTCACCACCAGAACTTTAGCAACACTGTAGGAGCAAAGCACCACCGCCACCTAGTGTTCACCACCAGAACTTTAGTAACACTGTAGAAGCAAAGCACCATCGCCACCTAGTGTTCACCGCCAGAACTTTAGCAACACTGTAGAAGCAAAGCACCAGCGCCACCTAGTGTTCACCACCAGAACTTTAGCAACACTGTAGAAGCAAAGCACCAGCGCCACCTAGTGTTCACCACCAGAACTTTAACAACACTGTAGAAGCAAAGCACCAGCGCCACCTAGTGTTCACCACCAGAACTTTAGTAACACTGTAGAAGCAAAGCACCATCGCCACCTAGTGTTCACCACCAGAACTTTAACAACACTGTAGAAGCAAAGCACCAGCGCCACCTAGTGTTCACCACCAGAACTTTAGCAACACTGTAGAAGCAAAGCACCAGCGCCACCTAGTCTTCACCACCAGAACTTTAGCAACACTGTAGAAGCAAAGCACCAGCGCCACCTAGTGTTCACCACCAGAACTTTAGCAACACTATAGAAGCAAAGCACCAGCGCCATCTAGTGTTCACCACCAGAACTTTAGCAACACTGTAGAAGCAAAGCACCAGCGCCACCTAGTGTTCACCACCAGGTAGTTCTAATGATGTTTTTTCTGCATGACAAAGCATGCAGAAACATACCATGTCCTGTTAAGAGGGTGTAAGTCAGGGTTTTTTTGTGAGTTTCAATCATTATCTTATTCTGTTAATAAAACTATTTCTACCTAATGTTTGAGTTTCAAGATTTTAATGAAGTGTCCCTTTTTTTTTTTTGAAAAATCCCATAAATGTTCCTTATTTCTTATATCAAAAAATGGCAACCCTAGTGGTGGTTAATGCCTCCTTACAGGAGGGCAAGTTTCCAGCCAGCTTAAAGCAAGCTGTTATAAAACCGCTGTTGAAAAAACCATCACTGGACCCCACTCAATTCGTCAACTATTGGCCAGTTTCCAATCTCCCCTATTTGCTCTCTGGGTGTAGGTGAACTACAACTTCCAAACTCAAGGTCATTCCCCCAAGCAAACCCTTTCGGTACTTTCTGTTGGTAATGAGAGCTCAATATGCCAAGTTTGGTTCAATGCCATTGTTGCAAGAGTTCAAGATGCTCTTTGGTGGCTACTACTGATGCACTTCATGGAACGTGTGGTGGCTTCGCAACTCCAGAGGTTCTTCGTAGACACTGATTATCTTGATCCGGCACAGTCTGGTTTTAGGCTGGGATGTGGTACTGAAACAGCCTTGGTTGCCTTAGTAGATGATCTACGCCGGGAAATCGACAGGGGGAGTGTGTCCCTGTTGGTTCTGCTGGACCTCTCAGCGGCTTTCGATACCGTTGACCACGGTATCCTTCTGGGTCGCCTTGCAGACATGGGGCTTGGGGGTACTGTGTTGCAGTGGCTCCAATCCTTCCTGGAGAGTCGTACCCAGAAGGTGTCATTGGGTGACACCTGTTCGGCTCCACAACCTTTGTCTTGCAGAGTCCCTCAGGGTTCAGTACTGTCCCCGATGTTATTTAATATCTACATGAAACCGCTGGGAGAGATCATCCAGAGTTTCGGAGTAAGGTGTTATCTGTACGCAGATGACGTCCAGATCTGTCACTCCTTCCCACCTGTCACTAAGGAGGCTGTCCAGACTTTGAACTGGTGCTTGGCTGCTATGTCGGACTGGATGAGGGCTAGCAGATTGAAACTTAATCCAGACAAGACAGAGGTCCTCCTGGTCATTCGGAAGGCCGAACAGGGTGTAGGGTTACAGCCTGTGTTGGATGGGGTTACACTCCCCTTGAAGACGCAGGTTCGCATCTTGGGAGTGACCCTGGACTCATCGCTGAGCCTGGAACCCCAGGTCTTGGCGGTGGCCAGGGGAGCTTTTGCACAGTTAAGGCTCATGCGCCAGCTGCGCCCATACCTTGGGAAGTCTGATCTGGCTACGGTCGTCCACGCTCTGGTCACATCCCGAATAGATTACTGCAACGCACTCTACGTGGGGCTGCCTTTGAAGACAGTACGGAAATTATAACTAGTCCAACAGGCGGCAGCCAGATTACTAACGGGAGCGACATACAGGGAGCATACCACCCCCCTGTTGTGTCAGCTCCACTGGCTGCCTGTCCAATTCCGGGCTCAATTCAAAGTGCTGGTTTTGACCTTTAAAGCTCTATATCAGTGCTGTCCAACTTCTACTGGACCTAGGGCCGGACTTCCAGTCACTGAAGACCTGGGGGGCCACTCCGCCCCCGCGCCCCAGCCACGCCCCCAGCCACGCCCCCGGTCCCTCCTCCTAACGTGTCACCCCAGCCTCAGAAGCGGCGATTTCGCTTCTGAGGCTGGCGTGATTCTTTAGGAGGGAAGGCAAAGCCAAGGGAGCCCTCCATGGCTTCTCCTCCCTCCTAGTGTCACGCCAGCCCCTCCCTGTTCTGCCTCTCACCGGTGCCCTGATCAGAGCGCGGTGGGAGAGACAGAACGGAGAAGCCATGCCTGAAGAGGAGGAAGGCAAGCGCTTGCCTTCCTTCTCTTTAGGCACGCCCCTCCCTGTTCTGCCTCTCTCACCGGCGCCCTGATCAGGGCACCGATGGGAGAGACAGAGAAGGCCGTGCCTAAAGAGGAGGAAGTCAAGCGCTCGCCTTCCTCCTCTTAGGCACAACTCCTCCTACCTGGCTCCTCCCGCACCGCCCCTTGTCCCTCTCTCCGGCGCCGATGCAAACCGGTTTGCATCGGCGCCGGCAAGAGAGGGAAGAAGAGGGTGGTGCAGGGAGGAGGAGCTGGCTCCCTTCTTTCTCCCTGCCCCGCCTCCTCCTCCTCCCCTCCTCCCCGCCCCTGCGATCTCGCAGCGGCGGCACGGAGAGAGGGACGGAGGGGGTTGTGCAGGGAGGAGGAGCTGGCTCACTTCCTCCTCCCTGCCTCGCCTTTCCCCCCCCCCGGCCGCCATTTTTTTAAAAAAAAAATTTAAAAAAATTTTACAAAAAATTTAAAAATGGCGCCCGGGGGCATAGCTGGGGTTGTGTCCAACAGGCTGGGGGCCGTGTACGGTCCCCGGGCCGCCAGTTGGACAGCCCTGCTCTATATGGTTCTGGCCCAGCTTACTTGTCCAAACGCATCTGCCGCTACGTCCCACCTCGGACGTTAAGATCATCCGGGGAGGCCCTGCTCTCGCTCCCGCCAACTTCTCAAATGTGGTTGGTGGGGACGAGGGACAGGGCCTCCTCGGTGGTGGCTCCCAGTCTGTGGAATACGCTCCCTAACGATATACGATCAATTCCATCCCTCCTGACATTCAGGAAAAAAGTAAAGACCTGGCTATGGGACCAGGCGTTTGCACAATACACAAGGCAGTATTTTAGACTGGATTTTAATGGAAAGTTGTTGAATAGGGCTCAATTCCTGTTTATGGATGGAACACTGTTTTTAACATAAATGAATGCATAGGATATGTTAATGTAATTGTATTTTAATGTATTTTATTGTTGAATGTTGGGGTTTTATACTGTGTTTTACTGTGTAGGCATCGAATTGTGCCTTTTTTGGAAGCCGCTCTGAGTCCCCTCCCAGGGGTTGAGAAGAGCGGGGTAAAATGCCAGAAATAAAATAAATTAATTAATAAATAAATAAAAAAATAGAGGGGAGTCGGCGCTCCTGATACTCCTGGATCTTACGGATGCATTCGACACTGTCGACCATGACCTGCTGATCTATCGACTCGCCATGGCGGGAGTTCGTGGTCGGGCCCTCGGTTGGTTTGACACATTTCTCCGATGTCGGTTTCAATGTGTCGAGTACCTAGCTCGAACCTCTGACAGATCTGCCCTCTCACGTGGGGTGCCTCAGGGAGCAATTCTCTCCCCCCCCCCTCCTCTTCAACGTCTACGTGAGACCTCTTGCCAGCCTCGTGCGGAGCTTTGGTCTGGAGTGCCACCAATACGCAGATGACACCCAGCTGCTTTTACGGCTGGAGCCTGGAGTCACCTCAATACCGGACAATTTCACCTTATGCCTTGAGGCTGTATCAAGATGGCGGCGTGGCAGTAGGTTGATTTTGTGGCCTGGCTGCCTGCCTGGAGTGGCGCCTTCCCTGCCCAACTTCGATGGTGCCCCCCTGCATCCATCTTCCACTGTTAAGAGCTTGGGTGTTGTCCTGGATTCACAGTTGACTATGGAGGCCCAGATCGCTAATGTTAGTAAGCGGGCCTTTTTCCATCTCCGGCAGGCGAGACAGCTGGCACCGTACCTTTCAGAGGAAGCCTTGGCTATAATCATCCATGCCACGGTCACATCTAGACTGGATTATTGCAACGCCTTGTATGTTGGCCTTCCCCTGTCGACTACTCGGAGGATCCACATTATTCAGAATGTGGCTGCCATGCTACTTGCAAAAACACCTTTGAGATGCCTCTATAACTTCAACTCTGTGACACTTGCACTGGCTTCCAACGGAATTCCGGGCCCTGTTTAAGTTGTTGGTTCTGACCTTTAAGGCACTTTATGGTCAGGGGCCGGCACACCTCAGAGACCGCCTCTCCCCTCTTCACCGCCAGTGGTCGCCACGACTCCTCCAACTAAACGTACTGTATGTTCCAGGCCCCAGGGAAGTACGCCTCGAGAGCACGAGATGTAGGAGGGCAGGGACCCTTTAAGGCGCTTTAAGGTCAGGGGCCGGCACACCTCAGAGACCGCCTCTCCCCTCTTCACCGCCAGTGGTCGCCACGACTCCTCCAACTAAACGTACTGTATGTTCCAGGCCCCAGGGAAGTACGCCTCGAGAGCACGAGATGTAGGAGGGCAGGGACCCTTTAAGGCGCTTTAAGGTCAGGGGCCAGCATATCTCAGAGACCGCCTCTCCCATCTTCGCCGCCAGTGGTCGCCACGACTCCCCCAACTAAACGTACTGTATGTTCCAGGCCCCAGGGAAGTACGCCTCGAGAGCACGAGATGTAGGAGGGCAGGGACCCTTTAAGGCGCTTTATGGTCAGGGGCCAGCATATCTCAGAGACCGCCTCTCCCCTCTTCGCCGCCAGTGGTCGCCACGACTCCCCCAACTAAACGTACTGTATGTTCCAGGCCCCAGGGAAGTACGCCTCGAGAGCACGAGATGTAGGAGGGCAGGGACCCTTTAAGGCGCTTTATGGTCAGGGGCCAGCATATCTCAGAGACCGCCTCTCCCGTCTTCGCCGCCAGTGGTCGCCACGACTCCCCCAACTAAACGTACTGTATGTTCCAGGCCCCAGGGAAGTACGCCTCGAGAGCACGAGATGTAGGAGGGCAGGGACCCTTTAAGGTGCTTTATGGTCAGGGGCCAGCATATCTCAGAGACCGCCTCTCCCGTCTTCGCCGCCAGTGGTTACCACGACTCCTCCAACTAAACTTACTGTATGTTCCAGGCCCCAGGGAAGTACGCCTCGAGAGCACGAGATGTAGGAGGGCAGGGACCCTTTAAGGCGCTTTATGGTCAGGGGCCAGCATATCTCAGAGACCGCCTCCCTCTTCGCCGCCAGTGGTCGCCACGACTCCCCCAACTAAACGTACTGTATGTTCCAGGCCCCAGGGAAGTACGCCTCGAGAGCACGAGATGTAGTAGGGCAGGGACCCTTTAAGGCGCTTTATGGTCAGGGGCCAGCATATCTCAGAGACCGCCTCCCCTCGCCGCCAGTGGTCGCCACGACTCCCCCAACTAAACATACTGTATGTTCCAGGCCCCAGGGAAGTACGCCTCGAGAGCACGAGATGTAGGAGGGCAGGGACCCTTTAAGGCGCTTTATGGTCAGGGGCCAGCATATCTCAGAGACCGCCTCTCCCCTCTTCGCCGCCAGTGGTCGCCATGACTCCCCCAACTAAACGTACTGTATGTTCCAGGCCCCAGGGAAGTACGCCTCGAGAGCACGAGATGTAGGAGGGCAGGGACCCTTTAAGGCGCTTTATGGTCAGGGGCCAGCATATCTCAGAGACCGCCTCTCCCCTCTTCGCCGCCAGTGGTCGCCACGACTCCCCCAACTAAACATACTGTATGTTCCAGGCCCCAGGGAAGTACGCCCGAGAGCACAAGATGTAGGAGGGCAGAGACCCTTTAAGGCGCGTTATGGTCAGGGGCCAGCATATCTCAGAGACCGCCTCTCCCGTCTTCGCCGCCAGTGGTCGCCACGACTCCCCCAACTAAACGTACTGTATGTTCCAGGCCCCAGGGAATTACGCCTCGAGAGCATGAGATGTAGTAGGGCAGGGACCCTTTAAGGCACTTTATGGTCAGGGGCCAGCATATCTCAGAGACCGCCTCTCCCCTCTTCGCCGCCAGTGGTCGCCACGACTCCCCCAACTAAACATACTGTATGTTCCAGGCCCCAGGGAAGTACGCCTCGAGAGCACGAGATGTAGGAGGGCAGGGACCCTTTAAGGCGCTTTATGGTCAGGGGCCAGCATATCTCAGAGACCGCCTCTCCCGTCTTCGCCGCCAGTGGTCGCCACGACTCCCCCAACTAAACGTACTGTATGTTCCAGGCCCCAGGGAAGTACAATGTTGGATCAGGACCAAACTTGGCATGAATACTCAATATGCCCAAATATGAACGCAGATGGAGTTCAGGGGAAATAGACCTTGACATTTGGGAGTTGTAATTGCTGGGATTTATAGTTCCCCTACAATCAAAGAGCATTCCGAACCCCACCAATGATAGAACTGGGCCAAACATCCCACACAGAACCCCCAGGAGGCAAGAGGAGGTCTCTACTTGGGGAAAGGGAGGCGGGCCTTCCCAATGCATGGAGAGGGAGAGACCAAGTAGACAGCGGGTGGGGAGGGGGGTGTTTGTAATTTTGTGCCTTTATAGAGGTACGTTTCTTAGGGTTTTTATACTTCAACACATTAGACTCTCCCCTCCCCCCTTCCTGGGGGTTCCAATTTCTCACGGCACACCTGATGATTGCTCACGGCACACTAGTGTGCCCCAGCACACTGGTTGGGAAACACTGCTTTAGAGGAAAGAACTGGCAAAACCACCTCTGAGGAATCCTATGAAATTTATGGGGTCAATGTAAGCCAACGACTTGAAGGCACCTAAGAATCTTTGAATCTTTGAAGAAAAGTGCTATCAGTTCTTGTTAGTAGTTGACTGTTTACTAAACTAAAGTTCTGGTGGTGAACGATTATTTCATTATTGGCGATTTTTAAGACGGAACCAATTAGGAATGTCCATTTATAATGAACGTTTGAAAGTTTTGTCAGAGTTCTGAAACGTTCTGAAACGTTCACCACCAGAACTGTAGCAACACTGTAGAAGCAAAGCACCAGCGCCACCTAGTGTTCACCACCAGAACTGTAGCAACACTGTAGAAGCAAAGCACCAGCGCCACCTAGTGTTCACCACCAGAACTGTAGCAACACTGTAGAAGCAAAGCACCAGCGCCACCTAGTGTTCACCACCAGAACTTTAGTTTTGTAAGTACTTTAAAACCATTTAAAACTATGATTGCCCAAGCCTAATATCTGTACATCTATCTATATATATACACACACATCTATACACACACACACATATAAATAAATATATATATATATATATATATATAGAGAGAGAGAGAGAGAGAGAGAGATAGATCTACTGTATATCTATATATATGCTATGTTCATTTTGAGTGACATCATAACTCAAAATCCGCTGGACGAATTGCCACTAAACTTGTCCATAAGATACCTACCAATCCAAGGAGTGACCATCACTCAAAAAAATAGATTTTGTCATTTGGGAGTTGTAGTTGCTGGGATTTATAGTTCGCCTACAATCAAGAGCATTCTGAACTCTACCAGTGATGGAATTGAACCAAACTTGGCCACACAGGACTTCCATGAACAACAGAGAACACTGGAATGGTTTGGTGGGCATTGACCTTGAGTTTTGGAGTTGTAGCTCACCTACATCCACTGAGCAATCAGGACTCAAACAATGGAGGATGTAGACCAAATACTCCAAATGCCCAAATATCAATACTGGTGGAGTTTGGAGGAAATAGACCTTGACATTTGGGAGTTGTAGGTACTGGGATTTATCGTTCACCTGCAATCAAAGAGCATTCCGAAGTCCATCGACAATAGAAATGGGTCAAACTTCCCACACAGAACACCCATGACCAACAGAAAATACTGTGCTTTCTGGTGGTCTTTGGTGACCTTTGTGACACCCCCTCGCGACCCCCCAAGGGTCCCGACCCCCAGGTTGTGAAATGTTGCCTGAAGGCCATCCAATCCAACTCCCTTCACCAGGGCAAGAAAACATAATCAAAGTCCTCCTGTCAAAGAGCCATCCAGCCATATATATATATATATATATATATATATATATATATATATACCGTGTTTCCCGAAAATAAGACACCCCGATTGTAAGACGTATCGGGGTGTCAGGGTCGGCTAATGTAAGCCGTACCCCGAAAATAAGATGTACCCCCGGCCGCCTCCTCCTCGGTCCCGCCTCCTCCTCCGCCCGCCGCTTGCCTCCTCCTCCGCCTCCTCCGCCCGCCGCTTGCCTCCTCCTCCGCCTCCTCCGCCCGCCGCCGCCTCCCTCCGCCTCCCTCCGCCTCGGTGCTGCCTACCTCCGCCTCGGTGCCGCCCGCCGCTGCTTGCCTCCTCCGCCGCCGCTGCACATGTCTGCGCATGGGCAGAAGGTACTGAGCGTCTGACGCAGGCGCTGCTGCGTGGGCGCGCGGGAGCGCTTCGGTACCTTCTGCCCATGCGCAGACATTCGGCGCATGGGCAGAAGGCCTGAGCGCGCCTGGCGCAGGCGTGGGGCCGCTGTGCGGCGGCGGCGGGAGCGCGGTGGGCGGCACCGAGGCGGAGGTAGGCGGCACCGGAGGCGGAGGGAGGCGGCGGCGGCGGCGGAGGAGGGAGGCGGCGGCGGGCGGCACCGAGGCGGAGGGAGGCGGGCGGGGCGGAGGGAGGTGGAGGAGGAGGCGGCCAAGGGAAAGGCTTACTTTCGGGGTATGGTAATGTAAGCCGTACCCCGAAAGTAAGCCGTAGTGGGGATTTTGGGGGTCAAAAGAAAGTAAGACGCTGTCTTACTTTCGGGGAAACACGGTATATATTCTGTATATGTGTGTCTGCGTGTGTGTGTGTATATATATATATGGATTTGATATTTGATAATATTATAATGTAATACAATATAATACTACTACTAATAATATGATATCATAATTATATATTTTATATTACATGTAATATTACTAATAATATTACAGTATAATGTTATGGTACAATGTAATATATAATAGCAATATTGTGCTATGGCAATCATATAATATATTGTATTTACATTTTGCTTGTAAGGCACTCTGAGTTCCTGTCGGGTCGTAAATAAATAAATAAATAAATGTGTACATGAATTGTAATGTATTTTTATTTTTTGGCTTTTAAAGTCCCTTCCGTTGTATTTTTCAGTGTTTTTATGAGTGATGCTCACACGTTGGCCTGATAGGTGTAATTGTGTCCAAATTTGGTGTCAACTTGCTCAGTGATTTTTGAGTTATGTTAATCCCACAAACTAACATTAAATGTTTATTTATATAGATAACTGAAAAAATATAATGAGCATACATTAAAAACAGTTATTAAAACTGTTTGCAGGTTCAAATCGTCATCCAAATAATAATAATAATAAGTAATACAATATAATAGCCAATATAATATCAATAATAATAATATATTATAATATATTATAATGTAATATTGTATTATTATATTGTATTGTATTATAATGTAATACTCTCGGCATTACTTCGTGAACGAAGATTCTTGGGAAGGACTCATTCCACACTTTTTACAAGCGCGTTGATGACTAAAAAGGCCAATCTGAGATAGGCAAGTTCGGTTGCAGAAAGCACAGCAGAAAGTCTCCTTGGGTGATGTTGTTTCCAAGTTGCGGTTCTTTCTGCGTTGTCGTTTCTCTTCGAGACCCGTTCGGCGTGTCTTCTCGAAAGAAGCCGCAGCATTGCGGATAGTGCGTCTCCATGCCTCCCGATGTGAGGCCAGGGTGGACCATTTTTGGTGATCAATCTGGCCGAGCCTGAGATGTTGTTTCAGGGAGTCCTTATATCGCTTTTTGGGGGCGCCTCTCTTAAGCTGACCCGTGGCAAGTTCACCGTAGAGTAGTATCTTTGGAAGGCAGTGGTCCTCCATCCTAGAGACGTGCCCTGCCCATCACAGCTGAGTTCTCATTAGCATGGCCTCAACGCTGGTGATCCCTGCTTGCTCCAGACTCTTTTGTGAAGCCTTCCAAATGCACTCTATGCCTTTGCTAATCTGTGATCTATCTCTTTATCAATCTTGGCGTCTGAAGAAATGATGCTTCCCAGGGAGGTGAACTGCTGAACGGACTTAAGCACAGATGTGCCTATGCTGATGTGGGGATGATGGTGTTCTTCCTGTGGTGCGGGCTGGTAGAGGACTTCCAATATATAATACTAATACTATGTTACTAATATAGTATATTGAATACACATATATTGATTATTATATTATAATGTAATGCAATATAATACTAATACTAATAAAATATAATAATTACATATTCATATTACATGTGATATTAATAATATTACGGTATAGTGGTGTAGTACAATATAGTAATATATAATACTAATACTGTGCTGTGCTAATAATATAATATATTGTATTTACATATACCTTGTAAGCCGCTCTGAGTCCCCTTCAGGGTGGCTTATAAATGTCGTAAATAAAATAAATAAGTAAATAAATATTCCAATAGATAAGCACACCAAGTGTCTAAATCCCATCTTGTATTGTCTCTCCATCCTCGGGCGATCATCCCCTGTATTGTGGCTGTCATAGATATTAGGATTTGTGTACAAGATAGTAATATATACTATAATTGCTATATTTACTATATTTACTATAATTGCTATATTTACTATATTTACTATAATTGCTATATTTACTATATTTACTATAATTGCTATATTTACGATATTTACTATAATTTACTATAATTGCTATATTTACTATATTTACTATAATTGCTATATTTACTATATTTACTATAATTGCTATATTTACTATATTTACTATATTTACTATATTTACTATATTTACTATATTTACTATAATTGCTATATTTACTATATTTACTATAATTGTTATATTTACTATATTTACTATATTTACTATATTTACTATATTTACTATATTTACTATATTTACTATACTTACTATATTTACTATATTTACTATAATTGCTATATTTATATTTACTATATTTACTATAATTGCTATATTTACTATATTTACTGCAATTGTTATATTTACTATATTTACTATATTTTACTATATTTACTATATTTACTATAATTGCTATATTTACTATATTTACTATATTTACTATACTTACTATACTTACTATATTTACTATAATTGCTATATTTACTATATTTACTATACTTACTATATTTACTAAATTTACTATAATTTACATTGCTTATTTTACTTTAATCGTTCTGAAATTTTCTACAATTTTTCGCAAATGCGGAAAATTTCATTTTAATTTTCTTTATTCAAGAATCAATGTTAAAGTTGCATTACATGGCCATAGAATACTATTTGGGTTGCGATTCTGAGGAAACAAACAGGGCAAGGTTGGGGGAGATGACCTTTGGGAAGAACCGACCCCAAATAAAACCCCTTTGGAAGCAAATCCATTAATCTTAATACATTTCGCTGCTGAGCAAACACATTGAGAATAGGAATGTTGATTCCAAGTCGTGGCTTTTTTTTTTTTTGGCAAAGCAACGGCACGGCATTTCAAATATTTGGGTAAGTGCCGAAAAGGAGAAGGTATGGATTTACACATTAGAGTAAAAAGGAACATAAGTGATTAGGATAAGTTGCTTCAAGCCAGCTTCATGCTGAGCTCTCTTTCTGCAATTGCTTAATTTTTTTCCCCTAAAGTGATATTATTATTATTAATAATAATAATAATAATACTCTGATAGGAGACTCAAAGCAGCTATCTCCTCCATAATATATAATCACCCTAAATCAGTGTTTTTCAACCTTTTTTCAGCCGCGGCACATTTTTTACATTGACAAAATCCTGGGGCACACCACCAACCAAAATGACACAAAATGACACTCTAACACAGTAATACATATAGTTAATATGTTTTTAAATGTATTTATACACTCCGTGTGAAACCTGGGCCTGTTTCGATGAACACAACATAGATATGATTTCCTCTCACATATTTATACATGGCTATCATGTCTTCTCTCAACCTTCTCTTCTTCAGGCTAAACATGCCCAGCTCTTCAAGCCGCTCCTCATAGAGCTTGTTCTCCAGACCTTTGTGAAATTTCACCCTGAGTGAAACTTGCTTCCAGTTAACTATGGATGTCATGAAGCTGTTATAAACAGTTCCTTGGGGGGGGGGGAGGCAACTCTTGAAAAATCCAGTAAAATAGTTTAAAAAAACATTTCCAAGCGGAGAGGCTCAATTTGTTTCTTGGAAACCTGTGAGGGGGCTGCTAGGAGGGGGGAGAGTGCCAATTTCCCCATGGCACACCTGATGATTGCTCACGGCACACTGGTTGGGAAACGCTGCCCTAAATCAGTTGTTCCCAACCTGTGGTCCGTGTACCACCAGTAGTCCACAAGAACTAAAATACGGTCCACAACCTCACCATTACTATTTTCCCCTAAAGTGATATTATTATTATTATTATTATTATTACCCTGCTAGGAGACTCCTCATGCTGTGAGCCGCCCCGAGTCATTTCGGGGAGATGGGTGGGATGGAAATAAATATTATTATTATTGCTTTTCCCCCCCCTTTATAGCAAAAGCATTTTCTACATAGGAAAAGATATAGTCTGCTTAGGAAAAACATGTTTTGCATAGGAAAAGTATTTTCTTCAAGGAAAAAATGTTTTCTTTGGAGGACATTCATATTTTGACTAAGGGAAGTATTTTCTGGACAGAAACAAATACTTTTTGTGTAGATATGTTATTTTCTGCACAGAAAATTCAATTTCCTCTCTCACTCTCTCTCTCTATATATATATATTTAAATATATTGCGCTAAATATATATTTTCTGCACAGAAAATTCCATTTCCTATATATATATATACATATATATAATACACATATACACACACATTATTTTCTGCACAGAAAATTCAATTTCCTCTCTCTATATATATATTTCATGTGTGTGTGTATATATATATATATATATAATTTTCTGCACAGAAAATTCCTTTTCTCATACACACACACACACGTTATTTTCTTTACTGCAAATTCCATTTTGTGTATATATATATATATATATATATATATAATATAAATGGGTTCACGTCATGTGATGTATACCTCAAACAAAGAAACCTTACAACGCAGAAACACAATATTTGCCAACAGAAATAGGCCTCAAGCAAGGTACGTTTGTAGCAAAGAAACTTCCCCCTCAAAACCTAAAAGGCCCCCAAAACAACGAGTAAAAATAAAACTACATTTACCAGCATCCTCCGGGGCAGCCAAAGACTCACCCAGCCTCTACATTCTGAACAACATGATTGGCTGCCAATAAGGGTGGATTTGCATAACTGCTGCACTGGCCAGCCAACATGAAAACTCCGATCCATAATAAACTGCCAAAACAGAATAAGGAACAGGCCTGAGCCAATCCCCAACACAAACACCCAAATCACTTGCAACCGAAAATTTACACCCCAAAAAATCACAGACCACGCCCAAAATTGACAGTAAGGCTTCATTAACTTGATTTCCCTAACTAGCCCTCACTTACTGGGAAGCTGCTTACGCTCTGAATTGACAGTAAGGCTTCATTAACTTGATTCTCCCGACTAGGCCTCAGCTCATTGGACATTGTGTGTGGCCTGAATTGACAGTAAGACTTCATTAACTTGATTCTTAGGCCTCAGCTCATTGGACAATGGCCTGAATTGGCCTCACTTGATTCTCCCGACTAGGCCTCAGCTCATGGGACATTGTGTATGGCCTGAATTGACAGTAAGGCTTCATTAACTTGATTCTCCCAACTAGGCCTCAGCTCATTGGACATTGTGTATGGCCTGAATTGACAGTAAGGCTTCATTAACTTGATTCTCCCAACTAGGCCTCAGCTCATTGGACATTGTGTATGGCCTGAATTGACAGTAAGGCTTCATTAACTTGATTCTCCCAACTAGGCCTCAGCTCATTGGACATTGTGTATGGCCTGAATTGACAGTAAGACTTCATTAACTTGATTCTCCCAACTAGGCCTCAGCTCATGGGACATTGTGTATGGCCTGAATTTACAGTAACCTACCTTGGCACACAGAGCCCCGACCATGCATGATGGGACTTGAAGTACCACCATGGAAAATGGGATTTGTAGTACTTCAAAACCCATCATTCCCCACAGACCACTGTGGCCCAGAACCAAGACCAATAAAGACCCAACTTGACCCACACTCCATCCAACTGCAGTTTAGAGGATGATTGGACTTTCTCGCATCTCCTAAAAAGGGCACAGCAACGCGTGCCGGGTACAGCTAGTGTGTGTGTGTGTGTGTGTATAATTTTCTGTATCATGGTTCCAGTACCATCAGATATTCCAGAGATTTAAAATAGATAAACCTCCTGGTGGTGCCCAGTCGGCGATCTGTTCATCTGACCTCAACGCAGAGGAGGGCATTCAGTGCCGCTGCACCGGTGCTGTGGAATGCTCTTCCCCCCACAGTCCGAGCGCAGGCCGATCTGCTGACATTTCGCAGGGCCTGTAAGACCCTCCTCTTCATCCAGGCGTTCGGTGCTTAGGTTTATGTATATAAAACCATGCCCAAACCATGCTTGCGCGCTGGTTGTGGCAATTTTAGTGTGTTTTGCTTTACCCTGATTTTACTTGTTCACGACTCACAATGTGAGTCGCCCTGAGCCTACGGGAAAGGGCGACTAATAAGTCGAAGAAATAAATAAATAAATAAATAAATAAAAAGACCACCGGATTCATGGCAGAGGGCTTCTGGGAACAGATTATAGACAACAACAAGAAGAACATCAGTGTACTTTATAAACTACTCTTGAGGTGGGATACGGCAGACGAACAAATCAAAAACTGCCACACGAAGTGGGCCCAGGATCTGGGCCACTCTATATTACTATATTACTAAGACAATGGGAGGGAATTTGGAGTGAAAAATTGAAATACAGTGCAACGACTGACATCGCAGAAAACTGGCTGAAGATGCCGTATCGGTGGCACCTCCACCCTACGAGGCTTGCGAAATTCAACAAAACCAGTTCCAACACGTGCTGGAAATGCAAAAGGGAAGTGGGCACTTACATCCACCAATGGTGGAGGTGCAAAACCTCTCACAAATACTGGACAGCGGTCCACAAGGAAATAGAAATGGTACTGAAGACCAAATTTCCGATGGACCCTCAACATTACCTGCTGGGAATAGATGATCCAAGACTCAATAAAAACCAGGAGAGAATATTCTTCCTTCTCAGCGCTTGCAGTCGGATAGTTCTGGCACGCCACTGGAAGAAGGACACCATTCCGGAAATTGAAGAGTGGATCCTGAAGGTGTTTGATATGATCCAGATGGAAGCTATATCCCAAAATTTGAACAATAGAAAACACAAAACGGACTGGTCGTGCTTTAAAAACTATATGCAAAATGAGAGATTTAAATGCATAATAGACCTAAATGACCTTTAAAAATATGTCTAGGGAAAGCGCATAGCATAATTAATTTGACATACTTTTTCTTGTATAACTTTGGGACTTAAAACCCAAGTACTCTCTTGTGTTACGCTCGGGAAGTCTTTGTACACCCTATCCTTTCACATTCCCACCCCCCACCACCACCCTCCCTCCCCACCCCTCCAATTGTACATAAGAACATAAGAACATAAGAAGAGCCATGCTGAATCGGACCTCAGCCCATCTAGTCCAGCATTCTGTATCACACAGTGGCCCCCAGTTGTACACGGGATCTCGAGCAGAAGGGAGGGCAAAACCCTGACCTGCTCCCGACCCCCACAACCAGTACCGGGGAAATCCTGCCTGCCTCCGTCAACTCCGAGGTGGCACTTGGATGTCCATTTCAGTAGCTACTGATTCCCTTGGTATCCATGAATCTGTCTAATCCTGCCTTGAAGCTGTCCAGGCTGACCGCTGTCACAACCTCCTCTGGAAGTGAGTTCCATAACCCAATGACCCTCTGGGTGAAGAAATATTTCCCTTTATTAGTCCTAACTTTCCTAAAGCTTCAGGAGTGCCCTCTAGTCCTAGTGTTTTGTGACAGAGAAAATAGTTTTCTCTATTCACTTTTCTATCCCACGCATGATTTTATACACTTCGATCAAGTCACCTCTTAGACGCCGTCTTTCAAGGCTGAAAAGACCAAGGCGTTGCAACCTGGTTTCATAAAGGAGCCGCTCCATCCCTTGGATCATTCTTGTTGCCCTTTTCTGTACCTTTTTCCAGTTCCGTTATATCCTTCTTAAGGTGCGGAGACCAGAATTGTACACAGTACTCCAGATGTGGCCTTACCATCGATTTGTAGAGAGGCAATACAACATTTGCCGACCTATTTTCGATTCCCTTTCTGATCGTGCCAAGCATAGAATTTGCTTTTTTCACTGCTGCTGCGCACTGGGTAGACATCTTCATTGAGCTGTCCACCAAGACCCCGAGATCCCTTTCCTGGTTTGTCTCGGAAAGCTTTGACCCCATCAATTGGTAGGTGTAGTTGGGGTTCTTTGCCCCGATGTGCATGACTTTACACTTGTTCAGGTTAAAATGCATTTGCCACTTTGTTGCCCATTCACTCAATTTCGAGAGATCTTTCTGGAGCTCTTTACAATCAGTTTCATTTTTAACTACCCTGAACAATTTAGTGTCGTCTGCAAACTTTGCTACCTCAGAATTCACTCCTACATCCATGTGATCGCGTACCACGGAAAACTCAATAAATACATTCCCCCCCCCAAAAAAATTTCTGCACAGAAAATGCCATTTCTCATATACACACACGCACACGCACATATGTAATTTTCTGCACAGAAAAGTCCTTTTCTCATACACACACACGTTATTTTCTTTACTGCAAATTCCATTGTGTGTGTGTGTGTGTGTATATATATATATAATTTTCTGCACAGAAAATTCCATTTCATATATATATATCTGCACAGAAAATCCCATTTCGTGTATATATACATATATATATATATACAGAAAATTCCATTACACACACACACACACATATATAAATATAATTTTTCTGCACAGAAAATTCCATTTCTCATATACACAAACACATGTTATTTTCTTTACTGCAAATTCCATTTTGTGTGTGTGTGTATATATATATATATATATATATACACACACACAATATAAATTCCATTTTGTATATATATATACAAAATGGAATTTGCAGTAAAGAAAATAACATGTGTTTGTGTATATGAGAAATATATATGCAGAATATATATATATATATATATATTTCTGCACGGAAAATTCCATTTCTCATATACTCACACACACACGTTATTTTCTTTACTGTAAATTCGATTTTGTATATATATATATATATATATTATATTTTCTGCTCAGAAAATTCCATTTCCCATATATATACACATGCACACATGTTATTTTCTGCACAGAAAATTCCATTTTGTGTGTGTGTGTGTATATATATATATATATACATTTCATATATATATATATATATATAATTTTCTGCACAGAACATTCCATTACATATGTGTATATATATATATATAATTTTCTGCACAGAAAATTCTATTTCATATATATATATATATATGTGTGTGTGTGTGTGTGTGTGTGTGAATTTTCTGTGCAGCAAATAACATGTCTACACAAAAGTATACTTCCCCTAGTCAAACTATGATTGGCCTACAAAGAAAACCATTTTCCCTTGAAGAAAATACTCTTCCTATGCAAAACATGCTTTTCCTAAGCAGAATGTATTTTTTTCCTATGTAGAAAATGCTTTTCCTATAAAGAAAAAATAAAAATAATAGCAATAATAATAATCTTTATTTCTATCCCGCCCATCTCCCCGAAATGACTCGGGGCGGCTCACAACACGAGGAAAACACTATCAACCATGCATACAAAGCCAATGACAAATTAACAAGGTAATAATAATAAATACTATATAATCATTTATTATGAATAAACAATAAATTGTTTATTGTTGATAATAATAAATTAAGAAAATGCATTTCCGATTTAGAGAATGTTGTTTTCTTTAGGGGGATAAAATAAGTTATGTGTTGGATAATAATACTAATCATGATGATAACAATAATTTATTTCTTACCTGCCTCTTCTAAAAATGCAATCAATTGAAAATACATAAATAAAATAGAATATATATATATAATATATATATATAATGCAGAACAAAGGTTAAAACAATACCGATAATAAAATGTAAATTTCCAAAGATACTTTAAAATAATACGTCTTTAAAGATTTTAAGACATTGTTTTTAAGTTTGATATGTTGTAATTATGTGATTCAAAAATGTATGTTTTATTCTATATATGTATTAATGGCATCGAATTGGGCCTTTGTTGTGAGCCGCAGTAAATGCAGTAAATCCATAATCAATAATCAATAATTCATTCTCGATGGTAGTGTTTCTCAACCTGAGGATTGGGACTAAAAATCTCTATAATTTTTGCATTGAATAATTCTACAAATACAGCATTTTCTGCGCAGTATTTTTCTGTGCAGAAAACCAAATTATCTGCACAGAAAAGCTACAATGAAAATGTTTCTTTTTATGTTATTATTATTATTTCTATTAATAATATTATAATAATACTAATAGTACTAATAGTACTAATAATACTAATAATATTAGTATTTTCAAAATGTTTCTTCTGTTATTATTATTATTTCTATTAATAATATTATTATAATACTGATAATACTAATAATACTAATACTAAGAATACTAATAATACTAATAATATTAGTATTTACAAAATGTTTCTTCTGTTGTTGTTATTATTATTTCTATTAATAATATTATAATAATACTAATAGTACTAATAATACTAATAATATTAGTATTTTCAAAATGTTTCTTCTGTTATTATTATTATTTCTATTAATAATATTATAATAATACTGATAATACTAATAATACTAATACTAATAATACTAATAATATTAGTATTTTCAAAATGTTTCTTCTGTTGTTATTATTATTATTTCTATTAATAATATTATAATAATACTAATACTAATAATACTAATAATATTAATAATAATACTAATAATATTAATATTTTCATACTCAGAAATAGTTATTTCCTGAGAAGGAAATATTGTGGGAGAAAAAACAACAGCAAAATGTTGTGGGAGAATATTCACATGCAATGGGTTGCTGTGAGATTTCCGGGCTGTATGGCTATGTTCCAGAAGCATTCTCTCCTGATGTTTCGCCCACATCTATGCCTGCCATCAATGTGGGAAAAAACATCAGGAGAGAATGCTTCTGGATCATAGCCATACAGCCTGGAAAACTCACAGCAACCCAGTGATTCCATCCACGAAATCCTTTCGACAAAACAAATGCAATTTTTGTACAAACTAAACCCTCATTTGCGAATAATCTGAAAATTGTAGTTTTCGCAGACATTCTTCTTGGAGGAAGGAAAAAAAGAGGCGAAAATGATTTGTCTTTTATTTATTTTATTTATTTATTCGGCTTTTATGCCGCCACTCCCAAGTAGGCTCGGGGCGGCTCACAGCCAGGGGCAAAACAACATACAATCAGGATAGCACACTAAAATGCAATATAAAACGAGATAAAAATGCACAGTAAAACAGCATTAAAACCCAAATTAAAATAGTTCAAGCGGTCTGACAGCGTTGTCGAGGGGTCCCGCTCTTGACCTAGACCTGGAAAGCCAGCCGGAAAAGGTAAGTCTTGCAAGCCCGCCTAAACGGGAGCAGGTCATGGATAGCCCGGGTAGCTGGCGGCAAGGCATTCCACAATGTCGGGCAGTTCGTTTGGCCACTTTAGCGGAGGGAACCGCTAACAGATTAGAGTCCTCCGAGCGAAGTGATCTAGAAGGGAAATATGGGGTGAGAACAAAAAAATATTGATGAATTTAACAACGGTTCTGTATCAAGGAAGGATTTGACTTTGGAATTGCTCATATCGAATATTCGGAGAGCTAAGCTTTCCATTGTTTTCGCAAATTTGTGTGCGTTGGAAACGGATCCGTCCAAAAATGCATCCACGTTATAGAATTAATTATTACTTTAGTGACTTGAGAATCGGCCGCCTGCAAGGACGTTGCCCAGGGGACCCCCCATCCTGTCCCCACATGAGAAGCTAGAGCTGACAGATGGGAGCTCACCCCACTCCCCAGACTCAAATTGCTAACCTTTCATTCAGCAGTCCTGTCGGCACAAGAGTTTAACCCATTGTGCTACCGAGGGCTCCTGTAGAATTAATTTGAAATGTTAAATGTTATGGAATCGTGGGAGTCGTAGTTTCACGGCCAAAGAGGGTCAGTGCTACAGATTCCAGGGTTCCATAACCCATTGTTATTTATTAATATTAATATTGATATTAATTAATAATTATTAATAATAAAATTAATAATAATTTTTATTATCCTTGGTGGGTTTTTGTGTTTATTATTATTAATAATTATTATTATTAATTTATTATTCTGTGCAGAAATTAATTATCTGCACAGAAAAGCTACAATGAAAATGTTTTTATTGTTGTTGTTTATTATTAATAATAATATTAAATAACAATAATAAAATTAATAATAATTTATATTATCCTTGGTAGTTTTTTGTGTTTATTATTATTAATAATAACAATTAATAATAATTATTTATAATTATTGGTAGGTTGTGTGTTTTTGTCTTTAATAATAATTTTATTATTATCCTTGGTAGTTTTTTGTGTTTATTATTATTAATAATAATAATAAATTATTAATATTTATAATTATTGGTAGGTTGTGTGTTTTTTCTTGTGGTGTGAGGGAATTTAATTTTTTTATTATTATCCTTGGTAGGTTTTTGTGTGTTTATTATTATTAATAATAATAATAATAAATTATTAATATTTATAATTATTGGTAGGTTGTGTGTTTTTTCTTGTGGTGTGAGGGAATTTAATTTTTTTATTATTATCCTTGGTAGGTTGTTGTGTGTTTATTATTATTATTATTAATAAAATTAACACCAGAAGACAGAAACACACAAAAACCTACCAACGATAATAATAATAAAATTATTATTAATTATATTAATAATAATAATAAAATTAATAATAATAAAATTAATAATAATTTTATTATTATTATCGTCGGTAGGTTTTTGTGTGTTTTTGTCTTCTGGTGTGAGGGAATTGGCATGTTGCCCAGGAGACACCCGGATGTTTTGATGTTTTGCCATGCTTGTGGGAGGCTTCTCTCGTGTCCCCACGTGGGGAGCTAGAGCTGACAGAGGGAGCTCAACCCGCTCTCCTCGGATTCAAACCACTGACCTGTCGGTCATCAGTCCTACCGGCACAAGGGTTTAAACTTGTAGTTAATGTGGTTTCAAACTGTTATTGTTGACGTCCTTCTATCCTCTCCTAAAGGGGCTAAAAACAATTCACCGTAGAACTACATTAATTCTGCAATGTAGATGCACTGGGAATGTATATTTGTGTGAAAGGAAATGTTAATGGCTGTCCTATTAATTACACGAGCCATCAAGGAAAATCTTTGATCCAAATGTAATTAAGTAACATATGGATGGATTCAGGTCAGTTCAAAGCATACTCCGAAAGCCTGTGTTATAAAACGAGAATGCAATATATTACTTGATGTCCGGGTCCCCGTCCCCCCCTCGAGCTCCCCCTCGGCCTTTCGGTTTTTAATAGATTTCGGCCAATGCAAAAATCACACATCTTTGGGCAGCTGTAAATTTAACAGCCTGCTTTCGAGAACAATCGCCTCGCTCTTATAACTTCCTAGGTGGGAAATGGGGGGGACGGGGGCGGGACCCCGCATCTGGAAGAAAAGAAAAATTACGGAAAACACTAGAACTAGGCAATTTTGTCATTATATGTATGTATGTATATATACGAGAGAGAGAAAATTGTTCAACTGAAGTTTTGGAAAAAAATCACACATCGTCTCATGGCGGGCCAACGGAACGGTCCGTGAACCAAATCCCGGGCAATTTCCAATTGAAATAAAGGATCCCCGAGAACATATTTAACCTTGTAAATGGCATTAATGATTGGTTGTTGCCAAGGAGTCGGAAAGTGTGCGGTGGAGCAATGAAGTGATGCGGACAAATTTATCGGCCAAGGAAACAGATGTACCCACCTCCAGTATGATGTTATGGGTCCCCCAACATCCATACTGGTCCCCTTCCCGTTCTTTGCCGAGCATGGTTAAGTGTGGCTGTCTTTTGCATTATTCCAGCTGGAGGGGAAAAATCAGGTCTTTCCTTACTCCATTTCGATTAAAATTGGATCCAACTAAGAGTACTTGTTTTCCATGTTCTGAAAAAAAAGATCCTAGTGGTTAAAGTGGTGTGAAACTGCAGAAAATACTTCCTAGGGGAAGTATTTTCTGGACAGAAACAAATACTTTTGTGTAGACGTGTTATTTTCTGCACAGAAAATTCAATTTCTCATATATATATATTGAAATTGAATTTTCTGTGCAGAAAATTTTATATATATATATATATATATATATATATATATAAAATTTTCTGCACAGAGATATTCACACACACACAGATATATATGTGTGTGTGTGAAATTGAATTTTCTGTGAAAATTAATATATATATATATATATATACACACACAGTGTGTGTGTATATATATATATGAAATTGAATTTTTTCTGAATTGGAAATGCATTTTCTTAATATATTATTATCAACAATAAACGATTTTATTGTTTATCAATAATAAATAATTCATTCTTTCTTATTGTGACCTTGTTAATTTGTCGTTGACTTTGTATACATTGTTGATTGCGTTTTCCTCGTGTTGTGAGCTGCCCCGAGTCATTTCGGGGAGATGGGCGGGATAGAAATAAAGATTATAATTATGATTGCTATTATTTTTATTTTTTCTTCATAGGAAAAACATTTTCTAGATAGGAAATTTTTTTTATTGTGCTTAGGAAAAACATGCTTTGCATAAGAAAAGTATTTTCTTCATGGGAAAATTGTTTTCTTTGTAGGACTATCATATTTTGCATAGGGGAAGTATTTTCTGGACAGAAACAAATATTTTGATGTAGACATTTTATTTTCTGCACAGAAAATTCCATTTCCTATATATATATTTCTGTACAGAAAGTTAAATATGTGCGTGTATGTTATTTTCTGCACAGAGAATTCCATTTCCTATATAGATATTTCTGTGCAGAAAGTTACATATGTGTGTGTGTGTTATTTTCTGCACAGATAATTCCATTTCCTATATAGATATTTCTGTGCAGAAAGTTACATATGTGTGTGTGTTATTTTCTGCACAGAGAATTCCATTTCCTATATATATATTTCTGTGCAGAAAGTTTTATATATATATATATAATTTTCTGCACAGAAAATTCCATTTCCTATATATATATATTTCTGTGCAGAAAGTTATATATATATGTGTGTGTGTTATTTTCTGCACAGAAAATTCCATTTCATATATATATATTTCTGTGCAGAAAGTTTTATATATATATATATAGTTATTTTCTGCACAGAAAATTCCATTTCCTATATATATATATTTCTGTGCAGAAAGTTTTATGTGTGTGTGTGTGTGTTATTTTCTGCACAGAAAATTCCATTTCATATATATATATTTCTGTGCAGAAAGTTTTTTATATATAGATATATATGTTATTTTCTGCACAGAAAATTCCATTTCATATATTATATTTCTGTGCAGAAAGTAATATATATATGTTATTTTCTGCTTAGAAAATTCCATTATATATATATATATATATATTTCTGTACAGAAAGTGTGTGTGTGTGTTTGTGTGTTATTTTCTGCACAAAAATTCCATTTTCTATATGTATATTTCTGTGCAGAAAGTTTTATATATATGTGTGTGTGTGTGTGTTATTTTCTGCACAGAAAATTCCATTTCCTATATATATATTTCTGTGCAGAAAGTTATATATATGTGTGTGTGTGTTATTTTCTGCACAGAAAATTCCATTTCCTATATATATATATATATATATATATATATATTTCTGTGCAGAAAGTTATATATTTATGTGTGTGTATTATTTTCTGCACAGAAAATTCCATTTCCTATATATATATATTTGTGCAGAAAGTTATATATTTATGTGTGTGTGTGTGTTTGTGTGTTTTTTTCTGCACAGAAAATTCCATTTTCTCTCTCTCTCTATATATATATATTTCTGTGCAGAAAGTTTTATATGTGTGTGTGTGTTATTTTCTGCACAGAAAATTCCATTTCATATATTTTTTTCTGTGCTGAGTTTATATATATATATGTGTGTGTGTGTGTGTGTGTTATTTTCTGCACAGAAAACTCCATTTCATTTTTTTGTGCAGAAAGTTTTATATATGTGTGTGTGTTATTTTCTGCACAGAAAATTCCATTTCATCTATATATATTTCTGTGCAGAAAGTTATATATGTGTGTGTCCGTGTGTGTGTTATTTTCTGCACAGAAAATTCCATTTCATATATATATATATTTCTGTGCAGAAAGTTGTGTGTGTGTGTGTTATTATCTGCACAGAAAATTCCATTTCATATATATATATATATTTCTGTGCAGAAAGTTATATGTGTGTGTGTGTATTATTTTCTGCACAGAAAATTCAATTCCATACATATATGAAATGCAAAACTTCATGGTTCCATGGAGTGAAATGTACACATGGTGTGTGTTGTGTGTGTGTGTGTGTGTGTGTGTACCATGTGTACATTTCAATCTATGGAACCATGAAGTTTTGCATCAGTCCAGGATTTTTCTCGCCAAGGTTTCCCAATAAGCGTATTTTTCAAACATGCCTGAACATGCTTGGGGGGATGAGTAACATCATTGACTCTTTAATGCAGTGGTCCCCAAGCTTATTTTCCCCTTTGACCAGGGACCACTTTGACCAGGGACCACTCTTCAACATTAGTACCGGGAATGTGGCGCACCTGGCTGGGTGTCAGCTGCATAAGATCTCTACTGACCAGAAGGTCATGAGTTTGAGGCCTGCCTGGGTCGGGGTGAGCTCTCGACCAATTTGTGTAGCTTGTTGTCGACCTTTGCAACCCGAAAGACAGTTGCATCTGTCAAGAAGGAAATTTAGGTACCACTTTGTGGGGAGGCTAAATTTAACTGATTTCTTGAAAGTTTAATTGCCCCTATGTCTGTCTATGTATGTTTTATGTCAATGGCATTGAATGTTTGCCTGTATATGTGCATTGTGATCCGCCGTGGGTCCCCTGCGGGGTGAGAAGGGCAGAATATAAATGACGTAAATAACTAATAAATAAAATACCAAAAGGGTACTAATTGTAGATGCACCCGCAGCCTAGAAGACAGAGATACCCAAGAGACTAGAGAAATGAGTCTACGGCAATTCCAATGTTGATGGGGATTCTCTGACGTTTGACCTTGAAAGCACAAATAATTGAGAGCCATCGGATTTGGATAACACTAAGAGTCAAACTTCTGGGAATCGAGGAGGCTTCTGGATGGTTTTGGGACGAAGGCGCTCCCGTTTTGAGAATTCAAAGAGTTGGCGCATTTGTCCAAACGCGCAAATAAGACCCCAAGAGATAATTAGGAAACAAATTCGACAGACATCTTGAAAGAGGCCAGAAGACCTTTGATCTTTATAGACGAGAGAGAGAGAGAGAGAGAGAGAGAGAGAGAGAGAGCCCTCTTTCGACCCCCTTAAGGTTTTGGGGGGAGCCGAGCAGATGTCATGAAAAGAAAGGTGGAAAAGGGGGCTTTCGAGAACGAAAGAAAGGATGATCTCTCCCAAGATCAGCTCACACCTCATTCCATCGCAAGCTCATTATCTTAACTGGCTGCACATGTCTCCGGGTCTTCGGCCACAAGATGAGAGAGGAAGCGAAAGGCGGGCGGAGTAATTAAACCTGCAATTTGCCAACTTGGGCCGTGATGGCTTTGAAACCACCTTTGGAGGAAGTTTTACAGCTTGTCCCGTGACGCGTAGATGACAGCCATCAGGTTCTTCTCTAGGATGACTAATGGATTCGTACCCAAGGAAGGTCGGCTGAACCGCCGGTGCCGTGACCTGCTTCTAATTTGGCCGAAACAGTCCAAACTTCCTCTTTGGTGTTTTTGACCTTTCCCCAAATATTGCACGGAAAGTCGATCTGGGCTCTGCTGGGTTGGGTTGCCCTTTGAAACGTCGCAACAGGCCACTTCCTGCGGCGGCTTAGTCACCGCGAAAATGCGCGTTTGGTTCATCGATGCCCATTCCGATGTCTTTGATGGTTCACTGGTTCCAATCTGGCCTCTTTTAAAACCATAGCATAAATACTCAAACGCTGATAGATGGTGTGTATATATATATACGCTATAGAGCAGAACTTTGCAACCTCCATGCAGAATTTGCAAAAAACACAATTTATTTATTTATTTACTAGCTGACCCGATCATGCGTTGCTGTGGGATTTTTTTTAATTTGGGGACTGTGTGTGTAGTTATTTACATGTGTATATGTATGTGCATGTATATGTGTGTACTTATGTGTGTTCGTATATGTATGTGCGTGTATATGTGTTGATGTGTGTAAGTACAGGTGTGTTTATGTATGTGTGTATGTGTATCTATTATATAAAGGAGGTCCCGTCGTTGAACGACTGACAGAGACAGAGAAACCTTCCAAGGCAGAGACACCAAACTTGCCAACAGAAATAGGCCTCAGGCAAGGAAGGTTTTTAGCAAAGAAACTTCCCCCCAAAACCTAGAAGGCCCCCAAAACATCGATACAAAAAAACATTTCCCAGCATCCTCTGCGGCAGCCAGCGAAACCCATTGGCCAACATCAGTTACCATAGTAACGGTGGGCAAAGCCACTTAGAATGCTGAGTGATTTCAGTTGAGGGTTAAACTGCCACGGTCAAGATCTAGGAGGGAGACAAATAGGGCACCAGGGACACAGGCACCACTGACAAACACATACCCCCAGAATAACACAAAAGTAATACCTACACACAACACAATACGCACATAACACAACCTTCCGTCTACTGCTCAACCCATTTGTATGCCATTCCTTCCTTCCACACAGGCATAAGCTGACCCAAAAGACAAGCCATGCCTCCTAAAAAGAACAGCATCAGACAACACACTCGCAACGCTACATACATCACACAAAAAAGGGCAGAACAAACGCCAGAACAGAAAGACACTGCACTACACTAGCTTTTGCCATCACCATAAACAAGACTCAAGGACAAACACTACAAATCTGTGGCATAGACCTTGACACAGAATGCTTCTCCCACGGACAACTCTACGTAGCGTGCTCCAGAGTTGGGAAACCACAGAACCTCTACATCAACACAGCAGACGGAAAGACACAAAACATTGTATATCCACAAGCTCTGCAGAACGCCAGGAACACCACACACCGACAACTCCACAGGCCTTCAACATCCCACCAGAACAACCCACAACGACACAGCCATGACCCCACCAAGACCATAAGTCACATCAATTCCAACCCTTACATACTCAGACTTTCTCGCATCTCCTAAATAGGGCACAGCAACGCGTGCCGGGTACAGCTAGTATTTGTATATTTCTGTGCATGAATATATGTGTGTGGTTATGTGTTTCTGTGTTCCTTTCTTCTCCCCTCTTCCCTTCCTTCCTTCCCTCCATCCTTCTATCCTTTCCTTCCTTTCCCCTCCCGTCCTTCCTGCTATCCTTCCTTTTTCTTTCCTTTCTTCTCCCCTCCTTCCTTCCATCCATTCTTCCTTCTATCATTCCTTTACTTTCCTCTCCCCTCCTCCCTTCCCTCCCTCCCTCCCTTCTTTTCTTTCCCTGCCATTCCTCCCCTTTTTGTATCAGTCCTTGCTCCCCTTGTCTCAGTCCCTCCATTCCTTTCTCTACCTTTCCCTACTACCACCAACATTCCCACTCTCTGAACTGCCGGTTAGGGGGGGGGGGCTCCCAGCCTACATTCTAACTGAGGGAGTATTTGCATAAATGCCTCTAATTGGCCAGCTCCATTAACATTCCGACACTGTAAACTGCCAGATGGAGGTGGTGTGGGGGATCATGGGAGTTGTAGTCCATAATGTTTTTTTGGATTTGTGGCCGTTGGCTCTTTTTTGCGTGGGGAGGGTGTTTTGGTAAGCATACCTCATAGGTTTTTCTGGGTATGTGGGCCGTTTTTGTGTTTCTGCCTTGTGTGGTTTCTTTGTTTTGGAGCCAGGAAACATGACATGGACGATTTTATATATATAGATTATTGTGCAATCCCTGAGGCTCGCGGCGGCTTACAGGAGCCGAAGGGCACAGTAAAATACAGGCAATAAGCAGTTAAAAACAATTAAAAACAACAGCAGTACAGTAATTAATAACACAGTTAACACAATGAACAGCACATCATCCTCAGAAGAAGGAATAGATGGCGGGGCATGGGCAGGACTTACTCACCAAAGGCCTGCTTAAACAGGTATGTTTTACAGGCCCGTCTAAACGGGAGCAAGTCCTTCATAGCCCGAGTTCCGGCCGGGAGGGCGTTCCACAGCGTAGGTGCTATGACAGAGAACGCCCTCCGGCGGGTAGCAGCCAGCCTTGCGAGTGTAGCTGAAGGTATCTCCAGGAGATTGGAGTCCTCAGACTGAAGTGATCTCGGAGGGCAATATGGGGTGAGACGGTCCCTCAAGTACGCTGGCCCCAGGCCGTGTAAGGCCTTAAAGGTGAGGACCAACACTTTGAAGGTGATCTGGTGCTCAATTGGCAGCCAGTGCAGATCCTGCAAAACAGGTGTGATGTGGGCGCCAGCTGGCGTGCCAGACAGGAGCCGGGCGGCAGTGTTCTGCACTAGCCTGAGCTTCCGGGTCACCGACAGAGGAAGGCCAACGTAGAGCGCGTTGCAGTAATCCAGCCTTGAGATGACTGTGGCTTGGATCACCGTGGCCAGATCGTTCCGGGAGAGATAGGGGGCCAGCCTCCTTGCCTGTCGCAGGTGAAAAAAAGCGATCTTGCTGACCGCAGAGACCTGGGCCTCCATGGTCAGCTGGGAGTCCAAATGGACCCCCAGGCTCTTTACGGAAGGCGATGGGCATAACACCGCACCGTCCAGGCTCGGAAGCTGGACATTAACATCACCCGTATATGTATATACAACATATTATATTATTAGCATAGTACAATATTAGTATTATATATTATTATATTGTATTATATCACTATACTGAAATATTATTAGTAATATTACATGAAATATATCATATTGTATCATGATTATTATATTGTATGACATTATATTATTGTATATGTATATACAACATATTATATAATTAGCATAGCACAATATTAGTATTATATATTACCATATTGTATTGTACCACAATACTGCAATATTATTAGTAATATTACATGTAACATATAATATACAATTATTGCAATTTATTATTAGTATTATATCGTATGACATTATAATGTTATTGTAAATATTATATGACTATATAACATATTATATTATTAACATAACGCAATATTAGTTTTATATATTAATTTAGTGTACTGTATCACTATACTGCAATATTAACAGCAATATTACATGTAATATTGTATTATTAGTAGTATTATATTGTATAAGAAGACATTATAACATGATCAGTATTATATTATTAGCATAGCACAATATTTTGCTGACGATGCTGCCCTTGTCGCCCATTCAGAAGCAGCCCTGCAGCGCCTCAGAGCTGTTTGGGCTGGAAGTCAGCCTGAAGAAAACGGAAGTCCTCTACCAGCCCGCACCACAGGAAGAACACCATCATCCCCACGTCAGCATAGCCACATCTGTGCTTAAGTCAGTTCAGCAATTCACCTACCTGGGAAGCATCATCTCTTCAGATGCCAAGATTAGCAAAGGCGTAGAGTGCATTCGGAAGGCTTCATAGAAGAGTCTGGAGCAACAAGCACCTGAGGCAAAGCACCAAAATCAGTGAGTACAGAGCTATCTCCTTTATGGGTCTGAAACATGGGTCACGTATTGCCAACACCTACGACTCCTCGAACACTTTCATCAGCGCTGTCTTTGCACAATCCTAAATATACACTGGACCGACTATGTGACAAATGTTGCTGTCCTTGAGCAAGCAGGGATCACCAGCGTTGAGGCCATGCTATTGAGAACACAGCTGCGCTGGGCAGGGCACATGGTCTCTAGGATGGAGGACCACTGTAGGATGGAGGACTATAGATACTACTCTACGGTGAACTCGCCACGGGTCAGCGCAAGAGAGGCGCCCCAAAAAAGAGATATAAGGACTCCCTGAAACAACATCTCAGACTCGGCCAGATTGATCACCAACAATGGTCCACCCTGGCCTCACATCGGGAGGCATGGAGACACACTATCCACAATGCTGCGGCCTCTTTCGAGAAGACACGCCGAATGGGTCTCGTAGAGAAACGACAACGCAGAAAGAACCGCAACTTGGAAACAACATCACCCAAGGAGACTTTCTGCTGTGCTTTCTGCAACCGAACTTGCCTATCTCAGATTGGCCTTTTTAGTCATCAACGTGCTTGTAAAAAGCATGGGATGAGTCCTTCCTGAATCTTCGTTCGCGAAGTAATGCCGAGAGATTAGTAATATTACATGTAATACATAATATACAATTATTATATTGTATCTGAAGACCAGAAGGGATGGGGTCTTCCTGCTGTCACTGGGGAGGGAGTTCCACAACCAAGGGGTCGCCACTGAGAAGGCCCTGTCTCTCATTCCCACAAATCGTGCTTGTGAAGAGGATTATTTATTTATTTACTTACTGTATTTGTATACTGTACTTTCTCAGCAAGAGGCAACTCAAGGATGGGACTGAGAGCAGGGCCTCCCCAGACAATCTTAACGCTCTGGTTGACTCATAAGGTGAGACGTGTTCGGACAGAACCAGAACCATTTAGGTCAGGGGTGCGCACACTTTTTCAGCACGTGAGCTACTTATAATGAAACCAAGTAAGAAATATTTACCTTACCTCCTCAAGTCTGGAGAAGGGAGGGGGCGGGGCTTGGCATGGCCTGGCTCCCCCTCTGGCTTCCGCTCTACCAGCAGCTTCTCCAGGCTGGAGGATGGCAGTGCCAAACCAGCCTTGTGCTAGCTATGCCACCACTGGCTTGGCATTGCCATCCTCAAACCTAGAGAAGCTGCTGGTAGAGCGGAAGCCAGAGGGTGGGCGGAGCCAGGCCATGCCAAGTCCCGCCCCCTCCCTCCTGGCTTTGGAGTTCCCAGCAGCTTCTCCAGGCTTGAAGATGGCAATGCCAAGCCAGTGGTGACATAGCTAGCACAAAGCTGGCTTGGCACTACCATTCTCAATCCTGGAGAAGCTGCTGGTAGAGCGGAAGCCAGAGGGGGGCGGAGCCATGCCGCACCAAGCCCCACCCCCTCCCCACTGGCTTTGGAGTTCCCAGCAGCTACTCCAGGCTTGAGGATGGCAATGCCAAGCCAGTGTTGACATAGATAGCTCAAGGCTGGCTTGGCACTGCCATCCTCAAGCCTGGAGAAGATGCTGGTAGAGTGGAAACCAGAGGGTGGGTGGAGTCAGGCTGCGCCAAGCCCCACCCCCTCTCCTCTGGCTTTGGAGCTCCCAGCAGCTTCTCCAGCCATGAGGATGGCAATGCCAAGCGAGCCTTGTGCTAGCTATGTCACCACTGGATTGGCATTGCCATCCTCAAACCTAGAGAAGCTGCTGGTAGAGCGGAAGCCAGAGGGTGGCGGGAGCCAGGCCATGCCAAGTCCCGCCCCTCCCTCCTGGCTTTGGAGTTCCCAGCAGCTTCTTCAGGCTTGACGATGGCAATGCCAAGCCAGTGGTGACATAGCTAGCACAAAGCTGGCTTGGCACTACCATTCTCAATCCTGGAGAAGCTGCTGGTAGAGCGGAAGCCAGAGGGTGGGCGGAGCCAGGCCATGCCAAGTCCCGCCCCCTCCCTCCTGGCTTTGGAGTTCCCAGCAGCTTCTCCAGGCTTGAAGATGGCAATGCCTAGCCAGTGGTGACATAGCTAGCACAAGGCTGGCTTGGCACTACCATTCTCAAGCCTGGAGAAGCTGCTGGTAGAGGGGAAGCCAGAGGGGGGAGGAGCCACGCCACACCAAGCCCCACCCCCTCCCCACTGGCTTTGGAGTTCCCACCAGCTACTCCAGGCTTGAGGATGGCAATGCCAAGCCAGTGGTGACATAGCTAGCACAAGGCTGGCTTGGCACTGCCATCCTCAAGCCTGGAGAAGATGCTGGTAGAGCGGAAGCCAGAGGTGGGTGGAGCCAGGCTGCGCCAAGCCCCTCCCCCTCCCCGCTGGCTTTGGAGCTCCTAGCAGCTTCTCCAGGCTTGAGGATGGCAATGACTAGCCAGTGGTGACATAGATAGCACAAGGCTGGCTTGGCACTGCCATCCTCAAGCCTGGAGAAGATGCTGGTAGAGCGGAAGCCAGAGGGGGCGGAGCCAGGCTGCGCCAAGCCCCTCCCCCTCCCCGCTGGCTTTGGAGCTCCTAGCAGCTTCTCCAGCCATGAGGATGGCAATGCCAAGCGAGCCTTGTGCTAGCTATGCCACCACTGGATTGGCATTGCCATCCTGAAACCTAGAGAAGCTGCTGGTGGAGCGGAAGCCAGAGGGTGGGCGGAGCCAGGCCACGGCAAGCCCCGCCCCCTCCCCTCTGGCTTTGGAGCTCCCAGCAGCTTCTCCAGGCTTGAGGATGGCAATGCCAAGCCAGCCTTGTGCTAGCTATGCCATCACTGGCTTGGCATTGCCATCCTCAAACTTAGAGAAGCTGCTGGTAGAGCGGAAGCCAGAGAGTGGGTGGAGCCAGTCCGTGCCAAGCCCCTCCCCCTCCCCTCTGACTTTGGAGCTCCCAGCAGCTTCTCCAGGCTTGAGGATGGCAGTGCCAAGCCAGTGGTGACATAGCTAGCACAAGGCTGGCTTGGAACTGCCCTCCTCAAGCCTGGAGAAGCTGCTGGTAGAGCGGAAGCCAGAGGGGGCGGAACCAGCCTGCACCAAGCCCCTCCCGTCTGGCTTTGGAGCTCCCAGCAGCTTCTCGAGGTTTGAGGATGGCAGTGAAAAGCCAGTGGTGTCATAGCTAGCACAAGGCTGGCTTGGAACTGCCATCCTCAAGCCTGGAGAAGCTGCTGGTAGAGCAGAAGCCATAGGGGCGGAGCCAGGCTGTGTAAAGCCCCTCCCCTCCAACCTGGCTTTGGAGCTCCCAGCAGCTTCTCCAGGCTTGAGGATGGCAGTGCCAAGCCAGTGGTGACATAGCTAGCACAAGGCTGGCTTGGCATTGCCATCCTCAAGCCTGGAGAAGCTGCTGGGAGTGCCGAAGCCGGAGGAGGGGGCGGGGCTTGGGGCGGCCTGGCTCTGCTCCCCTCTGAGAATCGCCCCATCCAGCTGGGATCGACCTCCTTCGGTCCCGGGATCGACTGGTCGATTGCGATCGTCTTCCTGGGCAGCCCTGGTAGGGTTTTATTTGAGAGTAAGGGGAGGGGTTTTTGAGGGAGTGGGGGGGATCTTGGGATTTGTTGGAATATGTTTGTTTATTTGAGAGCCTTGGGAGGGAAGGATCATGGATATTGGAGTTCATTTGAATATGTTTGTTTGAAGGTAAGGGGAAGGACCAAGGGTGAGAGGATGGAAGAGTCGGTATTTATTTTCGCAGAGACTTTTCAGTCCCAGCTCCTTAAGCTGTGTCTAGGTGGGTTCATCAAGTGCTCTGCTATGGCTGATTTCTCTGGGTCAGGGGTGCTCACACTTTTTCAGCATGGGAGCTACTGATTAAAAAACCAATTCCCAAAGATCACCTACCCAGAAATGTAAAACATATAACTATTTTCTTATTTATTTATATTTATTATTCATTTTTATGCACTGCTCCTTCCAGCAGGCTCGGGGCAGTTTACATAAAATGAAGTTAGAAAACATCAACATTTCAATTTAATAACAACAATATAAAACAGAGCATAAAAATACATCCAACCACCCCATTTCTCCCACGCTGCCATATTACCACACATATTATCAGCCAGAAAGTAAGAAGAGAGGCTTTTGAACTGCAAGGCCATTTAATACTCAGCAAGGTAAACAAAGGGGCATGCAAAAATATATCCAACCACCCCATTTCTCCCACACTGCCATATTACCACACATATTATCAGCCAGAAAGTAAGAAGAGAGGCTTTTGAACTGCAAGGCCATTTAATACTCAGCAAGGTAAACAAAGGGGCATGCAAAAATACATCCAACCACCCCATTTCTCCCACACTGCCATATTACCACACATATTATCAGCCAGAAAGTAAGAAGAGAGGCTTTTGAACTGCAAGGCCATTTAATACTCAGCAAGGTAAACAAAGGGGCATGCAAAAATATATCCAACCACCCCATTTCTCCCACACTGCCATATTACCACACATATTATCAGCCAGAAAGTAAGAAGAGAGGCTTTTGAACTGCAAGGCCATTTAATACTCAGCAAGGTAAACAAAGGGGCATGCAAAAATACATCCAGCCACCCCATTTCTCCCACACTGCCATATTACCACACATATTATCAGCCAGAAAGTAAGAAGAGAGGCTTTTGAACTGCAAGGCCATTTAATACTCAGCAAGGTAAACAAGGGGCATGCAAAAATACATCCAACCACCCCATTTCTCCCACATTTCCATATTCCCCAACATATATTTCTCAAGGAACAAAGCAAGCAGAGAGGCTTTGAGCTAAAAGGCCATTTTTAAACATTAAAAATAAACCAAGAGACATGCCACAGAACAATCAAGCACCCACCCCAAAGTAAAAAGACCGACCTTTGAGATGTGGTAAGAAATGACCCCAAAGCGCCCTCTTCTTCTTCTCCTCTGTCCTTGCTCCTATTTCCATGCCGCCAGCATGCGTGCCGCCCAAGAGCTCACGAGAAGTCGGAGGGCAAATGGGCGCTTCTGCCCATGCGCGCGGGCCAGCCATGCATCAGGTCATCCAGGCCCACCCCTTTGGTCTCCTACAACTCTGAGTGGCTGGAGAAGGACGGAGGGGGAGGAGGAATCCAAAAAGGGGGCCCATTCTGCCTCTTGGACTCTGGAGCTTTTGGAGGCGGCGCGAGCAGGAGCGGGAGGAGCAACGACGGAGGACTTCTTTGCAGCGTGCAAGGGCGCGTGAAGAGGACCAACAGCAAAAACCTGGTCAGGGGCCTGAAGATCACCAGGATGAGGCCCGAAGATCACCCTGGTGATCGCGATCACCGTTCTGAGCACCCCTGCTCTGGGTGAATTAGTCTGCAGTGCCTTTCATGTTCCTTGATTCCTGTTTGTGCAATGTTGCTGCGTTTGGTGATCCCTATGTAGACTTGTCCACAGCTGCATTGTATACGTACACTCCACAGTAAACCTACAGCAGGGTTTCCCAACCAGTGTGCCGTGGCACACTAGTGTGCCGTGAGCGATCATCAGGTGTGCCGTGGGAAATTGGAACTTCCAATACCTTTTCTTCCCCCTCCTGCCGAATACTTTTTCCTCTCCACTCGGGCTCCCTTCTTCCCAGCCTCGCTCTGCTGGCTTTGCCTCGCTTTGCTCTGGGGTGAGTCTGAGCACTAGCGCCCGCACGGGTCACGTCTTCCTCCCTTACCCCTCCCCTCCTGAACACGCTCATGCTGCCCCCCCCCTTGGATCAAAATGGTGGTAGAAGAGGCAAAGTGAGCAGAGCGAGGCTGGGAAGAAGGGAGCCCAAGTGGAGAAGAACATGTAAGTCTTCAGCAGGAGGGGGAAGAAAGGGAGCGAAGGGGAAGGGGGAGGAAGAGGTCTCTGTCGAAAGCTGGCATGGGCAAACTTGGGCCTTCCAGGTGCTTTGGACTCCAACTCCCACCATTACTAGCAGCCTTGGGCTTTTCCCCCAGCCACTTAAGCAGGAAAGGGCCTCAGGCTGTTAGGAATGGTGGGAGTTGAAGTCCAAAGCACCCAGAGGGCCAAAGTTTTCACAGTGGTGAGCCTCCTTCCAACATTGAGATTCTGGATAGAAAACAAACAACAACATCACATAACATTGTTTGAGTCCACAGTGCTCTCTGGGTGTAGGTGAACTACAACTTCCAAACTCAAGGTCAATTCCCAAGCAAACCCTTTCAGTACTTTCTGCTCGTAATGAGAATTCAATATGCCAAGTTTGGTTAAATTCCATTGTTGCAAGAGTTCATGATGCTCTTTGATTGTGTGTTAACTATAAATCCCAGAAACTGTAACTCCTAAAATGTCAAGGTCTATTTTCCCAAACTCCATCTGTGTTCACATTTGGGCATATTGAGTATTCATGCCAAGTTTGGTCCTGATCCAACATTGTTTGAGTCCACAGTGCTCTCTGGATATAGGTGGACTACAACTCCAAAACCCAAGGTCAATGCCCACCAAACTCATATAGTATTTTCTCTTGGTTATGGGAGTTCTGTGTGGGAAGTTTGATTCCATTCCATCATTGGTGGAGGCACTGATGAAGTTTCGGGGTAGCCGGGTATGATGTGAGTTGTAGTTCACCCACAACCTTATGCATTTTGTTTTTAGAAAATTGATTTTTTCAAATAACCCGGGCAACTCGGGGTACCCCAAGCTAGTATTTAATAAAGAGTTGGCAGAGGCCATTCATTCAGTCGGTGAGTGAACAAAACCAGCTGCTCCTTCTTTTCCATTTGATGTGTTTGCCGGGAGAGGTTTTAATGCCCTTTTCCTTTTTCACAACTGAGGATTTTTGGGCAAAAGAGTCACACTTGGAAGGCTCATAAAAGGCAGTTGAAACCAGACCCGAAATGTGAGGAAACTGAGCGTATTGTTAGCTAAGTGATTTCTGGAAAGGCGTTCGGTGCCAAACTTAACACATTACACGACAGAATCCACCGGTGACATGTTACAAGGCAGGAGCGTGGTCTGTTTTGAAGTTTCCATCCCTTGGGGAAAGGACACGCTGATGTCAGCTTTCCAGAAATGCAAATCAAACTCAATCAATGAGTGCGTATGTGCCTTGATGGGGGAACGAAACAGAGAAACGGCTCTGTTGGATCGAAAATCAATAGCTCATAAAAGATCGGGCCAATCGGGTTTCCCAGTCTTGGAAATGTAAGCCATAGCACAGGGGCCGGGAACCTTTTTGACTCCGAGAGCCATGAAAGCAAAATATTTGGAAATGTATTTCAGTGAGAGCCATATAATCTGTATCTATATATATAAAAAGTGAATGGTCGTGCAACGGGGCAAATAGACACGAAAACTAAAAGCCCCAGAACCATAAAACTCCCCAAACACATTCCCCCATGGCACAAGGTACCTACAGGGCACAAAAACCCCAGCCTCCCTACCTCGCAACCCCCCGAAACACAGCCCCCCAAAAACGCCCATTGCAAATAGCGGCACACAAAAGCCACAGCGAAGCGTGGCCGGGTCAGCGAGTACCTTAATAAAGCTGAATGTTTGTATGTGTCCGGAGGGCGAAAGGGCATGTGGCAGCTTTCGGATTGGCTCCCACTGTGAGGTTATTTGCATAAACAACTCCCATTGGCCAGCCAACGCGAACATTCCGAGACTCAAAAGTGCCAGAGGGAGGTAAGGAAAAGGCCTGAGCCAGTCAGGCATGGTGGGAGTTTAGGTCCAATACACTTTGCAGCCCCCAACAATGAGACAACAACTTGGCACACAGAACCCCCAAGACCCACTTTACGCCTTGGTGCAGTTTGAGGGAGGATGGGCCATGGATTGGCCAGCATGCCAACATCCCAAATCTCAAAGGTGCCAGACAGAGGTCTTTACAAAAACACTTCCTTCAGCTGATTTTACAAACTAGGCCTTAGCCTGAATTGACATTAAGGCTTCCTCAACTTGATTCTCCTGACTAGGCCTCAGCCGGACCTGAACCAAACTTGGCACACATAACCCCCATGATGCCCTTTACGCCCTGGTGCAGTTTGGGAAAGATGGCCCACGGATTATGGGATTTGTAGTACTTCCAAGCGCTTTGCTTCCCAAAGACCATTGTGGCCCCCAACAAAGACCGATAAATATCAAACTTGGCACACAGAGCCCCCATGACCCACTCTACATCCTGCTGCAGTTTGGAGGAGGGCAGACCATGGATGGTGGGACTTGCAGTACCTTCCCTCACTTTCCAAGACTGCTGCAAACCTAATCCAATGACTGATCAACACCAAACCTGGCACACAGAGCCCTCATGACCCACTCAACATCCTGATGCAGTTCTGTGTGAGATGGACCACGGATGATGGGACTTGCAGTACCTTCCCTCACTTTCCAAGACTGCTGCAAACCTAATCCAATCACTGATCAACGCCAAACCTGGCACACAGAGCCCTCATGACCCACTCAACATCCTGATGCAGTTCTGTGTGAGATGGACCACGGATGATGGGACTTGCAGTACCTTCCCTCACTTTCCAAGACTGCTGCAAACCTAATCCAATCACTGATCAACGCCAAACCTGGCACACAGAGCCCTCATGACCCACTCAACATCCTGATGCAGTTCTGTGTGAGATGGACCACGGATGATGGGACTTGCAGTACCTTCCCTCACTTTCCAAGACTGCTGCAAACCTAATCCAATCACTGATCAACACCAAACCTGGCACACAGAGCCCTCATGACCCACTCAACATCCTGATGCAGTTCTGTGTGAGATGGACCATGGATGATGGGACTTGCAGTACCTTCCCTCACTTTCCAAGACTGCTGCAAACCTAATCCAATGACTGATCAACACCAAACCTGGCACACAGAGCCCTCATGACCCACTCAACATCCTGATGCAGTTCTGTGTGAGATGGACCATGGATGATGGGACTTGCAGTACCTTCCCTCACTTTCCAAGACTGCTGTAAACCTAATCCAATGACTGATCAACACCAAACCTGGCACACAGAGCCCCCATGACCCACTCAACATCCTGATGCAGTTCTGTGTGAGATGGACCATGGATGATGGGACTTGCAGTACCTTCCCTCACTTTCCAAGACTGCTGCAAACCTAATCCAATCAGTGATCAACACCAAACCTGGCACACAGAGCCCTCATGACCCACTCAACATCCTGATGCAGTTCTGTGTGAGATGGACCATGGATGATGGGACTTGCAGTACCTTCACTCACTTCCTAAAAACAATACCACCCTCATCCATTCACCAATACAGATCAAACTACAACCTCATCCATTCACCAATACAGAGCCCCATGACCCAATATACATCCTACTGCAATTTGGGGGAGGTTGGACCACAGATGATGGGACTTCCAGTACCTTCAGTAATTTCATGATACCACTGTAACTCCCAATACTGATGGATCAAGACCAAACTTGGCACACAGGCCCCCCCCCCCCCCAATGACCCACTCTACATCCTGCTGCACTTCTCAAATGACCCGGGCACAGCCGGGTCCCCAAGCTAGTATATAATATATATTTTAAGACTGAATTCAACTAAATGTGAGTCTATACGTACTCCCCCGGAAGAATGAGGGGACACTTAAGACCTGGCTCTGCAAAAGGCACGCTCAGGACTCTGGGAAGGAAGAGAAGGCGGAAGGAAGGAAGGGGGAAAGAAAGACAGACAGAGGAAATAAAGGAGGGAGGGGGAGAGGAAGAAAGAAAAGAAGAGCAAACTATGGAAAAGGAAGAAAAGAAAAGCAGGAGAAAGACAAGGAGGGGAAAAGAAAGAAGGAAATGGGAAGGGAGGAAAGAAAAGGAAAGGGAGTGAGGAAAAAGTAAAATAATGAAGGGAAAAGAAGAAAAGAAGGTAGGGGAGAGAGAGGGAAGTGAAAAGGAAGGAAGGAGAAGGAAAGGAAGACTTGGGGGAAAAGAATAGAAGAGGAAGGAAGGGAGGAAAGAGGGGGAGGGAGAATGGAGGAAAGAAGGAAGGAAGAGGGAGGGAAAGGAAGGAGAGAAGGATGAAGGGGAGAAAGGAAGGAAGGAAGGAAGAGAGGAAGGAAGAGGGAGAATGGAGGAAAGAAGGAAGGGGAGAGAAGGAGGGAAAAGGAGAAGGAAATGGTGAAGGGAAGGATGGAAGGAAGAGGAAGGAAGGAAGAGGGAGAATGGAGGAAAGAAGGAAGGGGAGAGAAGAAGGGAAAAGGAAGGAGAAGGAAACGGTGAAGGGGAGGGAAGGAGGGAAAAGGAAGGAGAAGGATACGGTGAAGGGGAGAAAGGAAGAGGGAGAATGGAGGAAAGAAGGAAGGGGAGAGGGAGCAAAAAGGAAGGAGAAGAAAAGTGAAGGGGGAGAAAGAAAGAAAAGAAAGGAAGGAAGGAAGGTTTAGAGTCAGTGGGCCAAAGCTAATGTCCTGAGGAGAGTGAGCAGGCCGAAGCCTGTTAGAGTCAGTGGGCCAAAGCTAGTGTCATCCTGAGGAGAGTGAGCAGGCCAAAGCCTGTTAGAGTCAGTGGGCTAAAGCTAGTGTCATTCTGAGGGGAGTGAGCAGGCCGAAGCCTGTTAGAGTCAGTGGGCCAAAGCTAGTGTTGTCCTGAGGAGAGTGCGGAGGCCAAAGCCCGTTAGTCAGTGGGCCAGAGGTAGTGTCATCCTGAGGAGAGTGAGCAGGCTGAAGCCTGTTAGAGTCAGTGGGCCAAAGCTAGTGTCACCCTGAGGAGAGTGAGCAGGCCGAAGCCTGTTAGAGTCAGTGGGCTAAAGCTAGTGTCACCCTGAGGAGAGTGAGCAGGCTGAAGCCTATTAGAGTCAGTGGGCTAAAGCTAGTGTCATCCTGAGGAGAGTGAGCAGGCCGAAGCCTATTAGAGTCAGTGGGCTAAAGCTAGTGTCACCCTGAGGAGAGTGAGCAGGCAGAAGCCTGTTAGAGTCAGTGGGCTAAAGCTAGTGTCATCCTGAGGAGAGTGAGCAGGCTGAAGCCTGTTAGAGTCAGTGGGCCAAAGCTAGTGTCATCCTGAGGAGAGTGAGCAGGCCGAAGCCTGTTAGAGTCAGTGGGCCAAAGCTAGTGTCATCCTGAGGAGTGAGCAGGCTGAAGCCTGTTAGAGTCAGTGGGCCAAAGCTAGTGTCACCCTGAGGAGAGTGAGCAGGCCGAAGCCTGTTAGAGTCAGTGGGCCAAAGCTAGTGTCACCCTGAGGAGAGTGAGCAGGCCGAAGCCTGTTAGAGTCAGTGGGCCAAAGCTAGTGTCACCCTGAGGAGAGTGAGCAGGCCGAAGCCTGTTAGAGTCAGTGGGCCAAAGCTAGTGTCACCCTGAGGAGAGTGAGCAGGCCAAAGCCTGTTAGAGTCAGTGGGCTAAAGCTAGTGTCATCCTGAGGAGAGTGAGCAGGCCGAAGCCTGTTAGAGTCAGTGGGCCAAAGCTAGTGTCACCCTGAGGAGAGTGAGCAGGCCGAAGCCTGTTAGAGTCAGTGGGCCAAAGCTAGTGTCATCCTGAGGAGAGTGAGCAGGCCAAAGCCTGTTAGAGTCAGTGGGCCAAAGCTAGTGTCGCCCTGAGGAGAGTGAGCAGGCTGAGGAGAAGCCTGTTAGAGTCAGTGGGCCAAAGCTAGTGTCTCCCTGAGGAGAGTGAGCAGGCCAAAGCCTGTTAAGAGTCAGTGGGGCAGAGCTAGTGTCCTCCTGAGGAGATTGAGCTGGTCGAAGCCTGTTAGAGTCAGTGGGGCAGAGCTAGTGTCCTCCTGAGGAGATTGAGCTGGCCGAAGCCTGTTAGAGTCAGTGGGCCAAAGCTGTCTGAGGAGAGTGAGCAGGCCGAAGCCTGTTAGAGTCAGTGGGCCAAAGCTAGTGTCACCCTGAGGAGAGTGAGCAGGCCGAAGCCTGTTAGAGTCAGTGGGCCAAAGCTAGTGTCACCCTGAGGAGAGTGAGCAGGCCGAAGCCTGTTAGAGTCAGTGGGCCAAAGCTAGTGTCACCCTGAGGAGAGTGAGCAGGCCGAAGCCTGTTAGAGTCAGTGGGCCAAAGCTAGTGTCACCCTGAGGAGAGTGAGCAGGCCGAAGCCTGTTAGAGTCAGTGGGCCAAAGCTAGTGTCACCCTGAGGAGAGTGAGCAGGCCGAAGCCTGTTAGAGTCAGTGGGCCAAAGCTAGTGTCACCCTGAGGAGAGTGAGCAGGCCGAAGCCTGTTAGAGTCAGTGGGCCAAAGCTAGTGTCACCCTGAGGAGAGTGAGCAGGCCAAAGCCTGTTAGAGTCAGTGGGCCAAAGCTAGTGTCATCCTGAGGAGAGTGAGCAGGCCGAAGCCTGTTAGAGTCAGTGGGCCAAAGCTAGTGTCATCCTGAGGAGAGTGAGCAGGCCGAAGCCTGTTAGAGTCAGTGGGCCAAAGCTAGTGTCAACCTGAGGAGAGTGAGCAGGCCGAAGCCTGTTAGAGTCAGTGGGCCAAAGCTAGTGTCACCCTGAGGTGAGTGAGCAGGCCAAAGCCTGTTAGAGTCAGTGGGCCAAAGCTAGTGTCAGTCTGAGGGGAGTGAGCAGGCCGAAGCCTGTTAGAGTCAGTGGGCCAAAGTTAGTGTCATTCTGAGGGGAGTGAGCAGGCCGAAGCCTGTTAGAGTCAGTGGGCAAAAGCTAGTGTCACCTTGAGGAGAGTGAGCAGGCCGAAGCCTGTTAGAGTCAGTGGGCCAAAGCTAGTGTCATTCTGAGGGGAGTGAGCAGGCCAAAGCCTGTTAGAGTCAGTGGGCCAAAGCTAGTGTCATTCTGAGGAGAGTGAGCAGGCCAAAGCCTGTTAGAGTCAGTGGGCCAAAGCTAGTGTCGCCCTGAGGAGAGTGAGCAGGCCAAAGCCTGTTAGAGTCAGTGGGCCAAAGCTAGTGTCGCCCTGAGGAGAGTGAGCAGGCCAAAGCCTGTTAGAGTCAGTGGGCCTAAGCTAGTGTCCTCCTGAGGAGAGTGAGCAGGCCAAAGCCTGTGAGAGTCATTGGGCCAAAGCTAGTGTCATCCTGAGGAGAGTGAGCAGGCCAAAGCCTGTTAGAGTCAGTGGGCCAAAGCTAATGTCATTCTGAGGAGAGTGAGCAGGCCGAAGCCTGTTAGAGTCAGTGGGCCAAACCTAGTGTCAACCTGAGGAGAGTGAGCAGGCCGAAGCCTGTTAGAGTCAGTGGGCCAAAGCTAGTGTCATTCTGAGGGGAGTGAGCAGGCCAAAGCCTGTTAGAGTCAGTGGGCCAAAGTTAGTGTCATTCTGAGGGGAGTGAGCAGGCCAAAGCCTGTTAGAGTCAGTGGGCTAAAGCTAGTGTCACCCTGAGGAGAGTGAGCAGGCCGAAGCCTGTTAGAGTCAGTGGGCTAAAGCTAGTGTCACCCTGAGGAGAGTGAGCAGGCCGAAGCCTGTTAGAGTCAGTGGGCTAAAGCTAGTGTCACCCTGAGGAGAGTGAGCAGGCCGAAGCCTGTTAGAGTCAGTGGGCCAAAGCTAGTGTCACCCTGAGGAGAGTGAGCAGGCCAAAGCCTGTTAGAGTCAGTGGGCCAAAGCTCCAGCATCTCACCGACACTTCCAACTCAGCCGTGGGATTACTTGGCTGTATAATCCCGGCCTTGATTTATTTGAGCACGGACATATTTACAACAGCCCGATAAGTAGCGGTTGCTATAAATATGTCTCGGCTCGGAGGTTCTTTGCTCCTGCGCCAGCGCAGAAGGGAGAAGCTGACCCTGAAAAATACATGGAATGCCTCTAATGTTCCAGATTGAGCGGAATGGGGTCTCTGGGTACTTGTAATAAGGTTGTTTTCCTATGTCACTATAAAATTGTGGTCTTCGTTGAGGGCTGACTCAGCGGGGGATGGGAGGAAAGAGAGAGGGAACACATTCCCCTAGAGCTGAACTCCAAAGACTCAGCTCCATACATTTTTGCTCTGGGGTCAGGCCCGGATTACCCATAAGGCCAGCCTAGGCCATGGCCTTGGGTGGCAGGTTTTGGGGGGCAGCAGATTCGACCCCCCGAAAACAATTTTTTTATTAAAACAAGTTAGGGGGCCGGAGGGAAGGGGCTCGCGGGCCATGTACGGCCCCAGGGCCGCCTGTTGGACAGCCCTGGTGTAGTGTATTCAGTGTTGTGAACCACCCTGAGCCTTTTTGGGAAGGGTGGTATTTAATCGAAATAATAAATAAATAAATGGTTCAAAACTCTTTCCGGATGTAGGGGGCGCTACATTGGAGACGAGCACCGGATCACCTTCAAGGTGATGGTGTTAATTTTCAAGGCCTTGCATAGTCTGGGGCGGCTGTATCCGAGGGACAGTCTTTTCCCCTACCAACCCCAGAGGTCACTTCGTTCCGAACAAATGTGCTGGCTCTGCCGCCACTGGCTTGGCACTGCCCCCTCAAGGCTGGAGAAGCTGTGGGAGAGCTGAAGCCGGGGGGAGGGGGCGGAGCCAGGCCGCGCCATGCCCTGTCCCCTCTCCCGGCTTCAGCTCTCCCACAGCTTCTCCAGCCTTGAGGGGGCAGTGCGAGCGAGGGCGGGAGTCATGGCCCCGTCCCCAGCGCCGCTCTCAGCCATGACTCCCGCCCTCGCTCGCACTGCCCCTCAAGGCTGGAGAAGCTGTGGGAGAGCTGAAGCCAAGGGGAGGGGGCAGAGCCAGGCCGCGCCATGACCACCCCCTCCCCAGCTTCAGCTCTCCAACGGCTTCTCCAGCCTTGAGGGGGCAGTGAGCGAGGGGCGGGAGTCATGGCCCCGTCCCCAGCACCGCTCTCAGCCATGACTCCTGCCCCTCGCTCGCACTGCCCCCTCAAGGCTGGAGAAGCTGTGGGAGAGCTGAAGCCGGGGGGGGGCGGGGCCAGGCTGCGCCATGACCCACCCCTCTCCCGGCTTCAGCTCTCCCACAGCTTCTCCAGCCTTGAGGGGGCAGTGCGAGCGAGGGGCGGGAGTTACGGCCCCCGTCCCCAGCGCCGCTCTCAGCCATGACTCCCGCCCCTCGCTCGCACTGCCCCCTCAAGGCTGGAGAAGCTGTGGGAGAGCTGAAGCCGGGGGGGGGGGCGGAGCCAGGCCGCGCCATGCCCCCCCCTCTCCCCAGCTTCAGCTCTCCCACAGCTTCTCCAGCCTTGAGGGGGCAGTGCGAGTGAGGGGCGGGAGTCATGGCCCCCGTCCCCAGCGCCGCTCTCCGCCATGACTCCTGCCCCTCGCTCGCACTGCCCCCTCAAGGCTGGAGAAGCTGTGGGAGAGCTGAAGCCGGGGAGGGGCGGAGCCAGGCTGCACCATGACCACCCCCTCTCCCCAGCTTCAGCTCTCCCACAGTTTCTCCAGTCTTGAGGGGCAGTGCGAGCGAGGGGCGGGAGTCATGGGCCCTTTCCCCGGCGCCGCTGTCCGCCATGACTCCTGCCCCTCGCTCGCTGAAGCTGCGTGGAGGAGCATGAGCGGTGGACGGGCTTCAGTGGGCGGGGCTCCTCCTCCGCGCGGCTTCAGCGAGCGAGGGGCGGGAGTCATGGTGGATTGGAGGCTGGCTGGGGAAACGGCCGAAGGAGGCAGCGCCCCGGCCCCTTCTTCTTTTTCTTCGCTGCCGCCCGGCCCTTCCTACCCCCCCAAGCAGCAGGAGTTCAGCAAGAGGAGGGGGGAAAGAAGAGGGGCAGAGAGCTTTTCCCGCGGCACAGCAGGAGGTCCGTCATGGCACACTACTGGATTAGCTGCTTTTGGCGCCCTAGGCCTGGATTAGCTGCTTTTGGCGCCCTAGGCCAAAAGAAGCACCGCCGCCCCCAGGTCAGGGGAAGCCCCCGCCCCCGGGGCATGCTGCGTATGCGTGGCAGCGGCCCCGAGGGTCCTCCTTCATTCCTTGAGTGAAGGAAGGAAGGAAGGAGGGGGAGGGGGCTGTGACGCGGCGCCCCTTCGCTCTGCTTCTTTCTCTTCCTCGCTCATCCCTCCTTCTTTCCTTGAGTGACGGAAGGAAGGAGGGGCGAGATAGGAGGAGCAAGAGGCGGAGTGGAGGGGCGGCGCGTCAGAGGCCTGGCTGTGACGCGGCGACCCTCCACTCCGCCTCTTGTTCCTCGCTCGCCCAAAAAATCGACCTTTTAAAAAAATTGGGGGGTCCGGATCTGCTGCCCCCCCCCCATTTGTGCCGCCCTAGGCCTTGGCCTAGGGTGGCCTTATGGGTAATCCGGGCCCGGTGCCGCGTCACAGCAGTTGGGAAACACTGCTTCAGAGGACCAAAGCTGGGTTTCGGCCAAGATGGTGAAACGAAAGGCCGATGGGTTTTCCGTTCAATCGCAGAATCGCCAAACTGCATTAACCCTACAGTGCAGATGCATCCAAGGAAGCCAACGGAGCTTTGAAAGTTTGCACGATTTATTTCGTGCTTTATAAAGTTGGCCCAGTCTCACCGTGGTCAGGCCCGGATTAACCCCTTTTGGCGCCCTAGGCCACACTTTGGAATTACGCCCCCAAACCAACGTCTACTGCACCCCCCCACCTCCTCCTCCTTGCGGCACCACGCGCCCTTCTTCCTTGAGTCAAGGAAGGAGGGCGCGAGGAGGAGGCGGAGGGAAGCCCCGCCCCCGGGGTCGGCAGCAGCCCCGGGGGCGAGGCTTCCCTCCTCCCCCTCGCGGCGTGCCCTCCTTCCTTGGATATATAGAGGTTGGTTGGAGGGCGCGAGGAGGTGGAGGAAGGAAGGGAAGCCCCCGGGCCCTCGTGGCGCGCCCTCCTTCCTTGACTCAAGGAAGGAGGGCCGGCCCTGGGGGCGGGGCTTCCCCTCCGCCACCTCCTCGCAGCACCCCTCCCTCCTTGAGTCAAGTAAGGAGGGCGCGAGGAGGAGGAGGAAGGAAGGGAAGCCCCTGGGCCCTCGCGGCACGTGCGCCTCCTCCTTCCTTGACTCTAGGAAGGAGGGCCGGCCCTGGGGGCGGGGCTTCCCTCCGAAACCTCCTAGCGGCACCCCTCCTTCCTTGACTCAAGGAAGGAGGGCCGGAGGAGGAGGAGGAAGGAAGGGAAGCCCCCGGGCCCTCGTGGCACACCCTCCTTCCTTGACTCAAGGAAGGAGGGCCGGCCCTGGGGGCGGGGCTTCCCTCCGCCACCTCCTCGCGGCACCCCTCCTTCCTTGACTCAAGGAAGGAGGGCGCGAGGAGGAGGAGGAAGGAAGGGAAGCCCCCGGGCCCTCGTGGCGCACCCTTTTTCCTTGACTCAAGGAAGGAGGGCAGGCCCTGGGGGTGGGGCTTCTCTCCGCCACCTCCTCGCGGCACCCCTCCTTCCTTGAGTCAAGGAAGGAGGGCGCGAGGAGGAGGAAGGAAGGGAAACCCCGGGCCCTCGTGGCGCACCCTCGTTCCTTGACTCAAGGAAGGAGGGCCGGCCCTGGGGGTGGGGCTTCTCTCCGCCACCTCCTCGCGGCACCCCTCCTTCCTTGACTCAAGGAAGGAGGGCGCGAGGAGGAGGAGGAAGGAAGGGAAGCCCCCGGGCCCTCGTGGCGCGCCCTCCTTCCTTGACTCAAGGAAGGAGGGCCGGCCCTGGGGGCGGGGCTTCCCTCCGCCACCTTCTCGCGGCACCCCTCCTTCCTTGACTCAAGGAAGGAGGGCACGAGGAGGAGGAAGGAAGGGAAGCCCCCGACCCTCGTGGCGCGCCCTCCTTCCTTGACTCAAGGAAGGAGGGCCGGCCCTGGGGGCGGGGCTTCCCTCCGCCAGCTCCTCGCGGCACCCCTCCTTCCTTGACTCAAGGAAGGAGGGCACGAGGAGGAGGAGGAAGGAAGGGAAGCCCCCGGGCCCTCGTGGCGCGCCCTCCTTCCTTGACTCAAGGCAGGAGGGCGCGAGCAGGAGGGGCGGGGCTTCCCTCCGCCACCTCCTCCTGGCGGCAACCCTCCTTCCTTGACTCAAGGAAGGAGGGCGCGAGGAGGAGGAAGGAAGGGAAGCCCCCGGGCCCTCGCGGCGCGCCCTCCTTCCTTGACGCGAGGAGGAAGAGGTGGAGGGAAGCCCCGCCCCCGGGGCCACTGCTGGGCATGCGCAGCAGGAGGACGCGAGGGCCTCTGCCTCCTCCGCCATGTACCTGGGTGCTGCGCATACCCATCAGCGGCCCCGGGGGCTTCCCTCCGCCTCCTCCTCCTCGTGCCCTCCTTCCTTGACAAGGGGGTGGGGGCAATGGCGAGGGGGGGTGCCATTCCCTCCTCCCCCCCCACAGCACTCTCCCCCCGCCCTCCAACGAGAGAGGGAGAGAGTCATCTCCATGCCGCACGTTGCGGGTTTGTTTCAACATATATTTTTTTGGTCCGTGTGAACTGCACCCCCCTTGGCTTGTGCCCCTAGGCCAGTGTTTTTCAACCTTTTTTGGGCCGCGGCACATTTTTTACATTTCCCAAATCCTGGGGCACCCACCAACCAAAATGGCACAAAATGACACGCTAACACAGTTATGCATATAGTTAATATGTTTTTAAATGTATTTATACACTCAGTGTGAAACCTGGGCCTGTTTCGATGAACAAAACATAGGTATCCTGGCAGGAATGGCAGAAAGACACACACAAAGGTCTTGCTCAACAGCTGGGAGTTATAGTTCACCTGCAATCAAAGAGCGTTCTGAACTCCACCAATGATGGAATGGAATCAAACTTCCCACACAGAACTCCCATAACCAAGAGAAAATACTATAAGAGTTTGGTGGGCATTGACCTTGACTTTTGGAGTTGTAGTTCTCCTATATCCAGAGAGCACTGTGGACTCAAACAATGTTGGATCAGGACCAAACTTGGCATGAATACTCAATATGCCCAAATGTGAACACAGATGGAGTTTGGGAAAAATAGACCTTGACATTTGGGAGTTAGTTTCTGGGATTTATAGTTAACACACAATTAAGAGCATCCTGAACTCTTGCAACAATGGAATTGAACCAAACTTGGCATATTGAACTCTCAATTTCCCACGGCACACCTGATGATCACTCATGGCACACTAGTGTGCCACGGCATACTGGTTGAGAAACACTGCTCTAGGCCATGGCCTCTGCCTCCTCCGGCATGTTCCTGGGTGCCGCGAATGCCCATCAGCAGCCCCGGGGACTTCCCTCCGCCTCCTCGCACCCTCCTTCCTTGACAAGTGGGCGGGGGGGCGATGGCGAGGGGGGTGCCATTCCCTCCTCCCCCGCCCCCCCACAGCACTCTTCCCCCGCCCATTAGAGAGGGAGAGAGTCATCTCCATGCCGCACGTTGCGGGTTTGTTTCAACATATATATTTTTGGTCCGTGTGAACTGCACCCCCCTTCGCTTGCACCCCTAGGCCATGGCCTAGGGCAGGGCTGTCCAACTTCTTCAGGCCCAAGGGCCGGAATGCAGGTGACGGATCACCTTGGGGGCCGAAACGGAGGGCGTGGCCGCTCGCGGGGGTGTGGCAGCAGGGGGCGGGGCCGCTCCCGCCCTGGCGCGCATGCCCAGCGTCCTGCGCGGCCGGCCCCATTCGGCGGGGTGACGTCAGGCGCCACATCTGACGTCACCCAGCCCCCGCCGAAAAGGGGCGGGTCGTGCAAGATCCTGGGCTTGCGCACCAGGACAGAATCGGCGAGCCGCCCTCCGCCGTGTCCCTGGCTCTTGCAGCGGCCGCGCCTGAAGGAAGGTAAGCTCCCGGGGCGACCGAGGAACAGGCAGGGGGAAGTCCCGCCCCTAGGGCATCGGACGTGGCTTCCCTCCGCCTCCTCCTCACTCGCGTCAGCCCCGCCCCTCCTCGCGCCGCCCCCAGATCGAATTTTTTCGAATTTTTTAAAAAAAAAAAACCTGATGTCTTGCAGGGGGTTAGGGGGCCGTAGGGAAGGCGCTCGGGGGCCGTGTACGGCCCCCGGACCGCCAGTTGGACAGCCCTGGCCTAGGGTGGCCTTATGGGTGATCCGGGCCTGACTGTGGTTTTGGACCGAGCGTCTTCTTGCACAGAATGTGTACCCAGAGAGTTTGCTTAGCTGCATCTCAACGAAAGGAAATCCCAGTTCCAGACGGCAAGACGAGCTAATTCTCATTGCAATTCCTCAGACGTGCTTCTCTTCCCCCAGAAATCGTGATATTCAACCAGGTGCTGCTGATGGGTCCCATTGCATTTGGAAAGACACAAACTCTCCTCCTCCGCACACAAAAGCACACATTCCTCATGGGTGTTCCTTCGGATAAGGAGGTTATAAAAACACCGCATGTCAGAAACACGGGGATTAATCTTCTTTAATTTGAAGGCAGGAGGGGGAGGAGGGAAGCCTTTGCGGCAGGAGGGAGGATGCTCAGGCAAGCTACCCAAGAAGGGTTACGGCATTGGTTTTCTTTTAGTACGTTCCGAAAGAAGGCCCACCCTCAGGGGCGGTCTAAGGGAATTTGCAATGGTAGGCGAAGATTATTTTGCCCCCCCCCCATTTTTTTTAAAAGACGTAACTTGCGCGCGCTCCTTCCATTCCTCCCGCGTGCCGCCACTCCTTGCCCTGTCCAATTTGAAGGCCTCCGAAGGCCCCTCCTAGCGCTTCCTGGTGCCCGCTGCCAGCCCCTCCCATGGGGCATTGCACAGGGCAAGGGAGAGCGCTCCGTGGGTGGGGCTGGCAGCGGGCACCAGGAAGCGCTAGGAGGGGCCTTCGAATTTCACAGGGCAAGGAGCCATGCGCGCGAAACCACGGAGGGCGACGCAGCGCAGCAGCATCAGCACGGAGGGCGGCGCCGTGGAGCCCCACGATGGCGCCCCACCCCGCAGCGTCCAAGATGGCGCCCTACGCGATTGCGTAGGCCACGTAATTGGAAAGACCGCCCCTGCCAACCCTCTTCATACTTCGACCCCTTCCTTCTATACGGCCATATAATCCATACCAGGGCTGTCCAACTGGCGGCCCGGGGGCCGTATACGGCCCCCAGCCCCTTCCCTCCGCCCCCCTAAGCTTTTTAATAAAAAAAATTGAAAAATAAAATAAATAATAAAAAATTTCAAAAAAACCTACTTCCGGGTTCGGAGCAAGTATCGCGAGAATACGCCATCCACACGGGATTTCGCCGTCAACGCGAGATCACGCCGGCGTTGACTCTGGTCAGGGTGCCGAGATGGAGACCTGCTGCCCATGGCCAATCGTATGTGGTGCTGATCAATTCAGCTGCCCTGTGCTGGCGGGATATCCGGGGAGTGACCAGACGTGCCTGGATGCCACGGGAATTCTGGCCTGGCCTTGGGGGATCCGCCTCCGGCGCCATGACCGCCTGGTGGAGACGAATCGGGAGCATGAGGGACTGGTCAAAATGGCAGACGATCTTGACAACGCCGAGAGGAAGCGGTCTTTCCTGTTCTTCCCCGATCTAAGCCGGAAGAGACGAACACCCCGACACCGGAAGAGACGCCGGAAGAGGGGGGGGGGGGAAGAAACTCCCGACTTCCGGTCCGCCAACGGACCATCCAGAGACAGCAGTCTCCCAGGATGCAGGGGTTCCTCTTCGGTGAATAGAGACAACACTGAGGTCCACCGAAGACAGGGACGGCCTCGGATCTAATCTGGACAATGTTTCGGGAAGTAGTAAACCCAAGAAATATAGATCTAGGACTTTCTGGGAACTGGGCTTTGGGAGCTGGGCTAGATCGATTGGGACTAAGCAGACCCAAGTCACCAAGGTTCCTCCTAGCTGTGATCGACCCCCCCCTGGGCCTCACAGTGGAAGTCCAGCTAGAGTTAGCTAGAAATGGCATAATCCTGACTGTTTGTATTTAACTGTGACTGTTTTGTTTTAGTGTACTCTGTCTTTGTATTGTGTTTACTCTTCAATTTTGCTGTAAACCGCTCCGAGCCCTCGGGGAGTGGCGGTCTAGAAATTTGAAGTAATAAATAAATAATAAAGAAATAGTGATGAAGATGGAAAATAAGGTTGGGGCAATAACACATCCCTGTTTGACACCTGAATCCACTTTAAATGGGTCACTTTGGGAGCCACTGCTGTCCAAAACTGTTGACATCATGACCATGGAGGAGTCGCAGGATGTTTAAAATACATCTATTAATTTTAGAAAATTGAAATCGATCTGAAGCCTGAAATACCGCCTTCAGCCACTAGGTGTCAGAATAATCATATTAATACCATGTTTCCCGAAAGTAAGACAGCGTCTTACTTTCTTTCCCCCCCCAAAAGTCCCTCTACGCCTTACTTTCGGGATACGTCTTATATAAACTAAGACGTACCCCGTCGCCACGCCCACGCCGCAACCGGCCCATCGGCCGCGGCGCACCTTTCTGCCAGGCCTCTGACGCGACGAAGGAAGGGAGGGAAGATTACAAGGGGCGAAGGGAAGCGCCGACGCGCGTCAGAGCGTCACTCTGACGTGTCGCTGCTTCCCTCCGCCCCTGCGCCTTCCCCTCCCTTTCTTGAGAAAGAAGGGAGGGGGAAGAGTGCAAGGGGAGGAGGGAAGCGCCGACGCGTCAGAGCGTCACTCTGACCTGTCGCCGCTTCCCTCCGCCCCTTGCGCTCTTCCCCCTCCCTTTCTTGGACGCGTCAGAGGCCTGGCAGAAAGGTGCGCCGCGGGAGGTGTCAGCGGCCGGCGGGCGGCGGCGGCGGCGGCGTGGGCATGGCGACGAGGTACGGCTTACATCGGGGTACGGCTTACATTAGCCGACCCTCTGACACCCCGATACGTCTTACAATCGGGGATGTCATACTTTCGGGGAAACACGGTAGTAGTAGTAATTTTAAGCAATAGTGCACCAAAAAAATCATAGGAAAAAAATCACAAAAAATCACAGAGGAAAAAAAACCCCAAAAGCACGAATGAAAGAGGTTAAAACTTTTAGTTTATTTAACAAATTATATTAAGAATACAGACTAACTCCTCAGACACAAACTTCCCTTTGGAAAATACAAGGAAGGCCATCTAAAATAAATACGAAAGATTAATATTAATAGGATGAATGATTGAGTTAAATCCACGTTGAATGTTTCATCACAAAGAAAATGCGTAGCATCTTTTAAAAAAATGCACACACACACACACAAACGCACAAACACAACACAACCAATGATTCTCACTAAAGCAATGGGTTTTTTTTGGCCTGCACGATCGGGTGGCTCAAGACAGATCCTTTTATGTATATGTTTCACATTATGTCAATCCGATGTGGTTTTGAACCGCTGGCAAAATGCACCCAATGAGTGTGAAGGCAACGAGGCAGTGCCGAGTATAAACTTCAAATGGAAAGGTCATTGGTCAACTGGAAATTAATCGTTTTCATCCTCTTTTAGGGACATAATGTGATAGCAAAATCTGTAACCATTGAAGCAGACACTGCAGTGGTTAAAAGTTGGATTAAGGAATTTGAAATATCCGGATAGAATATCTTCTCTCAGTCATGAAACTCACTCACTCTCAGTCTGGCCTACCTCGTTCGGCTGTTGTGAGGATAAAGTGGGAAGTAGGAGGAAATCCATCCAAACTTGAGATCATTGGAGGGAGGGAGGAGATCATTAACCCATCATAATTAACGACTAATGCATTTTTTTCCTGATATCAAACATGTTAGGATTCCCTAAGTCCTCCAGCATGGCAATACAAACTTGGCCAGATCACCATGTTACAACACTGTTTCCTGTTTAAAATATATCTATTAATTTTTGAAAATTGAAATCGACATGAAGCCTGAAATACCACCTTCAGCCACTAGGTGTCAGACATTCCCTAACCAGAAAATTGAAATCGATCTGAAGCCTGAAATACCACCTTCAGCCACTAGGTGTCAGACATTCCCTAACCAGAAAATTGAAATTGACCTGGAGCCTGAAATACAATCTTCAACCACTAGGTGTCAGACATTCCCTAGCCAGAAAATTGAAATCGACCTGAAGCCTGAAATACAATCTTCAACCACTAGGTGTCAGACATTCCCCAGCCAGAAAATTGAAATCGACTTGAAGCCTGAAATACCACTTTCAGCCACCAGGTGTCAGACATTCCCTGAACCAGAAAATTGAAATCGACCTGAAGCCTGAAATACCACCTTCAGCCACCAGGTGTCAGACATTCCCTAACCAGAAAATTGAAATCGACCTGAAGCCTGAAATACCACCTTCAGCCACCAGGTGTCAGACATTCCCTGAACCAGAAAATTGAAATCGACCTGAAGCCTGAAATACCACCTTCAGCCACCAGGTGTCAGACATTCCCTGAACCAGAAAATTGAAATCGACCTGAAGCCTGAAATACCACCTTCAGCCACCAGGTGTCAGACATTCCCTAACCAGAAAATTGAAATCGACCTGAAGCCTGAAATACCACCTTCAGCCACTAGGTGTCAGACATTCCCTAACCAGAAAATTGAAATTGACCTGAAACCTGAAATACCACCTTCAACCACCAAGTGTCAGACATTCCCTAACGAGAAAATTGAAATTGACCTGAAGCCTGAAATACCACCTTCAACCACCAGGTGTCAGACATTCCCTAACCAGAAAATTGAAATCGACCTGAAGCCTGAAATACCACCTTCAGCCACTAGGTGTCAGACATTCCCTAACCAGAAAATTGAAATCTATCTGAATCCTGAAATACCTCCTTCAGCAACTAGGTGTCAGACATTCCCTAGCCAGAAAATTGAAATCTATCTGAAGCCTGAAATACCACCTTCAGTCACTAGATGTCAGACATTCCTAACCAGAAAATTGAAATTGACCTGAAGCCTGAAATACAATCTTCAACCACTAGATGTCAGACATTCCATAGCCAGAAAATTGAAATCGACCTGAAGCCTGAAATACCACCTTCAGTCACTAGATGTCAGACATTCCTAACCAGAAAATTGAAATTGACCTGAAGCCTGAAATACAATCTTCAACCACTAGATGTCAGACATTCCATAGCCAGAAAATTGAAATCGACCTGAAGCCTGAAATACCACCTTCAACCACCAAGTGTCAGACATTCCCCAAAGAGAAAATTGAAATTGACCTGAAGCCTGAAATACCACCTTCAACCACCAGGTGTCAGACATTCCTTAACCAGAAAATTGAAATCGACCTGAATCCTGAAATACCTCCTTCAGCCACTAGGTGTCAGACATTCCCTAACCAGAAAATTGAAATCTATCTGAATCCTGAAATACCTCTTTCAGCAACTAGGTGTCAGACATTCCCTATTCAGAAAATTGAAATCAATCCAAAACTTGAAATACCACCTTCAGCCACTAGGTGTCAGACATTCTCTAACCAGCAGAAAACCTTAAATTCTTCAAACTTTCATGGGATACCATATTTCTGTTTCTAACAAATATTGAGGGCCGACTATATTTTTCTTTCTGAGTCTGGGCGGAATAGACACAGTTCTCTCCACACACACACACACACACACACATATACATAACACAACATCTTTCCAAACTAACTGCTAAATACCTCTCTGGCATGCTACTCTTCTACCTACAGGATTTGCTTGTTCGGTGACGGGGTCTATTGACATGTTTGATGAGCTCGGCCAACCTTGGAAGGTTAATGGGCTCTACAAACATGTGCCAATAGTGTTTTCGCATTCGGAGAGCAGTGTGCAAATGTTCACGGCACATGCGCACTTGCATTACAACGTGACAAAGGCCACTTCAGTTGTCATCTACTAGTTTCTGGTTGACCACACGAATACGTTGACTGGTATTTTGTTGCATATCCACACCAATAGCTTCTCTTTCTGGGGAAAAGACACTGTTTTAAAATTTATTTATTTATTTATTATTTTGACTTGTTTATTGTTTATTTATTTATTTATTATTTCAACTTGTTGCTTATTATTTCGACTTGAGGGAAGGGAAAACAACGTTATGGAAGGTACAGCTAACCACCGAGGGAGAGACCTAGATCAAGCATGGGCAAACTTTCCAACTTGGCTGCTCTGTTATAGAAGGAAAGAAGGGAAGGAGGAAAGGAAGAGAGAAGGACAAACAGGAGGAAGGGAAGGATGGAAGGAGAAAAAGGGAGAGAGGGAAGGAAGGAAAGGACGAAAGGGTCGGATGGAAGGATGGAAGGAGAAAAAGGGAGAGAGGGAAGGAAGGACGAAAGGGTGAAAGGGAAGGAGGGAAGGAAAGAGAGGGTAGAGAGGGAAGGAAGGGATAAAAGGGTAGAAGGGAAGGATGGAAGGAGAAAGAGGGAAGGAAGAGATGAAAGGGTGGAAGGATGGAAAGAGAAAGAAGGAGAGAGGGAAGGAAGAACGAAAGGGTGAAAGGGAAGGATGGAAGGAAAGAGAGGGTAGAGAGGGAAGAAATGGGTGAAAGGGTGGAAGGGAAGGATGGAAGGAGAAAGGGGGAAGGGATGAAAGGGTGGAAGGATGGAAAGAGAAAGAGGGAGAGAGGGAAGGAAGGGACGAAAAGGTGGAAGGGAAGGATGGAAGGAGAAAGAGGGAGAGAGGGAAGGAAGGGACGAAAGGGTGGAAGGGAAGGATGGAAGGAGAAAGAGAGAAGGAAGGACGAAAGGGTGGAAGGGAAGGATGGAAGGAGAAAGAGAGAAGGAAGGAAGGACGAAAGGGTGGAAGGGAAGGATGGAAGGAGAAAGAGAGAAGGAAGGATGAAAGGGTGGAAGGGAAGGATGGAAGGAGAAAGAGGGAGAGAGGGAAGGAAGGGACGAAAAGGTGGAAGGGAAGGATGGAAGGAGAAAGAGAGAAGGAAGGGACGAAAAGGTGGAAGGATGGAAGGAGGAAGAGAGGGAAAGACGGAGGAAAGAGGGAAGGATGGAAGGAGGAAGAGGGCGAGAGGGAAGGAAGGGACAAAAAGGTGGAAGGATGGAAGGAGAAAGAGGGAGAGAGGGAAGGAAGGGATGAAAGGGTGGAAGGGAAGGATGGAAGGAGAGAGAGGGAAGAGAGGGAAGGAGGGAGGAAAGAGGGAAGGATGGAAGAAGAGGGAAGAGAGGGAAGGAGGGAGGAAAGAGGGAAGGATGGAAGGAGAAAGGAGAGAGGGAAGGAGGGAGGAAAGATGGAAGGATGAAAAGGTGGAAGGGAATGATGTTAGGAGAAAAAGGGAGAGAGGGAAGGAGGGAGGAAAGAGGGAAGGAAGGAGGAAAGGGTGGAAGGGAAGGATGAAAGGAGAAAGAGGGAAGGAGGAAGGAAAGAAGGAAGGAAAGAAAAAAAAGGAAGGACGAAAGGGTGGAAGGGAAGGATGGAAGGAGAAAAAGGGAGAGAGGGAAGGAAGGATGAAAGGGTGGAAGGGAAAGGATGGAAGGAGAAAAAGGGAGAGAGGGAGAAAAGGAAGGGCGAAAGGGTGGAAGGGAAGGATAGGAGAAAGGGAAGGAGGGAGTAAAGAAGGAAGGAAAGAAAGAAAAAAGGAAGGAAGGATGAAAGGGTGGAAGGGAAGGATGAAAGGAGAAAGGGAAGGAGGGAGTAAAGAAGGAAGGATAGAAAGGAAAAAGGAAGGACGACAGAGTGGAAGGAAGGATGGAAGGAGAAAAAGGGAGAGAGGGACGGAAGGAAGGACGAAAGGGTGGAAGGGAAGGATAGGAGAAAGGGAGGGAGGGAGTAAAGAAGGAAGGAAAAAAAGAAAAAGGAAGGAAGGATGAAAGGGTGGAAGGGAAGGATGGAAAGAGAAAGAGGGAAAGGGGGAAAAGATGGAAGGAAAGAAAAAGAGGGTGGAAGGGAAGGATGGATGGAAGGAAGTGAAGGAAAACAGAAGGAAGGGGGAAAGGGAGGAAGAGAATAATGAAAGGAAGCAAGGGAAGGATAAAGGAAAGAGAGAAGGATGGAAAGACAAAAGGGAGGGAAGGAAGAAGGAAAGATAGAATGGTGCGAGAGAGGAGGGCCAGAGAAACGGGCCCAAGGGCAGCCCCAAACAATCCACCAAAGCAGCTCTCTTGTATCTTTTTATAGTGACAGCGGTTGCCATTGAATATACATAGAAACCATCCGTATTTATTTACAGGTTACACAGCTGAACTATCCACCGCTGAAATGGCACAAGAGATCGCACAAAAAATATAACACAGGGGTCCGTAACATAATGTCACGAAAGCATGCGTCTGGGGCTCAGAAGAACCGTGAGTTGCGACCGCCACAAAAACATGCTTGGATCATGTAGTTCGGCGTTGCTGGCGAACCTTCGAACTGGAACCAACCTCGTGGAGAAGTCAAGTCTGAAGTTGCTTCTGGAGGCACGTGTGGTGGTTGGCTTTGTCACAAGACACCCAACTGAGCGGAGAGGAGGACCCAAGAGCCACGTGCATCGGGCCGGTGTTATTTTTTCCCGTTGGTCGCCACGTTCAAGTATTTTTTGGTTTGGAAAGGACATTGAGATATAATGTCCGGTATACGGTCGCTGGGCCGGTTTGGATTGCAGAAACGCACCACCAAATGGATCCTCTGCTTCCGGGCGATCATCGCGGTCGATTCCTGGGTCGCATCTCCCCAAAAATGGTCAAGGTGAGATTTGGATCTGATTATTCTGCACGGGGAATTGGGTACGCAGACCAAGGTGAGTGTCAAACTAGCCAGGCCCGGATTAACCCCTTTTCGCACCTTAGGCCACACTTTGGAATTACGCCCCCAAGTCCTCCTGCGGCTCGCGGCGCCGCGCGCGCCCTCCTTCCTTGAGTCAAGGAAGGAGGGCGTGCGCAAGGAAAAGGAAGGGAAGCCCCACCCCCGGTGCAGGCATCGGCCCCGGGCGGGCTTCCCTCTACCTCCTCCTCTTTGCGGCACACCCGCCATTCTTGCGCATACGAGGAGGAAGGAAGGGAAGCTCCGCCCCTGGTGCCGGCATTGGCCCAGGGGGCCGGGCTTCCCTCCGCCTCCTCCTCTTCGCAGCACGCCCTCCTTTCTTGAGAAGGAGGGCGCATATGAGGAGGAAGGGAAGCCCCGCCCCTGGTGCTGGCATCGGCCTCAGGGGCTGGGCTTCCCTCCGCCTCCTCTTCACGGCTCGCCCTCCTTTCTTGAGTCAAGGAAGGAGGGCGCATGCGAAGAGGAGGAAAAAAGGGAAGCCCCGCCCCCAGTGCCGGCATCGCCCTCAGGGCGGGGATTCCCTCTGCCTCCTCCTCTTCACGGCGCGTCCTCCTTTCTTGAGGAGGGTGCACTTGAGGAGGAAGGAAGGGAAGCCCCACCCCCGGAGCCGGCATCGGCCCCGGGGACGGGGCTTCCCTCCGCCTTCTCTTCGTGGCATGCCCTCCTTTCTTGAGTCAAGGAAGGAGGGCGCGCGCGAGGAGAACGAAGGAAGGAAGCTCCGCCCCCGGTGGGGGCGTCGGCCCCGGGGCGGGACTTCCTCCGCCTCCTCCTTTGGGGCGCGCCCTCCTTTCTTAAGTCAAGGAAGGAGGGGCGCGAGGAGGAAGGAAGGGAAGCTCCGCCCCGGTGCTGGCATCGGCCCGGGGCGGGATTTCCTCCGCCTCCTCCTCTTTGCGGCGCGCCCTTTCTTGAGTCAAGGAAGGAGGGGCCGCAAGGAGGAGGAAGGAAGGAAGCTGCCGGCCTCCGCAGGGCTTCCTCCGCCTCTTTCGTGGCATGCCCTCCTTCCTTGAGTCAAGGAAGGAGGGCGCGCGAGGAGGAGGAAGGAAGGGAAGCTCCGCCCCCGGTGCTGGCATCGGCCCCAGGGGCGGGGCTTCCCTCCGCCTCCTCCTCTTCGCGGCGCTCCCTCCTTTCTTGAGAAGGAAGGTGCGCACGAGGAAGGGAAGCCCCACCCCCGGCATCGGCCCCGGGGGCGGGGCTTCCCTCCGCCTCCTCCTTTTCGCGGCACGCCTCACACCCTCCTTCCTTGACAAGGGGGGGGGGCGATGGCGAGGGGGGCGCCATTCCTCCTCCCCCGCCCGCAGCACTCTCCCCGCCCTCCCGAGAGAGAGAGAGAGAGAGAGTTGAGAGGGTTGCGGTGCGGGTTTTTTGGGCGTCCGTGTGAATTGCGCCCCTTTGGCTTGTGCCCCTAGGCCATGGCCTAGGGTGGCCTTATGGGTAATCCGGGCCTGAAACTAGCCCAAACAGGCCACGAAAGGTCTTAGGTGTATCGCAACTATCGATTGTGTTATTTTGTTGGCAGAGAAGGCAAAAAATGCATGTTTGTTCTTCTTTTCCTCTCCAAGTCAATGGCAAGCGGTGGGCATCCCAAGGCCAAGCTGGTCAACTGAATGCCCAAGAGAGTCTCGTTTATTTTGGTTCGATCCGGATCAAATACCAACCTAGATAGAGATATAGATATGAGTTCAGGGCACGTGATATGACGTTTTTGGATGCCAAGTTATTGGGTGGATTGGTAGGTCATACCTCAAAGTCTACATGAATTTAGTTACGGTGAGGAAACGATTCCAGAGAAGCTCAAGGCAGCTGATGAAAAGAGATGGACGCATCATTTGGTCCATCTCGGTGAAGATTAATTTAATTAGGGTGAGAAAGTGTTTCCAGAAGCAGTCCATGGATCCAAGCGTCCGGTCAACATCTCCAAAACAACCACAGGTACATTAAAAAAAAAACACAAGAGAAAAATCGATCCAGTTATATGTTTACAAAATGTCAGAGTTAGAGGTGGGGAGGGAAAATGTGTCCCTTTTGCTGGTAGGAGATCCAGTAACACTGCTTGAGTCAAGGGCCGGGGGACCGGGGAGAAGGTTTCGTGCTGGGGAGGGAAATCGGTTCCCCTCTCAGTAGTATATGTGCGCTTCGTCTCCCAAGCGGGCAAAGGAGCTCAGGATTGTGGGAGCTGTTGGCACCGGGTTGGGCTCGGTGGGAGCCGGGCGGCAGCGCTTTGCTCTGTCCTGAAGCTGTAGTCATACTGAAAGTGCGAAGGGTGGGGTGGGGGGTGGACAAGGAGAGAAAGAGAAAGTCATTAGTTGGGGCAGGTTCACAAGCGATTGCCCAGTGGCACAGCCAGAAGAACACAGAGTTTGAGAAAAGACAAAATGGCAGCTCTCAGTTTTAGAACCATACCTTTTTGAACCGCAACTTTCAGATTTATTGGAGTTGTGGTTCAAAAAAGGTACCATATATATCTTATATATAAGTCGATCTCATGTCTAAGTCAACCTCATGTCTAAGTCAACTTCATCTCTAAGTCAACCTTATCTCTAAGTCAACGTCATGTCTAAGGCAACTTCATGTCTAAGTCAACCTCACGTCTAAGTCAACCTCATGTCTAAATCAACCTCATGTCTAAGTCAACGTCATGTCTAAGTCAACGTCATGTCTAAGTCAACGTCATGTCTAAGTCAACGTCATGTCTAAGTCAACCTCATGTCTAAGTCAACCTTGTGTTTAAATCAACTTCATCTCTAAGTTAACCTTATCTCTAAGTCAACCTCATGTCTAAGGCAAACTCACGTGTAAGTCAACCTCACCTCTAAGTCAATCTCATGTCCAAGTCAACCTCATGTCTATGTCAACTTCATCTCTAAGTCAACCTTATCTCTAAATCAACCTCATGTCTAAGTCAACATCATGTCTAAGTCAACGTCATGTCTAAATCAACCTCATGTCTAAGTCAACGTCATGTCTAAGTCAACCTCATGTCTAAGTCAACATCATCTCTAAGTCAACGTCATGTCTAAGTCAACTTCATGCCTAAGTCAACCTTATGTTTAAATCAACTTCATCTCTAAGTTAACCTTATCTCTAAGTCAACCTCATGTCTAAGGCAAACTCACGTGTAAGTCAACCTCACCTCTAAGTCAACCTCACCTCTAAGTCAATCTCATGTCCAAGTCAACCTCATGTCTAAGTCAACCTCATGTCTATGTCAACCTCATGTCTGTCAACTTCATGTCTAAGTCAACCTTAACTCTAAGTCAACGTCATGTCTAAGTCAACCTCATGTCTAAATCAACTTCATGTCTAAGTCAACCTTATGTCTAAATCAACTTCATGTCTAAGTCAACTTCATGTCTAAGTCAACTTCAAGTCAACATAAGTCAACTTTATGTTTAAATCAACTTCATCTCTAAGTTAACCTTATCTCTAAGTCAACCTCATGTCTAAGGCAAACTCACGTGTAAGTCAACCTCACCTCTAAGTCAACCTCACCTCTAAGTCAACCTCACCTCTAAGTCAATCTCATGTCCAAGTCAACCTCATGTCTAAGTCAACCTTAACTCTAAGTCAACGTCATGTCTAAGTCAATGTCATGTCTAAATCAACCTCATGTCTAAGTCAACCTCATGTCTAAGTCAACCTCATGTCTAAGTCAACTTCGTGTCAAAGTCAACCTGATGTCTAAGTCAACTTCGTGTCAAAGTCAACCTCATGTGTAAGTCAACTTCATCTCTAAGTCAACCTTATCTCTAAGTCAACCTCATGTCTAAGTCAACGTCATGTCTAAGGCAACTTCATGTCTAAGTCAACCTCATGTCTAAGTCAACCTCATGTCTAAGTCAACCTCATGTCTAAGTCAACCTCATGTCTAAGTCAACCTCATGTCTAAGTCAACCTTAACTCTAAGTCAACGTCATGTCTAAGTCAATCTCATGTCTAAGTCAACCTCATGTCTAAGGCAACTTCATGTCTAAGTCAACCTCATGTCTAAGTCAACCTCATGTCTAAGTCAACCTCATGTCTAAGTCAACCTCATGTCTAAGTCAACCTCATGTCTAAGTCAACCTCATGTCTAAGTCAACCTCATGTCTAAGTCAACCTTAACTCTAAGTCAACGTCATGTCTAAGTCAACCTCATGTCTAAGTCAACCTCATGTCTAAATCAACTTCATGCCTAAGTCAACCTTTTGTTTAAATCAACTTCATCTCTAAGTTAACCTTATCTCTAAGTCAACCTCTTGTCTAAGGCAAACTCATGTGTAAGTCAACCTCACCTCTAAGTCAACCTCACCTCTAAGTCAATCTCATGTCCAAGTCAACCTCATGTCTAAGTCAACTTCATCTCTAAGTCAACCTTATCTCTAAGTCAACTTCATGTCTAAGTCAACATCATGTCTAAGTCAACGTCATGTCTAAGTCAACGTCATGTCTAAGTCAACTTCATGTCTAAGTCAACGTCATGTCTAAATCAACCTCATGTCTAAGTCAACATCATGTCTAAGTCAACGTCATGTCTAAGTCAAACTCATGTCTAAATCAACTTCATGTCTAAGTCAACCTTATGTCTAAATCAACTTCATGTCTAAGTCAACTTCATGCCTAAGTCAACCTTATGTTTAAATCAACTTCATCTCTAAGTTAACCTTATCTCGAAGTCAACCTCATGTTTAAGGCAAACTCACATGTAAGTCAACCTCACCTCTAAGTCAACCTCACCTCTAAGTCAATCTCATGTCCAAGTCAACCTCATGTCTAAGTCAACCTTAACTCTAAGTCAACGTGATGTCTAAGTCAATGTCATGTCTAAATCAACCTCATGTCTAAGTCAACCTCATGTCTAAATCAACCTCATGTCTAAGTCAACCTCATGTCTAAGTCAACCTCATGTCTAAGTCAACTTCGTGTCAAAGTCAACCTCATGTGTAAGTCAACTTCATCTCTAAGTCAACCTTATCTCTAAGTCAACCTCATCTCTACGTCAACCTCATGTCTAAGTCAACTTCATGTCTAAGTCATCCTCACATGTACGTCAACCCCATCTCTAAGTCAACCTTATGTCTAAATCAACCTCATGTGTAAGTCAACCTCATGTCTAACTCAACCTTATGTCTAAATCAACATGTGTAAGTCAACCTCATGTCTAAATAAACCTCATGTCTAAGTCAACCTTATGTCTAAATAAACCTCATGTCTAACTCAACCTTATGTCTAAGTCAACCTCATGCCTAAGTCAACCTTATGTCTAAATCAACTTCATCTCTAAGTCAACCTCATGTCTAAGTCAACCTCATGTCTAAGTCAACCTCATGCCTAAGTCAACCTCTTATATAAGTCTAGCTCACGTATAAGCCAACTTCACAGGTTGACTTCTTGTACAGGCCGTCCCTGAGTTGCAAACATCCAACTTACAAATGATTCATCATTTAAAACGGGGGTGAGACAACCGGAAGTGAAATAAATCTAACCATTGGAAGGGAAATACACTCCCTTATCCCTTATCGGGGAAAAGGTGTCTCCACCCTTCCCAATGCTATCCAAAGCATACGTGTGTGTGTGTGTGTGTGTGTATAGTCTCATTGATCAGTCTACCTGCCATGAAAGCGACAGTCAAAAAGCTGGTATCAAATATATAAGTCTTATACACAGAGTAAGGCTCTAATGCTAACAGCATTCAAACACGCTATGAAAGCTAGCAAAGAATAAAGAGTATGCAAAATTGTGTCTTTCACTTTTTTATATAAAAGTATCAAAGTATACCATTCAGGTATGGTGCAAGGTGTAGGTATATTTCACTATATAATTTCACAGTGTTCACATAATACATTCACATTTGTGACTATATATCAATCATTCATAGTATGCATATAACAATATCACAAAGTGGATATAACAGTGTTAATATCACATAAATTCTAAAGCAAGGTACTGGTGTAACTATAACAGAACCAACAGTATAAACCTGTATTTCCACCGTAGGGTAAGTTCACTCTAATGTTAGCATGTAGTGTGGCTGGGAAGATCCCTGGATGTAAACAATGAACTGCTTCACCGCCTGAAACTCAGCGCCGCTTGGCTGGAGTTCAGTATAGCTGCTAAATGCTGGCGTCTGTCCTCCGCTGGGGTGGCAGAATGGGGTGGAGCTAGGAGGCTGTGGTTCTGTGGATCAGAGATGTTTGAGAGTCCTCGCGGTTCGCCTGACGGTTTACTGTGCAGAGCTCGAACCGTTCGGGGCTCCTGGGTGGTGGATGGAGCCCGCGGCTTCTTCAGAAGCTGCACCGGCGTTCGCCACATTGGCATGTACCCGCTGAGGAGGCTTGCGTCGCTGCAGGAGGAATATTTTCACATCCAGTCCATGGTGAGCAAGCTTGACCATAAGCTTGCTCACCATGGACTGGATGTGAAAATATTCCTCCTGCAGCACAGCAAGCCTCAGCGGGTACATGCCAATGTGGCAAACGCCGGTGCAGCCTCTGAAGAAGCCGCGGCTCCATCCACACCCAGGAGCCCCAAACGGTTCGAGCTCTGCACAGTAAACCGTCAGGCGAACCGCGTAGGACTCCTCAAACATCTCTGGATCCACAGAACCACAGCCTCCTAGCCCACCCCATTCTGCCACCCCAGCGGAGGACAGACGCCCAGCATTTAGCAGCTATACTGAACTCCAGCCAAGCGCGCTTGAGCCCCAGGCGGTGAAGCAGTTCATTGTTTACATCCAGGATCTTCCCAGCCACACTACATGCTAACATTAGAGTGAACTTACCCTACGGTGGAAATACAGGTTTATACTGTTGGTTCTGTTATAGTTACACCAGTACCTTGCTTTAGAATTTATGTGATATTAACACTGTTATATCCACTTTGTGATATTGTTATATGCATACTATGAATGATTGATATATAGTCACAAATGTGAATGTATTATGTGAACACTGTGAAATTATATAGTGAAATATACCTACACCTTGCACCATACCTGAATGGTATACTTTGATACTTTTATATAAAAAAGTGAAAGACACAATTTTGCATACTCTTTATTCTTTGCTAGCTTTCATAGCGTGTTTGAATCAAATATATAAGGTCATACCGCCACCTTGTGGCCAAATTGAAAAAGTACCGCACACGCATTTATGGACAACAGGGACTGATATGCTAGTGGGTTCGCATTGCTGAGTGGGGAAATGAAACCTGGTCTCCAGAGTTGCTGTCCAATGCTCCAGCTATCATACCACAATGTCTAGAAATAGAGTCCGATACCCGCTCATAAAAGCAAATGTGGAGTTGACAGTTCATACCAATGAAAGGAAGGAAGGAAGGAAGGAAGTTCATCATACAGATGTGCTGGGTTCTAGACATTACTAGGGATAGATACAAATTAGCTATAATTTTAGTCATGTTTCTCACATTTGTGAGGGTCCTGTGCTCCTAAACCCAATGCATGTACTTATTTACTTACTTAGGCCAGTGTTTTTCAACCTTTTTTGAGCCACGGCACATTTTTTACATTTACAAAATCCTGGGGCGCACCACCAACCAAAATGACACCAAATGACACTCTAACACAGTAATACGTATAGTTAATATGTTTTTTAATGTATTTATACACTCCGTGTGAAACCTGGGCCTGTTTCGATGAACACAACATAGATATCCTGGCAGGAATGGCAGAAAGACACAAACTTCCCACACAGAACTCCCATAACCAAGAGAAAATACTATAAGAGTTTACTGGGCATTGACCTTGGGTTTTGGAGTTGTAGTTCACCTATATCCAGAGAGCACTCTGGACTCAAACAATGTTGGATCAGGACCAAACTTGGCATGAATACTCAATATGCCCAAATGTGAACACAGATGGAGTTTGGGAAAAATAGACCTTGCCATTTGGGAGTTACAGTTTCTGGGATTTATAGTTAACACACAATCAAAGAGCATCATGAACTCTTGCAATAATGGATCAGGACCAAACTTGGCATATTGAACTCTCATTACCAACAGAAAGTACTGAAAGGGTTTGCTTGGGAATTGACCTTGAGTTTGGAAGTTGTAGTTCACCTACACCCAGAGAGCACTGTGGGCAGGAGGGGGAAGAAAGGGTATTGGAGATTCCAATTTCCCACAGCACACCTGATGATCGCTCACGGCACAGTAGTGTGCCATGGCACACTGGTTGGGAAACACTGACTTAGGCAATCCCTCGCAGTCAGAGAATGATGGTCCTCCAAGTGTAGGATTGGCAAAGAAGGCTCGGTATTGACGATGACACCCGTCGGAGGGAGCTCTTTGCACTCCAATGCAGACCTGGGCAACCTACGGCCCGCGGCCCGCATTTGGCCTGGCAGCCAATTCTGTACGGCCCGGGGAGAAGGGTGTCGGGGGCGGGGCCAAGAGGAAGGGGTGCCGCTGCCACCATCCCATCGCGGGCTGCGGGGCCTGCGTCGGCAGACAGCCCGCCACTCCAAAGAACGATCGAAGTAGCGGCAGCTTTGGAGTGCCTGCCATCCCAGGCCCGAGTGTGGCCATACCTGGACTAGTCACTCCAAATATGGCTCCTGTGCGGGGAGCCAACGTCTAAGTCTATCCGCCACTCTCAAGGTGGCGGCGTTTCCGGTGAGATTGTTGCTCTGCCAAGTCTCACAAGTGCTGTCGTCCCGGTGTTGTCGTGGTCATCGTGATGGAGCCGGGCAGTGTCGGGGGTCCTGGCGGCTTGCTCACTGTCAACAACAAGCAACTTGATCGTCTTCCAGTTCGCCAGGGCGATCACCCGCCGCAGCTTCCTCATTGCTTCCGCTGGAGGCCCGGATCGCCTTCCGGGATGGAAGGTACTCCATGGCAGGGCAATCAGTGGGGGAACGGCTGGGGGCCAGAGCGGGCGGAGGCCTGCAGCCTCCGATCGTCTGCTGCTCTGCTGCGGCCATCCTCTGGGCTGGGTCCATTGGGCCATTCCATCTTGGGATCCTTCCTCTCTTGAGGATGTCAGCCTCTCTCTTGGTTCGCACCTTGTCTTCATTTTATTTTAGTGTTTTTTATTATTATTTTATAATAATTATAATATAATATAATGTTATATTATATTATAATTTCAATACATTATAATGTCTATATATATATACTATAATATAATAATTATGATATTATGATATTAATACTAATAATATATGAATATTTCTTGATATATTAATATGTGAATATTAATGATGTGTAATATATAGTAAATAAATAAATAAATAATGTAGATTAGAATGTAGTTCAGCCTTTAGGTGCGGCCCTCCATAATATTTTTTGGCTCTCGTGTGGCCCCTTGGAAAAAATAATTGCCCACTCCTGCTCTAGAGTTTCCTGGGGGGGTGTGCTCGGCTGGCTGGTCTTCCTGGGAGAGTTGTGCCGTAGGAGATGGCTGAGCTGGCGGGATCGAGGAAGAGTGCGCTGACGAGGTGGCAGATGAAGTGGTTGTAATGTTTCTCGAAGAATTCGAGAAGACTGTGGCACGATTCTCTTCTTTGCCAGCGGCTGTGATGAGGTTGGCGCCGGAAGGGATTTCCCTGGTGTTGGCGGAACCTCGGGCGATGTCATTTTTGTGCAGCGGGATTCTTCATGCACCCTTTTGAATGCAATGTGCATTGCAGTAGAACAGTGTTTCCCAACCTTTTTTGAGCCGCGGCACACTTTTAACATTAAAAAAATCCGAGGGCACACCACCAACCAAAATGACACAAAATGACACTCTAACACACGGCTGGGGATGGTGGCCTGCTGGTAGAAGCTGCGGGGTGTGCCGAAGCCGGGGAGGGGGGGCGGAGCCAGGCTGCGCCATGCCCTGACCCCTACCCTGGCTTCACCTCTCCCAGCAGCTGCTCCAGCCTTGAGGGGGCAGTGCCAAGCCAGTGGTGCCAGAGCCAGCACAATGCTGGCTTGGCACTGTCCCTCAAGGCTGGAGCAGCTGCTGGAGTGCCGGCCGGGGAGGGGGCAGAGCCAGGCCGCACCATGCCCCGCCCCCTCCCCCCAGCTTCAGCTCTCCTACAGGCCGTGCCATGCCCTGCCCCCTCCCCCCCAGCTTCAGGAGGAGCATGAGCGGTGGGATGGGCTTCAGTGGGCGCTACTCCTACTTCAACGCGGCTTCAGCGAGCGAGGGGTGAGAGTCATGGTGGGAGTCATGGCAGATTGGAGGCTGGCTGGGGAAACGGCCGAAGGAGGCGGCACCCCGGCCCCTTCTTCATTTTCTTCACCACTGCCCGGCCCTTCCTCCTCCTCCCCCAAGCAGCAGGAGTTCAGCAGGAGGGGGGAGGAAGGGGGGCAGAGAGCTTTTCTCGCGGCACAGCAGGAGGTCCGTCACGGCACTGCAGTAGAAGAGCGGCGTAGATGCAGTCGACCTCGTGGACCGAGTCGAGCGAGCGGTGGACGAGTGCGGAGCCTACAGTTTTTGTCATCACAGTACAATGTGACAGTATGCAGATGACGTCCAGATCTGTCACTCCTTCCCACCCGTCGCCAAGGAGGCTGTCCAGACTTTGAACCGGTGCTTGGCTGCTGTGTCGGACTGGATGAGGGCTAGCAAATTGAAACTGAATCCAGACAAGGCAGAGGTCCTCCTGGTCAGTCGTAAGGCCGAACAGGGCATAGGGTTACAGCCTGTGTTGGACGGGGTCACACTCCCCCTGAAGACGCAGGTTCGCAGCTTGGGTGTGATCCTGGACTCATTGCTGAGCCTGGAACCCCAGGTCTCGACGGTGGCCAGGGGAGCTTTTGCCCAGTTAAGACTCGTGCGCCAGCTGCGCCCGTACCTTGGGAAGTCTGATCTGGCTACGGTGGTTCATGCTCTGGTCACATCCCAAATAGATTACTACAACGCACTCTACGTGGGGCTGCCTTTGAAGACAGTTCGGAAACTGCAATTAGTCCAACGGGCGGCAGCCAGATTACTAACCAGAGCTACATACAGGGAGCATACCACCCCCCTGTTGTGTCAGATCCACTGGCTGCCTGTCCACTTCTGAGCTCAATTCAAAGTGCTGGTTTTGACCTTTAAAGCTCTATACCAGGGGTGCTCAGAATGGTGATCGGGATCACCAGGGTGATCTTCGGGCCTCATCCTGGTGATCTTGAGGCCCCTGACCAGGTTTTTTGCAGTTGGTCCTCTTCATGCGCCCCTGCACGCTGCAAAGAAGTCCTCCGTCGTTGCTCCTCCCCGCTCCCTGCTCGCGCGCCGCCTCCAAAAGCTCCAGAGTCCAAGAGGCAGAATGGGCCCCCTCTTTTGGATTCCTCCTCCTCCCTCCATCCTTCTCCAGCCACTCAGAGTCGTAGGAGACCAAAGGGGGCGGGCCTGGATGACGCGATGCATGGCTGGCCCCGCGCGCATGCGCAGAAGCGCCCATTCTGCCTCTCTGACTTCTCGTGAGCTCTTGGAGGCGGCACGCATGCTGGCGGCGTGGAAATAGGAGCAACGACGGAGGAGAAGAAGAAGGACGCGTTGGGGTCATTTCCTTACCGCATCTCAAAGGTCGGTCTTTTTACTTTGGGGCGGGTGCTTGATTGTTCTGTGGCATGTCTCTTTGTTTATTTTTAATGTTTAAAAATGGCCTTTTAGCTCCAAAGCCTCTCTGCTTGCTTTGTTCCTTGAGAAATATATGTTGGGAATATGGAAATGGGAGAAATGGGGTGGTTGGATGTATTTTTGCATGCCCCTTGTTTACCTTGCTGAGTATTAAATGGCCTTGCAGTTCAAAAGCCTCTCTTCTTACTTTCTGGCTGATAATATGTGTGGTAATATGGCAGTGTGGGAGAAATGGGGTGGTTGGATGTATTTATGCATGTCCCTTTGTTTACCTTGCTGAGTATTAAATGGCCTTGCAGTTCAAAAGCCTCTCTTCCTACTTTCTGGCTGATAATATGTGTGGTAATATGGCAGTGTGGGAGAAATGGGGTGGCTGGATGTATTTTTGCATGTCCCTTTGTTTACCTTGCTGAGTATTAAATGGCCTTGCAGTTCAAAAGCCTCTCTTCCTACTTTCTGGCTGATCATATGTGTGTTAATATGGCAGTGTGGGAGAAATGGGGTGGTTGGATGTATTTTTATGCTGTTTTATATTGTTGTTATTAAATTGAAATGTTGATGTTTTATAACTTCATTTTATGTAAACTGGGTAGGTGATCTTTGGGACTTGGTTTTTTAATCAGTAGCTCCCATGACGAAAAAGTGTGAGCACCCCTGCTCTATACGGTTCTGGCCCAGCTTACTTGTCCGAACGCATCAGCCCCTATGTCCCATCTCGTAATTTAAGATCGTCCGGGGAGGCCCTGTTCTCGCTCCCGCCAACTTCTCAAACGCGGTTGGTGGGGACGAGAGAGAGGGCCTTCTTGGTGGTGGCTCCCCATCTGAGGAACATGCTCCCAAGCGACATACGATCGGCCACATCCTTCCTGGCATTCAGGAAAGGAGAGAAGTCCTGTCTGTGGGACCAGGCGTTTGCGCATTAGCACAATGCAGCACTTTGGACTGGATTTGTAAGGGCAAGTTGATGGAGATGGCTCCATGCCCCTGTTATGGACGGAAAGCGGTTTTTAACTTAAGTGAATGTGTGATGTTTTAATGTTAATTGTATTTTAATGTATTTTAATGCTGAATGTTTTTGGCTTTTATATTGTATTTTACTGTGTGGGCATCGAATTGTGCCATTGTTAGGCCGCTCTGAGCCCCCCCTCGGGGGTTGAGAAGAGCGGGGTAGAAATGTTGGAAATAAATACCGTATTTTTCGCACCATAAGGCGCACCTGATGATAAGACGCACCTAGATTTTAGAGGAGGAAATTTGGGAAACAAAAAAAAAGGGGGCTGGCTACTATTTGAGACACTAATATGGAGGCGGGGCGCTGGAGCAGAGGGGCGGCGATATACTCACGCTATATTCACGCCCCGGCAGCTCCCAGCGGCTCCCTGCTGCGCCCGCGCATGCCCAGACTCCCGCCGCCGTGTCGCGCAGCCAGCCGGGCGCGCGGAGGAACGGGGCGGAAGAGGGGACTCACGGGGCGGGCTCACCGCTCATGGACCCGAGGAGGAGGGGGAGGCCACGAGGTCGGCCCCCACGGCGACGCAACAGCAGCAGTGGACTTCCTCCCTGCCAGAGGCGCATCTTCGTGACGTCACTCCGTCGCGCCTCTGCCGAAGAGGAAGGGGAGGAAGGCCTCGATGGCCGCGCGCTGTAAGGGACGGCTGGAAGAGAGGCCGGAGGGAGGGAGGAAGGAGGAAGAGTTCCCTCCTCCTCGGGCCTCTCTTCCGGCCGTCCTATAGCGCGGCGGCGAGGCCTTCCTCCTTTCCTCCTTGGCAGAGGCGCGACCGAAAGTGACGCCACGAAGATGCGCCTCTGGCTTCGGGCCCTTCCGGAGACGCAGCGGTAGCAGCAGCAGCGCGGCCGGCGAGGCCTTCCTCCCCTTCCTCCTCGGCAGAGGCGCGACGGAGTGACGTCACGAAGATGCGCCTCTGGCAAGGAGGAAGTCCGCTGCTGCTGCTGCTGCTGCTGCTGCGTCGCCGTGGGGGCCGCCCTCGTGGCCTCCCTCCTCCTTGGGTCCGTGAGCGGCGAGCCCGCCCCGTGAGTCCCCTCTTCCGCCCCGTTCCTCCGCGCCGGCTGGCTGCGGCGACACGGCGGCGGAGTCTGGGCATGCGCGGGCGCAGCCGGGAGCTGCCGGGGGCCCCCCGCGAATATAGCGTGAGTATATCGCCGCCCCCCCTCTGCTCCAGCGCTCCCCCCCATCCCTGCCTGCATCTTTGCTCCATAAGACGCAGCTGATTTTTCTACCTACTTTGGGAGGAAAAACTGTGTCTTATGGTGCGAAAAATACGGTAAATACAAGGCTGCTTGGATTGTCCCGTCTGCCTCAAAGACTACTAGGCATTGGTGGCGGTTTCTTCCCCGCCAAGGTTGAGTGCGCCGAATATGTCGGGGCTGCTGAGGTTGATACCGAGGATGGACCCACTGAGGATGGACCTGCTGAGATCAATGCCAAAGGAGGAGCCGTCGACACCAACGGCAAAGGGGCAAAGGGGTACAAGAGATAACTCAGCTGATGAGCCTGATATTTACGGGATTGGGCCATCAGTGCTTGACAATGACGGCAAGAAGCGGCAATATGAGCCTCGCCGAGGCTAAGGAGGCACTTGGAGTGCTTATCCAAGTTGGGGATCTTCCGAGAACACTGCGTACAGTGTTTAAAACGAGTTCTGGCTGCAATCCACATTCCTACCACTAGATGGCATTATATTACATTATAATATTGTTAGCATTATTATATGTGTATACAATATAATATATGATGTATTCTGGGCCTTTTTCTTCTGGGTGCAATCTACATTCCTACCACTAGATGGCAATATATTACACTATAATATTATTAGCAATATTATATTTGTATACAATATAATATATGATGCATTTGGGGGCTTTTTCTTCTGGGTGCAATCCACATTCCTACCACTAGATGGCATTATATTACATTATAATATTGTTAGCAATATTATATGTGTATACAATATAATATATGATGTATTCTGGGCCTTTTTTCTTCTGGGTGCAATCTACATTCCTACCACTAGATGGCAATATATTACACTATAATATTATTAGCAATATTATATTTGTATACAATATAATATATGATGCATTTGGGGCTTTTTCTTCTGGGTGCAATCCACATTCCTACCACTAGATGGCATTATATTACATTATAATATTGTTAGCAATATTATATGTGTATACAATATAATATATGATGTATTCTGGGCCTTTTTCTTCTGGGTGCAATCTACATTCCTACCACTAGATGGCAATATATTACACTATAATATTATTAGCAATATTATATTTGTATACAATATAATATATGATGCATTTGGGGCTTTTTCTTCTGGGTGCAATCCACATTCCTACCACTAGATGGCATTATATTACATTATAATATTGTTAGCAATATTATATGTGTATACAATATAATATATGATGTATTCTGGGCCTTTTTCTTCTGGGTGCAATCTACATTCCTACCACTAGATGGCATTATATTACATTATAATATTATTAGCAATATTATATTTGTATACAATATAATATATGATGCATTTGGGGGCTTTTTCTTCTGGGTGCAATCCACATTCTTACCACTAGATGGCATTATATGACATTATAATATTATTATCAATATTATATGTGTATACAATATCTATATATATAAAGGAAGAGTCGTCATGGAACGACCGTCCCAAACAGAGAAACCTTACAACGCAGAGACACCAAACTTGCCAACAGAAATAGGCCTCAGACAAGGCCCCCAAAACAACGAGTAAAAAAACCTACACCTCCCAGCATCCTCCGGGGCTGCCAACGACTCTCCCAGCCTCTACATTCTGACAACATGATTGGCTGCCAATAAGGGCGGATTTGCATAACTCCTGTACTGGCCAGCCAACATGAACATTCCGACCCATAATAAACTGTCAGAGGAGGATAAAGCAAAGGGCTGAGGCACAAACATAAACACCCAATTCACTTCCCACAGAAAATTTACACCCCTACAAATCACAGACCACGCAAAAAATTGACAGTTAGGCTTCATTAACTTAATTTCCCTGACTAGGCCTCACTTAATGGAATGCTGTTTACGCTCTGAATTGACAGTAAGGCTTCATTAACTTGATTCTCCCGACTACGCCTCAGCTCATGGGACATTGTGTATGGCCTGAATTTACAGTAACCTACCTTGGCACACAGAGCCCCTATGACCCACACTACATTCTACTACAGTTTGGTGGAGGTTGGACCATGGATTATGGGACTTGAAGTACCTCCATGGATAATGGGATTTGTAGTACTTCAAAACCCATCATTCCCCACAGACCACTGTGGCCGAGAACCAAGACCGATAAAGACCAAACTTGGCAAACAATGCACCCCATGACCCACACTCCATCCGACTGCAGTTCAGAGGAGGACACACCATGGATAATGGGATTTCAAGTACCTCCACTCACTTCCAAAGTACCCCACCACCACACAAGCATCAACCTCTACATCAACACAGCAGACGGAAAGACAAAAAACATTGTATATCCACAAGCTATGCGGAACGCCAGCAACACCACACAACAACAACTCCACAGGACTCCAACATCCCACCCACCAAAACAACCCACAACAACACAGCCATGACCCCAACAACACCATAACAAACAACAACTCCAACCCTTACATACTCGGACTTCCTCGCATCTCAAAATAGGGCACAGCAACGCGTGCCGGGTACAGCTAGTGATATATAATGTACTAGCTGTACCCGGCCTTGCTGCCCTATTTAGAGATAAGCAGAAAATCTGAGTATGTAAGGGTTGAAATGATGTTACTTATGGTCTTGGTGGGTATGTGCATGTGTATATATGTATGTGTGTGTATGTATATATGTGTGTGCATGTGTATATATGTATATGTGTGTGTATATGTGTGTGAATGTGTATATATGTGTATGTGTGTATGTATGTGGATATATGTATATGTGTGTTTGTCTATATGTATATGTGTGTTTGTCTATATGTGTATGAATGTGTGTACATGTATATGTGTGGGCAGGCATGTAGCCAGGGGGGCTAAGGGGCTATTTGAAATTCTCAGGGTGGTCGCGAAAAGGCCTTACTGGTACATTATTTAAACTGTTATGTTTATTCATATCATGATCTGATCACCATGCTCATTATATCCCACATTAATGGGGTTATTGGGATAACAATACAAAAGGTTTGCTAGGGTAGACCCTCCTCCACCCAGTCTCAGGCCCCCCCGAATCAAACTCAGCCCCCTCCGAAACAAAATCCTGGCTACGGCCCTGTGTGTGGGCTTTCTCTCTCCCCTCCCCTGGTGGTGGAAGGACGCCATTGCAATTCAGCAAGCGCCGCTCCGCCAGGTTCCGTGGGCCGTTTTTGGGGGGTTATATTTGTGGGTGTTGCGAGGTACCTAGGGCAGAATTTTTGAGCTCTCTAGGTACCTCGTGGTATGTGGGAATGTGTTGGGGGGTTATTGTGCTTCTGGGGCTTATAGTTTTGCTGTCCATTTGCCCCGTTGCACGACCATTCTCTTTTTATATATATAAAGATTCTGGGCCTTTTTCTTCTGGGTGCAATCCACATTCTTTCCACTAGATGGCACTGCAGGATTGCAAAACAAACCTCCACTTCGCTTCATTTTCTCGCCCTATGTATGACTAGCAACACCTAGTTAGCCTTAAAATTTGCTTAGAAAATTATGAGGCAATGAGACTTAAATGTTAGAATGGTATTTTCCGACTAAGTAACGGGTTTTCCGTTGTGGCAGAACAAACCCTCCACTTAGCAGGAAAGGTGCATAGCGAGCGATTGGCTCATTTCCCCTATTTCAAAATGAATTAAAGAATAAATAAGTGGCGGCAAGTCCATTTCGAAAAAGCTTGGGAAGAAAGAAAGAAAGAAAGAAAGAGTGACCTCCACGCACTTTACTTCAATCTTGCAATGGCGAGAAGCCTGCAGCAAAGGGAACCACGAGTGCGGGTTTTCCACCCACGCGTGGGCATCGAGACGTCAGCTCAAACTGTTTCCTAATTAACACTTTTTAAAACGACACCTATTAGCTATGCGTGGGTAAGAGCAATTATAATCAAGACGAATTTCTCCAGTCATTTGGGAGTGGAGGCCGCATACGTGCTTTGGGGGGGGGGGGGGGACGGGACCCACAAATAGGAGAGAATTAAAACTCCCCACCCTAGAGAGAGAATATACCCTGAAATCCTGCCAATTAGCAAATATGTTCGTTTAAAGACCATTACATGCGACTGCACCCTGGAGGTTGCATCGCGAAAAGAAGAGAAGCAAGCGAGGCCAGCGGAACATCGGAACAAAATTACGTCTTTAGAGCTCTACAATTCCGTTGGCGACACAACCGAGCAGCTAAATAACACTTTCCCCTTGCCGATCTGAAGAGACAAGGGGTGTGACAACTCCTTGTTGACCGGCCCCAGACTGGACAATCTTTCGGAATCCAAACCGCTAACCCTAAATGCAAGGGGGCCTCGAAGTTACCTCAGCAACTTCTGTCTTATGGCAGAGTAGACTATCTCCCCCACTAACCATTGAATTGCAGAGACTTTAAATTTCTCAGTAACCACTTGACCACACTGGCACCATTTGTCTGTCTGACCACTGACCTTGAGGGCCACCACCAATAAAAGAACTAACAGAGCTGTTTTTCTTTTAAGATGTAAATAATTTATTATGACACAAATGGGTACAAATCTTGATTGGTTTTATACTTCCTCAGAGGCACAAACTTATTCTGTTACACAAAACACAAATGGGGTTATACTATAGGGTTCCCACTAACCCTCTATAGACCTCTGGACTCTTCCATCTTTAACTAGGGTCTCTACACCCATAAAACTGGACTGCTCTCTTGCAGACCTTAAGACTAACTAAAGACTGAACTGTTCTCTTACAGTCCTTAAGACCAACTAACTCAAAACAAACTCCTCCCCCTTCTCATGGCAGTTGGCTTCCAACCGCTCTTCACCAACTGTAAAATTCATACCTTGAACATTCTAAAAGGCTCTGGCCCTGGTTGCTATGGCGACAGCTCTTCAGAGCTTCTGCCAAGCCTCCCTTCTGTCTCACCCACATCAACAATTCATAGGATATTCCTTTGAACTACACAAAACAACATACATTTAACATATGTTATACAACATTTACACACAAATAATCGACATCATTACAGGGGGGTATTAAAAGCATTGGTGTTCCTTTAAGGCCTTTTTTTCCCCCCGGACTTCTGTCGGCACATAGAATTTATTTACCGTATTTTCCAGCGTATAAGACCACTGGGCGTATAAGACGACCTCCAACTTTTCCAGTTAAAATAGAGAGTTTGGGATATACTCGGCGTATAAGACAACCCCTCTTCCAATGCACACCAAATAACAATTTTAAAAGCATCAGAATTGATTTCAATATGGTAATTTTCCTATTACCATACCTCCTCCCTCTGCCTCTCAGATCTCGCACATGCGCGCCTGCACCGCTCACTGCCGTCTTCAGGAGCGAGATCTGAGAGGCAGAGGAGGAGAGGTATGGTAATCGGATACAAGGGCGGGCCAGGCAGGTAAAGAGGGTGTTTTTCTGGGCCCCAGAGCCACTCTATCTCTTTTACCATACCTGGGCACCCGGACGCCTGCAGCTTGCTCCGCCCTTCACTTACACCAGTGGTTCCCAAAGTGGTGATCCGCTGCTCGACCAGAAACCAATAGAGCTGCTGGGAATAGGTGTTATGGGACATCTCACTGGAGCCCCAGTGAGAAGTCGAACAGCGGTATTCTGGACGAGCTTTAGTTTCTGGATCACTGACAAGGGCAGGTGTGTTGAAGTGTTTATTTTTTATTATAGGATTGAATATGTATTGAAATGTTAGGATAATGTGAACCGGAGAGAGAGCTGATATTAAGGGCAGGTCTCTGCAGGGAGAGCAGAGTTGCCATAGCAACGTGGCTCTGAGGCAGAAGTGGGAGGAGTCAACAGCTTCTGCCAGAGCCAAGAATAGAATTCTGGGGAAGTTTGAATTTTGACAGTTGGTGCCTGGCTGTCAAGCCAGAAGGGTCTGTTAGATCCTGCTCTGAGGAGAGGAGTAGGAATCACGTTGTTGAAACTGCAAGGAAGCAGTTAGTCTTAGGAAAAGACAATTTTCAGTGTAGGTTAGGCCTGAGAGGCTGACCTGTAACAGTTGAACTGGCGGACCAGCTCTAGGACAGTTGGGACTGACCAGCTCTAGAGAGAGCAGGGTTAGAAGTCGGTTTTTAGGGCTGTGAGAATACAGTTCTAGTGAGCTGAGCTTGCAAGCTAGCTGATTTTATGTAAAGCCTGAGGGCTAAAAATAGACAAAGTGTCTTTAAAAGGCCAGAGTGCCTATATATTGAGATAGAGAGAAGCTGATATAGCTGAGTAATACCGTGTTTCCCCAATAGTAAGACACCCCCGATTGTAAGACGTATCGGGGGTGTCAGAGGGGTTGGCTAATATAAGCCGTACCCTGAAAGTAAGCCGTACCCCCGGCCGCCGCGTCACTCGGTCCCGCCTCCTCCTCCGCCGCCGCCGCCGCCCAAACACTTGCCTTGAGGTGAAGAAGAAGGGGAGCGCGCGCCTTGGAAGCAGCCAACCCTCCCTCGTGCGGCACTCGCGCGTCCTGCGAGGGGAGGGGGGAGGGAAGAACATGGCAGCGGGGCTCCTGCAAGCGTCGCTTGCTCTCCGCCTTTCCCTGCGAGGCCCTCCCTCGCCCAAAGGGGCCGGCTTTGGCGGGATGCCTCTGCTCCCCTCCCGGCCGGAAGCCCCTCCTCCCTGGCTCCGGGGGCGGAGCGGGCCCGGCTTAGGTTGGAGAGCGAGAGAAGGAGGCGGAGGCTTCTCTCCTCGGAGCGGCATGGAGAGCGCGTGAGGGAAGGAACGAAGGCAGGCAGGCAGGCAGGAGCCGAGGCTGCGGGGATGGCCATGGTGAGGGCCGGCCGCGGCACGCCTCCCAAAGAACAGCCGCTTCCAATTTGGGCAAAGCTTGGAGCACCGCGCCCAGGTCGTCTCTGGATAGGTAGGGGGCCAGACGCCTAGCTTGCCGCAGGTGGAAGAAAGCGGTTTTGCTGACGGTGGAGACCTGGGCTTCCATCGACAGCAACGTGTCTAAGACGACCCCAAGGCTCTTTACTGAGGGTGTCGGGCGTAATGCCTCGCCATCCAAGCTGGGCAGTCGGACCTCCCCACCCACCGGGCGGCCCAGCCACAGTATCTCCGTCTTTGCTGGGTTCACCCTCAATCTACTGGCACGCAGCCAACCAGTCACGGCTTCAAGGCACTGTTGGAAACAAGAGGATACGGAGTCCGGCCGGCCTTCCGTTTTCAGAACAAGCTGGGTGTCGTCAGCGTACTGATAACATTCCAGCCCAAAGATTCGGACCAGACCAGCAAGTGGTCGCATATAGATGTTAAATAATAAAGGGGAGAGAATGGCACCTCGAGGGAACCCACAAGTAAGTGGAGCCCTCTCGGAAACCATACCTCCCCTTTCCACTCGCTGTCCCCAGTTGTGGAGAAAGGACAAGAGCCATTTCAAGGCTGTTCCCCTGACTCAAGCAACGGCAAAGCGGTGGGCCAAAAGATTATAATCGACCGTATCAAAAGCTGCTGTGAGGTCCAATAACACAAGCAGCGCTGAACCGTCCTTGTTCAGTTGGCAACGAAGCTGATCTGAAATGGCGACCAACACGGTCTCCGTCCCGTGCCCCAAGCGGAAGCCGGACTGGAAGGGATCTAAGCCGGATGTGTCCTCAAGGAACTGCTGCAGCTGCCCCGCTACCTTGGTGGTGTCTACAAACAACACCGGCTCTTCGGCCTAGAAATGGAGAGGAGCACCAACCCCCAGAGTCGGACACCTTTACCTACGACCTGTAGGTCTATGCATGGACGAAGTTTACAAAAATGACACGTTGCCCCTTTGAAACGAAAGCACCCTGGCTTTGGGGTATCTTCCTTCTATTATGTAGTTTTTCTGGCCTCAGAGACAGAATGTTACTTGGGAGAAAACGATGGAAAGGGATGACAGAACACTTCTTGCATTCCTTCCGAGCTGTTGCAGAATTTCTGGTGATAGGATGTGCTACGGAATTTCAGGCAAAGACGGCGGAACTCTTCAGAACAGGACGAACTTTCGGATGCAAAAACCCCAAATGGGGAGACTACAACACCTTTGAAACACAACTTACCTCCTTTTCAATTTCTGCCAAGGATTTGATTGTGATCCCTAGGAGATCGACCGGCTTCACCTAGGAGAAAAGGCCCAAAGTGGTCAATGGGAAAATTGGCTTCAGGAAAGAAGAACCTGCTGGTTTAGCTATCCAATTGGCCTGGGCAATCCATGGTTCTAAATGGTTCTAAAGTACTTACAAAACTAAAGTTCTAGTGGTGAACACTAGGTGGCGCTGGTGCTTTGCTCCTACAGTATTGCTAAAGTTCTGGTGGTGAACACTAGGTGGCGCTGGTGCTTTGCTCCTACAGTGTTGCTAAAGTTCTAGGGGTGAACACTAGGTGGCGCTGGTGCCTTGCTTCTACAGTGTTGTTAAAGTTCTGGTGGTGAACACTAGGTGGCGCTGGTGCTTTGCTTCTACAGTGTTGTTAAAGTTCTGGTGGTGAACACTAGGTGGTGCTGGTGCTTTGCTCCTACAGTGTTGCTAAAGTTCTGGTGGTGAACACTAGGTGGCGCTGGTGCTTTGCTTCTACAGTGTTGCTAAAATTCTAGTGGTGAACACTAGGTGGGCGCTGGTGCTTTGCTTCTACAGTGTTGCTAAAGTTCTGGTGGTGAACACTAGGTGGCGCTGGTGCTTTGCTCCTACAGTGTTGAAAAGTTCTAGTGGTGAACACTAGGTGGCGATGGTGCTTTGCTCCTACAGTGTTGCTAAAGTTCTGGTGGTGAGCATTTCAGAACTCTAACAAAGCTTTCAATTTTCGTTATAAATGGCAGTTCCTAATTGGTTCTGTCTTAAAAATCACCAATAATGAAATAATAATGAAATTTTGAAAGTTTTGTTAGAGTTCTGAAATGTTCACCACCAGAACTTTAGCAATACTGTAGAAGCAAAGCACCAGCGCCACCTAGTGTTCACCACCAGAACTTTAGCAACACTGTAGAAGCAAAGCACCAGCGCCACCTAGTGTTCACCACCAGAACTTTAGCAACACTGTAGAAGCTAAGCACCAGCGCCACCTAGTGTTCACCGCCAGAACTTTAGCAATGCTGTAGAAGCAAAGCACCAGCGCCACCTAGTGTTCACCACCAGAACTTTAGCAACACTGTAGAAGCAAAGCACCAGCGCCACCTAGTGTTCACCGCCAGAACTTTAGCACCAGAACTGCAACACTGTAGAAGCAAAGCACCAGCGCCACCTAGTGTTCACCACCAGAACTTTAGCAACACTGTAGAAGCAAAGCACCAGCGCCACCTAGTGTTCACCACCAGAACTTTAGCAACACTGTAGAAGCAAAGCACCAGCGCCACCTAGTGTTCAGAACTTTAGCAACCAGAACTTTAGTGTTCACCGCCAGAACTTTAGCAATGCAAAGCACCAGCGCCACCTAGTGTTCACCACCAGAACTTTAGCAACACTGTAGAAGCAAAGCACCAGCGCCACCTAGTGTTCACCCGCCACCAGAACTTTAGCAACACTGTAGAAGCAAAGCACCAGCGCGCCACCTAGTGTTCACCACCAGAACTTTAGCAACACTGTAGTGTTCACCACCAGAAAGCAAAGCACCAGCGCCACCTAGTGTTCACCACCAGAACTTTAGCAACACTGTAGAAGCAAAGCACCAGCGCCACCTAGTGTTCACCGCCAGAACTTTAGCAATGCTGTAGAAGCAAAGCACCAGCGCCACCTAGTGTTCACCACCAGAACTTTAGCAACACTGTAGAAGCAAAGCACCAGCGCCACCTAGTGTTCACCACCAGAACTTTAGCAACACTGTAGAAGCAAAGCACCAGCGCCACCTAGTGTTCACCACCAGAACTTTAGCAATGCTGTAGAAGCAAAGCACCAGCGCCACCTAGTGTTCACCACCAGAACTTTAGCAATGCTGTAGAAGCAAAGCACCAGCGCCACCTAGTGTTCACCACCAGAACTTTAGCAATGCTGTAGAAGCAAAGCACAAGCGCCACCTAGTGTTCACCACCAGAACTTTAGCAACACTGTAGAAGCAAAGCACCAGCGCCACCTAGTGTTCACCGCCAGAACTTTAGCAATGCTGTAGAAGCAAAGCACCAGCGCCACCTAGTGTTCACCACCAGAACTTTAGCAACACTGTAGAAGCAAAGCACCAGCGCCAACTAGTGTTCACCACCAGAACTTTAGCAATGCTGTAGAAGCAAAGCACCAGCGCCACCTAGTGTTCACCACCAGAACTTTAGCAACACTGTAGAAGCAAAGCACCAGCGCCACCTAGTGTTCACCGCCAGAACTTTAGCAACACTGTAGAAGCAAAGCACCAGCGCCACCTAGTGTTCACCACCAGAACTTTAGCAACACTGTTTAGCAACGGGAGCACTCGGCGACCTGCAGGGACTGATCGCAGTGGTGACCCGGAAGACTTGATCGTCTTCCGGGTCGCCAGGGCAATCAGCTGCCTCAGATTGCCGAGTGCTTCCCCTGCAGGCCAGGATCGCCTCCAGGGATGGCAGACACTCCAAAGTCGCCGCTCCTCCAATCTGTCTGCCAACACAGGCCCCACAGAGCCCGCGATGGGATGGCGGCAGCGGCACCCCTTCCTCTTGATTGTAAAGGCGCTAGATGTTTGGCTGTATATGTAAATGCTGTAATCCGCTCTGAGTCACCAAGAGAAGGGCAGAATATAAACTTAGTGTATTGTTGTTGTTGTTGTTTATTTATTTATTTATTTACGAAATTTATATGCCGCCCTTCTCACCCCGAAGGGGACTCAGAGCGACTTACAAGTCATATGTACTACAATATTAGCATAGTACTAATACACAAGTCATAATATATTGTCGTTATTATTATTATTATTATTATTATTATACTGGATAACATAGTTTGACTATGTTTTTTGGCCTTCTCTGCTTAAGAGTGCTGGTGCCTCTCCAAACTACAATTTCTAGGATTCCACAGCCTTTAGCCATGGCAGGTCAAGTAGTGTCACCTGCATTACGTCTATAGTGCAGATGCATCCCAGAAGACCACCGGCAAATGGCCAACGACGGATAAGAAGCCGATCGAGACAAGCTCTCCTTGAGAAGGTGAATCCCAGGGTCCTTACGTCGGCAAGAGCAATTTAAGACTCTTAGGGGGGGATTAGGAGGGCCATAATCTCGCCTGGTATTCGGCCAAGCTGATGCGGAATTCTCTCCAGACATCCCAGGAAAGCTTTGGCGCCTTTCAGCAACTGCTCTGCCCAAGGAAAATCAATGTTGGTTCCCGAAATTTTTGGGCCCTAAACCAAGAGCGGGGGTTGGAGGGGGCAAGATCATTTTAATCTAGTCTAACTGATGTTTAATTTCTGCTTTTACGGTTTTTATGTATATTAAGAGCCGCTCCGAGCCTTCGGGGAGTGGCGGCATACAAGACAGAATAATAAATAAATAAATAAATAAATTTGAGTCTGGGGAATGATTCTATAATCATTCCCCATCCTCAAATTTATTTATTTATTTATTTATTTATTTATTTATTTATTTATTTATTTATTTATTATGTATGTCAGTGTTTCCCAACCTTTTTTGAGCCGTGGCACATTTTTTACATTTACAAAATCCTGGGGCACACCACCAACCAAAATGACACAAAATGATACTGTAACACATTAAAGAACTGCTGGGGGTGGTGACCTGCTGGGAGTGCCGAAGCCAGGGAGGGAGGAGCCAGGCCACGCCATGCCCCACCCCCTCCCCCGGCTTCATTCTCCCATAACCGCCAGCCTTGAGGGGCAGTGCCAAGCCAGCATTGTGCTGGCTCTGCCACCGCTGGCTTGGCACTGCCCCCTCAAGGCTGGCGAAGCTGTGGGAGCGCTGAAGCCGAGGGAAGGGGGCGGAGCCAGGCCGCACCATGCCCTGAACCCTCCCCCTGGCTTCCGTTCTCCCACAGCTTCGCCAGCTTTGAGAGGGCAGTGCCAAGCCAGCATTGTGCTGGCTCTGCCCCCGCTGGCTTGGCACTGCCCCCTCAAGGCTGGCGAAGCTGTGGGAGCGCTGAAGCCGGGGGAGGGGGCGGAGCCAGGCCGCACCATGCCCTGAACCCTCCCCCTGGCTTCAGTTCTCCCACAGCTTCGCCAGCTTTGAGAGGGCAGTGCCAAGCCAGCATTGTGCTGGCTCTGCCACCGCTGGCTTGGCACTGCCCCCTCAAGGCTGGCGAAGCTGTGGGAGCGCTGAAGCCGGGGGGGGGGGGCGGAGCCAGGCCGCACCATGCCCTGAACCCTCCCCCTGGCTTCAGTTCTCCCACAGCCGCCAGCTTTGAGAGGGCAGTGCCAAGCCAGCATTGTGCTGTCTCTGCCACCGCTGGCTTGGCACTGCCCCCTCAAGGCTGGCAAAGCTGTGGGCGTGCTGAAGCCGAGGGGAAGGGGCGGAGCCAGGCTGCGTCATGCCTCCCCTTCCCCCCCCCCAGCTTCAGCTCTCCCACAGAGGAGGAGCATGAGTGGTGGACGGGCTTCAGTAGGCAGGGCTCCTCCGCGCGGCTTCAACAAGCAAGGGGTGAGAGTCATGGCGGATTGGAGGCTGGTTGGGGATACGGCCGAAGGAGGCGGCGCCCCGGTCCCTTCTTTTTCTTCGCCGCCACCTGGCCCTTCCTCCTCCTCTCCCAAGCAGCAGGAGTTTGGCAGGAGGAGGGGGGGAAGGAAGGGGGGCAGAGAGCTTTTCTCGCGGCACACCTGATGATCGCTCACGGCACACTAGTGTGCCACGGCACACTGGTTGAGAAACACTGATGTATGTATTTCTATAAATACAAGGATGAGTCAAAAAGTAATGCCTCACAAGCACGTCTGGCAGGCACGAGGGACAGGGCCTTCTCTGGGGTGGCCCCACGGCTGTGGAACTCCCTGCCCAGGGATATCAGATCAGCCCCCTCCCTCCTAACCTTTTAAATGTGGCTCTTCGAGCCAACTTTTGGAGCTTCAGCTTATTCAGATAAACTTGAATTGGAAAATGACCCAGGAACGACTTAAGAAGATGGAACGGATAAGGACCGAATATGACAACATAGTTAAAAAAAACTTTTTATTGTTCATTGTTTTGGTGTTTTTGATGTTTTTAGATACTTTGCAATGCTATGTTTTTATTCTATTGATGTGTGCAGGCACGGATGAACAGCTTTTTGCGCCCTAGGCCACACTTTGGAATTACGCCCTCTTTAGGCCAACCTCTACCGCACCCCCCACCTCTCTCTCCTCCCTCCCCCCGCCTCGCACCGCCGTATCCTTCCCATCCTGTGCCAATGGGGCTGAGGGGAAAGGTGTGTGCGCGCTGTCACTGAAGAGAAGGGAACGGGCCCCTTTGTGTGTCGGGGAGAGAGTTCGTTACTGAGGCCCAAAGGGACGGGGAAAGCCGGGCTGGGTCAAGACAGGCCCGGATCAGGCCCTTTTGGCGCCCTAGGCCAAAGGTTCTGCCCCCGCCCCTGGCTCCCCCACGCCCCCTCCTCCGGCTCCGCCTCGCCCCATCCCCGGCTCCTCCCCACCCCGCCCCCGGCTCCGCCCCCGGCTCCTCGCCGGCTCCTCCCTCCCTCCCTCCCTCCTAAAGCCACGACGCCGGCCTGAGAAGCGGCCGAAGTCGCGGCTTTCGGAGGGAGGGAGGAGCCGTGGGGAGGCCCTGCATCGGCTCCGGGGGTAGGACTTTTCTTTCGTCCTCCTCGCACCGGCGAGGAGGCTGGGGCAGAGCCGGGGGCGGGGCGGTGCCGAGGGCAGGGGCAGAGCCGAGGGGAGCAGGGCAAAAGAGGGGGGGCGTGGATGGCGCTTACGCCACTGCGCGCATGCGCCCTTTTAATTTAATTTATAATTTTTTTAAAAAAAAATTAAAAAATTGGGGGGGTCCGGACCTGCTGCCCCCCCCCAAAGGTGCCGCCCTAGGCCCTGGCCTAGGGTGGCCTTATGGGTAATCCGGGCCTGGGTCCAGAGCATGCTCTTCGTCCGGGGCAGCGGCTTCAGAGGCGGTCCGACATGCGGCTCATGGCCCAGCGGCTGCAGAGAATCGGGGCCTTCCTCTGCTTCAGACTCCCCTCCGGGCCTCCAAGCCGCATGCCGCCCTTCTTCCCCGCAGCCTCCTCTTCCCTCAGCAGCCTGCGAAGGAAGCTGCTCCGAGCCAGGCCAAGCGCAGAAGCACTGGCTGAGAAGCAGCGACGTAGATGGATGGGGTGAGGCTGATGCGGCGAGAACGAGCACTGCCTCCGCGGAGCCCGGACTTGGCTCCGCCTCCTTTTGGGTACCAGGCGGCAGGAGTCAATCACAGCGCGATTTTTAATTATTTTATAACATTTTTTTTGGTCCATGATCTCCGCCCCCCTCGGCTTGCGCCCCTAGGCTGGCCCTATGGGTAATCCGGGCCTGGAAATGTGTATTTATTAGGCATGGTTTAGAATCCTAAAATGGTGAATCGTAAATCAAATGGGGGGGGGGGGATTTTTTTTTTATTAGTATATCAAAGACTTACAAAAAATTTCCCAAAAATTTCGGAAATGTAACTTAATTACTTACGAAATTTGTTAGTAGTTCTAAAGTAGGCAAAGCAGGGAAACAGGACTGACACTGTTTTAAGCACAGGCAAATCAAGGGGCAACATTTCCCTTGGTTTCCTTGCAGGGAGATATAAAGCATTAATATATTATTATTAATATTATTAAAGGACAGGGTTCTTTGCAGGGACACATATAATGCATTAATATATTATTATTATTATTAATATTATTAAAGGACAGGGTTCCTTTGCAGGGACACATATAATGCATTAATATATTATTATTATTAATATTATTAAATAAATGCCTAGGCCTACCTCTGGTGCAGGCCTTGCTAATCTGTAGAGTTCTCCTCACTCCATCTTTTTTTCCCCATTCAGTTTTACCATAGCAGTCTAGGACCTCCGTTGGAACTCTATGGCTTTCTTGATTCTGAACTCTTCCTTCTCCTCTCCATGCTCTTTTCACTCCTGCTGCCCTTCTCTCAGCAGTTCTTATGTCCTCCTACTCTGTTCTTCTATCTAAACCCCCTTCCTGGGTGTTTAAATCGCTTTTTCGTCAGTCCTCCAGCCCCTCTAGGAGTCCCGATTCGGGCTCTCTATGGTTTCGGATCCCTTTTCACTTCCTGGAGGAGGCCTTCCACTCTAATTAGGCTTCAAGCATGGAAAGGCCCCGATTTCACTGTGAGTTATGTCTGCAAAGCTATTTTGGAGGGGAAATTTTCCTGTTGGGGGACATCCGAAATATTTAATAATCTAACGAAATTTTGGGCCCAGGGTGCGTAAAGAAAGTCCACTTCCGGGATTGGCCTTGCGATCCATATAAACTTGAAAGGCCCATTACATACGAATCACTTATGATTTCTTTTAATTTCCGTTTCATTTTTCTCATGCCTAGTATTTATATATGGCAGGGGTCGGGAACCTTTTTGACTCAGAGAGCCATGAAATCAAAATATTTAGAAATTTATTTCAGTGAAAGCCATAGAATATATATAATATATTTAAAGACTGAATTCAACTCAATGTGAGTCTATACGTACATACTGTGAGAAAAGGATTCCCCCGGCGGAATGAGGGGACACTTCAGACCTGGCTCTGCAAAAGGCACGCTCAGGACTCTGGGAAGGAAGAGAAGACGGAAGGAAGGAAGGGGGAAAGAAAGAAAGAGAAAATAAAAGAGTGAGAGGGGAAGAGGAAGAAAGAAAAGAAGAACAAACTATGGAAAAGAGAGAAAAGAAAAGCAGGAGAGAGACAAGGAGGGGGAAAGGAAGAAGGAAATGGGAAGGGAGGAAAGGGTGGGAAAAAGAAAGGAAAGGGAATGAGGAAAAAGTAATAATGAAGAGAAAACAAGAAAAGAAAGAAGAGGAGAGAGAGGGAAGTTTAAAGAAAGGAAGGAGAAGGAAAGGAAGACTTGGGAGAAAAGAATAGAAGAGGAAGGAAGGAAGAGGGATGGAGGGAGAATGGAGGAAAGAAGGAAGGGGAGAGAGGAGGGGGAAAAGGAAGGAGAGAAGGAGAAGGAAGGAGAAAGAAGGGAGAAAGGAAGGAAGAGGGAGAATGGAGGAAAGAAGGAAGGGGAGAGAGGTGGGAAAAGGAAGGAGAGAAGGAAAGGGTGAAGGGGGAAAAAGAAAAAAGGAAGGAAGAGGGAGAATGGAGGAAAGAAGGAAGGGGAGAGAGGGAGGGAAAGGAAGGAGAGAAGAGAAGGAAAGGGTGAAGGGGTAAAAGAAAGGAAGGAAGGAAGGAAGAAGGAAAAGGGAGGAAAGAAGGAAGGGGAGAGAGTGTGGGAAAAGGAAGGAGAGAAGGAAAGGATGAAGGAGGAAAAAGAAAGGAAGGAAGGAAGAGGGAGAATGGAGGAAAGAAGGAAGGGGGGGGAGAGGGAGGGAAAAGGAAGGAGAGAAGGAAAGGGTGAAGGGGAGAAAGAAAGGAAGGAAGAAGGAAGGAAGGAGAAGGGAGGAAAGAAGGAAGGGGAGAGAGGGAGGGAAAAGGAAGGAGAGAAGGAAAAGGAAAGGGGGAAGGGGAGAAAGGAAGGAAGGAAGAGGGAGAATGGAGGAAAGAAGGAAGGGGGGGAGAGAGGGAGGGAAAAGGAAGGAGAGAAGGAGAAAGGGTGAAGAGGAGAAAGAAAGGAAGGAAGAGGAAGGAAGGAAAAGGGAGGAAAGAAGGAAGGGGAGAGAGGGAGGGAAAAGGAAGGAGAGGGGGAAAGGATGAAGGGGAAAAAGAAAGGAAGGAAGGAAAAGGGAGAATGGAGGAAAGAAGGAAGGGGAGAGAGGGCGGGAAAAGGAAGGAGAGATGGCCCGTGGCGATGGATGAAGAGGAAGATGAGGTGCTGCCGCCGGGCTCCGCCATCTCCGGCTAAGAGGGCGCAGGGCCCCGAGAGCAGGGGGGGTGAGGAAGAGGCGGCGGCGGCGGCGCAGAAGTGGCAGTCGTGGCGCATTTGCGTCACTCCTCCCCGCTGCATGCTGGGAAACCGAGGCCTGGGCTGCTCTGGAGAGCCAGATGCAAACATTTTGGGTTCCCTTACCCCTGATATATGGCATCGAATTGTGCCGACTGTTTGCTGCCCTGAGTCACCTTCGGACTGATATGGGCTGAGTAGAAATGTTGTAAATAAATAAATGTATGCATATATAAGCCTGGAAATTAGATTGGAGGACCTAGAGACTCTTGGAGAGAACACCTCTCTAGGAATTGCTATGTTCTCGGGTACAATCTAGTGGACGTTGATCATAAAGTCATGCTGGAAGAGGTAGACGTTCCTACAGGCCCGGATTACCCTTAAGGCCAACCTAGGCCATGGCCTAGGGGCGCAAGCCGAGGGGGGCGCAATTCACTGACCAAAAAAAAGTTAATTAAAAAAACCCCTCCGTGGCCAGCCCTTGGGAATGGCGGGGGTTGAAGCACAAAGGCCCCGGAGGGAGGGAGGGCCAAGCCTGGTCTCAAGGCAGGACACGCAGGGTGAGGAACAGCAGCAGTGGCTTCCCTCCCTTCCTCCCTCCCTCCTCCCCGCTACTCAGCCGGGCAGGCCCGGATCAACTGATTGTGGCGCCCTAGGCCACAGTTTGGAAGCGCCGCCCCGCCCCTGCAGGGGGGGGTAGGGGCCCTTGCGGGGCGGGGCCCTCCATCTTCCTCACTGAAGGAGGGGCCACCTGCCGCCAGGAAGGAGGGGCGGCGAGGCTTCTCTCCGCCCCTCCTCCCTGGCGTGGCGTGACGACGGCAGGGAGGAGGGGCAGTGAGGCTTCTCCCCCCCCTCCCTGGCGTGACGTTGGCCCCACCCCTCCTTCCTTCAGTGAAGGAAAAAAGGCGGGGCCGACGTGACGCAAGGAGGGGACGGCGGGAAGCCGCGTCAAATGCCCTAAGCTCATGGCGCAGGCACAGGAGTGCCAGAAAATCAAAAAAAAATTTCATATATTTTTTCTTTGTTTTTTTTTTTAATTTTGGGGGTCCAGATCTGCTGCCCTCGCCAAGGCTGCTGCCCTAGGCCATGGCCTTGGATGGCCTTATGGGTAATCCGGGCCTGCAGCCGGCCTCCCAGGCCATCCGCCAGGGCTAGGGTGGCATCACTCCTTCCCTCCCTCGCTCCCTGGGAGGCGGGGGAGGGCGGGCCAGGAGTGAGTCCTCCGAGCTCGCCTCCTGGCCCCACCTCCCGCCTTGTGACACCCATTTATCAAAGCTGAAGAGCGGCAGCTGGCCAATCAAGGGGCCTCCCTCCCGGGTGGGCGTGGTTTCGCGGACTCGGCCAATAGGAAGGCGAGGGCCTGATTGGAGGCGGAGGTCCACGGAGGGGGGTTCTCCCTGAGCCACAGATTGCAACCGAGGAGGAGGAGCAGCGGCCCTGAAGGAGACGGAGATGGGTGGATGCCTCTCTATCTCCAGGGAGCCCCCCCCCACCCTGAAGGACGGAAAGAAGGCCCGCCAGGCCTCTCTCCACTGCTCTCCCTCCCTGGCAGGCCCGGATTACTCATAAGGCCACCCTAGGCCAGGCCCTAGGGTGGCACCTTTGGGGGGCAGCAGGTCCGGACCCCAGTTAAAAAGAAATTCAAAAATTATCCAAAAATAATTCCCAAAAAAAATCAAAAAGGGCACATGCACGGTGGCGTAGGTGCCATCCACAGCCGCCCCTCCTTTGCTCTGCTCCCCTCGGCTCTGCCTCCTCGCCTCCGCCGGCGCGGAGGAGAGGAAGGAAAGCCCCACCCCGGAGCTGATGCGGGGGCCTCCCATGGCCTCCCTCCCTCCTAAAGCCGCGATTTCAGCCACTTCTCAGGCCGGCATAGTAGCTTTAGAAGGGAGGGAGGAGGCGGAGGAGCCGGAGCGAGGCAGAGGTGGGGCGGAGCAGGGGAGGAGTCGGGGCAGGGTGGGCCAGGGGCGGGGCAGAGGCTTTGGCCTAGGCAGGGGCGGTCCTACAAGGTAGGAGCCAGGGGCTGGGGAAGCCAGAGGGGCACCATCCTGGCCCTGCTGATGTTCCTCAGACAGGCTGCGTCGGCCCCGGCCTTGGGCCTGATCCCAGGCCTGTTCCCTGGGGCAGGAGGATCCTGAAAACCTCCGCGCATGCCCAGTAGTTCCCTTGCGCAGAAGCCTGGCAGATGGCCATCCCACCTATGGGAAGGAGAAAAGAATCAGTGAAGGAAGTGTAAGTGAAGGAATGAATGAAGGGCCTTCCTCCTCCTCCTCCTCTGGACCTCTTCTCCCCTCCTTCCCCCAATTTCTGCTAGACCCGGGCTGAGGCTATGAGGAAGGAAGGAAGGGCAAGGCGCGCTGTTGGGCCCATTTGAACACCCATTGGGATCTCTTCCTGGACTCCCAAACAACAACTTTCAGTGTCATACAATATAATAAAAATACAATAAAACAATAGAATAATGACATATTTTATATTACATGTAGTAGAGGGGGCAAAATAGTAATATATAATATTTTATTTTTCAAAGTGTGGCATGAAAATATTTAGGATGATAATTTTATTGAAATAAATAATTTTATTTATTATTTTATAATAATAATATAAAAAGTTATATTGTTAATCAATATATTATAATATAATTATATTGTAATGGTATAATATAATTGCGATATCCTAGAGAGTATGGGTTCTCAATATAATACCAGCAGCAATACTATAATTTGGGGGCAGTTTTTCACTTTCACGGGGGTCGGCAGATGGCCAGCCCGCCACAGCCCCCAAGCTCCCAGGCGAGGAAGGAAGGAAGCACTGGATCCCAAACCCCCTGGTAGTGTAATTTCAAAGGCCTAGGGGAAGGATAGAGAGGGGTTCTGCGCAGCAATGTTCCAAAGTAAGATGAAGGTGGAAGGAAAAGTAAGACCGAAATACAAAACACTTCTGGTCCCGAGCATGGAGGATGACTACGGTGGCAGAGGTGGACCTAGCCAAGCCGAAGCCCCTACAAGGTCACTTCCTTCTCGGGAAGAGCCGTGCCAGCCTTCCAACCGCCGCTGCCCTTTCCTGGCACGGATGCCGCTCTCAAGCAAGGCTGGGACAGCGGAGGCAACGGAGGAGCAAAGATTGAAGAGGTTTTCCTCCAGGCCGCGCTCCTGCCGCCCGGACTCCAGCCGCGGTCCATCTGCTGCCTCATTAGGACATAACGACCTCTCAACTTCCTAGAGCGGAATTGGTAAACAGGGCTGGCGCAGTCTCCCTCTCCGCGGCTGCTGGAGGCTGGCCAGCATCGCCTTGGCAACCGGGGGGGCATGTTGAGCCTCCAAGTTACTTTTATACTCCTTCTAGCAGAAAAAAACGTACGCAATTTTGCAGGAGAGAAGTGGCTCACGGAAATCGGGGAGGAGAAAAAAATAAACGCTCTGCTGTTTTTTTTGGTGCATCTACACTGCCAAATTAATTCAGATTGACAACACTTTAACTCAGGGGTCGGAAACTTTTTTGACTCAGAGAGCCATGAGAGCAAAAAATTTAGAAATTTATTTCCGTGAGAGCCATATAATATATATAATACACCAGCTGACCCGGCCACGCGTTGCTGTGGGATTTTTTTTTAATTGGGGACTGTGTGTGCAGTTATGTATATGTGTATATGTGTATATGTATGTGCGTGTATATGTGTGTACTTATGTATATGTGTGTTTGTATATGTATGTGCGTGTATATGTGTGTACTTATGTATATGTGTGTTTGTATATGTATGTGCGTGTATATGTGTGTACTTATGTATATGTATGTTTGTATATGTATGTGCGTGTATATGTGTGTACTTATGTATATGTATGTTTGTATATGTATGTGCGTGTATGTGTGTACTTATGTATATGTATGTTTGTATATGTATGTGCGTGTATATGTGTGTACTTATGTATATGTATGTTTGTATATGTATGTGCGTGTATATGTGTGTACTTATGTTTATGTGTGTTTGTATATGTATGTGCGTGTATATGTGTGTACTTATGTATATGTGTGTTTGTATATGTATGTGCGTGTAAATATGTTGATGTGTGTAAGTACAGGTGTGTTTATGTATGTGTGTATGTGTATATTTGTATATTTCCGTGCATCTATATATGTGTGTATGTATGTGTTTCTGTGTTCCTTCTTCTCCCCTCTTTCCTTTCTTCCTTCACTTCATCCTTCTATCCTTTCCTTCCTTTCCCCACCCATCCTTCCTGCTATCCTTCCTTTTTCCTTCCTTTCTTCTCCCCTCCTTCCTTCCATCTATTCTTATTTCTATCCTTCCTTTCCTTTCTTCTCCCCCTTCCTTCCCTCCCTCCCTTCTTTCCTTTCCCTGCTTCCTGCCATTCCTCCCCTTTCTGTCTCAGTCCTTGCTCCCCTTGTCTCAGTCCCTCCATTCCTTTCCCTACCTTTCCCTTCCACCACCAACATTCCGACTCTCTAAACTGCCAGGGGGGTGGGGGGCTCCCAGCCTACATTCTAACTGAGGGAGTATTTGCATAATGCCTCTAATTGGTCAGCTCCACTAACATTCTGACTCTCTAAACTGCCAGGGGTGGGGGGGGGCTCCCAGCCTACATTCTAACTGAGGGAGTATTTGCATAATCCCTCTAATTGGTCAGCTCCACTAACATTCAGACTCTCTAAACTGCCAGGTGGGTGGGGTGGGGGCTCCCAGCCTACATTCTAACTGAGGGGTGGGGTGGGGGAGCCTATTCTTTGTATTTGCATAATGCCTCTAATTGGTCAGCTCCACTAACATTCTGACTCTCTAAACTGCCAGGTGGGTGGGGTGGGGGGCTCCCAGCCTACCTTATAACTGAGGGAGTATTTGCATAATGCCTCTAATTGGTCAGCTCCACTAACATTCCGACTCTCTAAACTGCCAGGTGGGTGGGGTGGGGGCTCCCAGCCTACATTCTAACTGAGGGAGTATTTGCATAATGCCTCTAATTGGTCAGCTCCACTAACATTCCGACTCTCTAAACTGCCAGGGGGTGGGGTGGGGGGCTCCCAGCCTACATTCTAACTGAGGGAGTATTTGCATAATGCCTCTAATTGGTCAGCTCCACTAACATTCCGACTCTCTAAACTGCCAGGGGGGTGGGGTGGGGGGCTCCCAGCCTACATTCTAACTGAGGGAGTATTTGCATAATGCCTCTAATTGGTCAGCTCCACTAACATTCTGACTCTCTAAACTGCCAGTGGGTGGGGTGGGGCTCCCAGCCTACATTCTAACTGAGGGAGTATTTGCATAATGCCTCTAATTGGTCAGCTCCACTAACATTCCGACTCTCTAAACTGCCAGGGGGGTGGGGGGGGGGCTCCCAGCCTACATTCTAACTGAGGGAGTATTTGCATAATGCCTCTAATTGGTCAGCTCCACTAACATTCCGACTCTCTAAACTGCCAGGGGGGTGGGGGGGCCTCCCAGCCTACATTCTAACTGAGGGAGTATTTGCATAATGCCTCTAATTGGTCAGCTCCACTAACATTCCGACTCTCTAAACTGCCAGGGGTGGGGTGGGGCTCCCAGCCTACATTCTAACTGAGGAGTATTTGCATAATGCCTCTAAATGGTCAGCTCCACTAACATTCCGACTCTAAACTGCCAGGGGGGTGGGGTGGGGGTGCTCCCAGCCTACATTCTAACTGAGGGAGTATTTGCATAATGCCTCTAACTGGTCAGCTCCACCAACATTCCGACTCTCTAAACTGCCAGGGGGGTGGGGAGGCTCCCAGCCTACATTCTAACTGAGGGAGTATTTGCATAATGCCTCTAATTGGTCAGCTCCGCTAACATTCTGACTGTCTAAACTGCCAGGGGGGTGGGGGGGGTGCTCCCAGCCTACATTCTAACTGAGGGAGTATTTGCATAATGCCTCTAACTGGTCAGCTCCACCAACATTCCGACTCTGTAAACTGCCAGGGGGTGGGGTGGGGGGTGGGCTCCCAGCGTACATTCTAACTGAGGGAGTATTTGCATAATGCCTCTAACTGGTCAGCTCCACCAACATACTGTCTCTCTAAACGGCCAGGGGGGTGGGGGTGGGGGGGTCCAGCCTACATTCTAACTGAGGGAGCATTTGCATAATGCCTCTAATTGGTGAGCTCCACTAACATTCCGACGCTGTAAACTGCCAGAGGGAGGTGGTGTGGGGGATCATGGGAGTTGTAGTCCATAATGTTTTTTAAAAAAATTGTGGCCGTTGGCTCTTTTTTGGGCAGGGGGTGTTTTGGTAAACATACCTCGTAGGGTTTTCTGGGTATGTGGGCTGTTTTTTTGTTTCTGCCTTGTGTGCTTTCTTTGTCTCTAAGACTGGAACCACCACATGAAGAATTTTATATATATAGATATTTTAAGACTTAATTCAACTCAATGTGAGTATATACGTTCATACTATGGGAAAAGGATTCCCCCGGCAGAATGACGGGACACTTCAGACCTGGTTCTGCAAAAGGCATGCTCAGGAATCTGGGAAGGAAGAGAAGGTGGAAGGAAGGGGAAAGAAAGAAAGAAAGAAAGAAAGAGGAAATAAAGAAGGGAGGGGTAGAAGAAGGAAGAAAAGAAGAACGAACTATGGAAAAGGAAGAAAAGAAAAGCAGGAGAGAGACAAGGAGGGGAAAAGAAAGAAGGAAATGGGAAGGGAGGAAAGGAAAGGCTGGGGAAAAGAAAGGAAAGGAAGTGAGGAAAAAGTAAAATAATGAAGGGAAAAGAAGAAAAGAAAGATGGGGAGAGAGAGGGAAGTGAAAAGAAAGGAAGGAGAAGGAAAGGAAGACTTGGAGGAAAAGAATAGAAGAGGAAGGAAGGAAGAGGGTGGGAAGTAGAATGGAGGAAGGAAGGAAGGAAGGGGAGAGATGGAGGGAAAAGAAAGGAGAGAAGGAAAGAATGAAAGAGGAAGGAAGGAAGGAACGAAAAGGGAGGGAGGAAAGAAGGTATGGAGAGAGGGAAGAAAAAGAACAAAAGAAAAAGAGAGGGAAAAAGAAGAGAAAGGAAGGGAGGGAGGGAGGGAGGGGAGGAGGACGCGGGGCCAAGGCCGACCTTGGTGTTGACGTTGGCGAGGCAGTCCCTCTGGAAGGCGTCGAAGAGGCAGTGGCTCTTGAGCTGCCCGACGATGAAGGTTAAGCCTCTCCCCTTGCCTCCGCCCCCTGCGTGCCGGATACGGACGGAGTGCTGACGTGACGTGTTTACAGGCTTCGGCTTCAGCGCCTGTAGGAGCTTCTGGGCATGCGCAGTGGCTCCGGAGCTCAACTTCAGCTCCGGAGCCACTGCGCATGCCCAGAAGCTCCTGCCGGCGCAGAAGCCTGTAAACATGTCACGTGACGCAATTGGGCAGGCACGGGGCGGAGGCAAAGGGAGAGGGGGCGGAGACAAAGAGAAAGGGGGCGGAGACAAAGGGTGCACCAAAGTAATGTTCGCTACCACAGGGCTGTCCAACATCTACCAACCCAAGGGCCGGAATTCAGGTCACTGATGACCTGGGGGGCCGCAGTGGGGCCGGGGCCGGTCACGGGGGCGGTCGCGGGGGTGGTCGTGGGGCGGGGCAGGACGGGAGCGGCGAGGCCCCAATCCCTGGGCTCTTCTCCCCAGAGGGCACCGCCTCTCTTCCTGCTTTTCTCCGTGATCACGGAGAGAAGCAAGAAGGGAGGCGCAGAGCCCGGGGATGGGCGCTCTTCCTGCTTTTCTCCGTGATCACGGAGAGAAGCAAGAAGGAGCGCAGAGGGGGGATGGGCGCCTCTCTTCCTGCTTTTCTCCGTGATCACGGAGAGAAGCAAGAAGGGAGGCGCAGAGCCGGGATGGGCGCCTCTCTTCCTGCTTTTCTCCGTGATCACTGAGAGAAGCAAGAAGGGAGGCGCAGAACCCGGGGATGGGCGCCTCTCTTCCTGCTTTTCTCCGTGATCACGGAGAGAAGCAAGAAGGGAGGCGCAGAGCCCGGGAATGGGCGCCTCTCTTCCTGCTTTTCTCCGTGATCACAGAGAGAAGCAAGAAGGGAGGCGCAGAGCCCGGGGATGGGCGCCTCTCTTCCTGCTTTTCTCCGTGATCACGGAGAGAAGCAAGAAGGGAGGCGCAGAGCCCGGGGATGGGCGCCTCTCTTCCTGCTTTTCTCCGTGATCACGGAGAGAAGCAAGAAGGGAGGCGCAGAGCCCGGGGATGGGCGCCTCTCTTCCTGCTTTTCTCCGTGATCACGGAGAGAAGCAAGAAGGGAGGCGCAGAGCCCGGGGATGGGCGCCTCTCTTCCTGCTTTTCTCCGTGATCTCGGAGAGAAGCAAGAAGGGAGGCGCAGAGCCCGGGGATGGGCGCCTCTCTTCCTGCTTTTCTCCATGATCACGGAGAGAAGCAAGAAGGGAGGCGCAGAGCCCGGGGATGGGCGCCTCTCTTCCTGCTTTTCTCCGTGATCACAGAGAGAAGCAAGAAGGGAGGCGCAGAGTCCGGGGATGGGCACCGATTGGCGGGGGGGGGAGGGGGAGTCCTGCCCATCTCCGCCGCGGCTGCGCCATCTCCGCCTCACAAAGACGGAGCGCGCCGATTGGCGGGGGGGGGGGAGGGAGTAGGAGGAGGAGGGAGCCTGCTCCTCCTCCCTGCCCCGCCCCGCCGTGAAAAATATATATAAAAAATTAATAATAAAAAATAAAATAAATTAAAAATATATATATTTTATTTTAAACAGCCGATTTCTTTTTTAAAAGGGTAGGGGGCCGCAGGGAAGAGGCTGGAGGGCCGTATACGCCCCGCGGGCCACCAGTTGGACAGCCCTGGCTTACCATATAAAATAACCTTAGACCACCCCTGGCAGCGAGGCCGGGTCCGCAGCGCCAGGACCAGGCCCGCCTCCACCGCCTCCCCTGAGGCCAAGGTGCCGCCGCCGGGCTCCGCCATCCCCGGTGAAGAGGGCGCAGGGCCCCAAGAGCAGGGGGGATGAGGAAGAGGCGGCGATCGCAGCACAGAAGTCACTCCTCCCTGCTGCATGCTAGGAAAGCCAGTGCTGCTCTGGAGAGCCAGATGCAATCATGAAAAGAGCCACATCTGGCTCCTGAGCCATAGGTTCCCGATCCCTGCTTTAACTGCTATGAAATCATAGGAGTTGCAAACTGGTGAGCTATAAAAAAAGCTTGGGTAGAGAAGGCTTATAAGCCTATATCTCTCGTAATTTCATAGCAGTGCCCCATGAAATTGAAAATGGTATCATTCGAGTAGCGTAAAGGGCTGAGGTATCCCAGAATTTGTCATTTGGAGAGGCACATCTTATTATTATCATTATTATTATTAAACTTTATTTATACCCCGCCACCATCTCCCCAAGGGGACTGGGGGCGGCTTACATGAGGCCACGCCCCACCACCATCTCCCCTAGGGGACTCGGAGTTGTTTACATGAGGCCACGCTCCGCCACCATCTCCCCAAGGGGACTGGGGGCGGCTTACATGAGGCCACGCCCCACCACCATCTCCCCTAGGGGACTCGGAGTTGTTTACATGAGGCCACGCTCCGCCACCATCTCCCCAAGGGGACTGGGGGCAGCTTACATGAGGCCACACCCCGCCACATCTTCCCAAGGGGACTGGGGGTGGCTTACTTGAGGCCATGCCCCGCCACCATCTCCCCAAGGGGACTGGGGGCGGCTTACTTGAGGCCACGCCCCACCACCATCTCCCCAAGGGGACACGGGGTGGCTTACATGAGGCCACACCCCGCCACATCTCCCCAAGGGGACTGGGGGCGGCTTACATGAGGCCCCGCCCCGCCACCATCTCCCCAAGAGGACTGGGGGTGGCTTACATGAGGCCACACCCCGCCACATCTCCCCAAGGGGACTGGGGGTGGCTTACATGAGGCCACACCCCGCCACATCTCCCCAAGGGGACTGGGGGCGGCTTACATGAGGCCACGCCCCGCCACCATCTCCCCAAGGGGACTGGGGGCGGCTTACATGAGGCCACGCCCCGCCACCATCTCCCCAAGGGGACTGGGGGCGGCTTACATGAGGCCACACCCCGCCACATCTTCCCAAGGGGACTGGGGGCGGCTTACTTGAGGCCATGCCCCGCCACCATCTCCCCAAGGGGACTGGGGGCGGCTTACTTGAGGCCACGCCGCGCCACCATCTCCTCAAGGGGACACGGGGTGGCTTACATGAGGCCACACCCCGCCACATCTCCCCAAGGGGACTGGGGGCAGCTTACATGAGGCCACACCCCACCACATCTCCCCAAGGGGACTGGGGGCGGCTTACATGAGGCCACGCCCCGCCACATCTCCCCAAGGGGACTGGGGGCGGCTTACATGAGGCCCCGCCCCGCCACCATCTCCCCAAGGGGACTCGGGGCAGCTTACATGAGGCCACGCCCTTCCACCATCTCCCCAAGGGGACACGGGGTGGCTTACATGAGGCCACGCCCCGCCACCATCTCCCCAAGAGGACTGGGGGTGGCTTACATGAGACCACACCCCGCCACATCTCCCCAAGGGGACTGGGGGCGGCTTACATGAGACCACACCCCGCCACATCTCCCCAAGAGGACTGGGGGTGGCTTACATGAGACCACACCCCGCCACATCTCCCCAAGAGGACTGGGGGTGGCTTACATGAGACCACACCCCGCCACATCTCTCCAAGGTGACTGGGGGCGACTTACATGAGACCACACCCCGCCACATCTCCCCAAGGGGACTGGGGGCGGCTTACTTGAGGCCACGCCCCACCACCATCTCCCCAAGGGGACATGGGGTGGCTTATATGAGGACCACCATCTCCCCAACACAAGACCACAACAGCAAATCAAAATAATATGACTTAAATACAAAACCAACGTAAATAAACAACACAACGAATATAAAATTAAAAGCTCAAGACACCTGCACTCTTTGGTAGAGAAAGCCCAAGCTCTTGTAACGCTACAACACCCATCCACATACCAAACACGCCCTCCCGCCCTTTTGAATTTCTCCCGAAGTAGAACTAACAAAGAATGGAAAACGGCCCGAGCAAACCAAGGAACTGGATGAAACTCACCCCTTCGGAAGCGCAGGCGAACTTCTCCGAGATCATAAAAGGCACGCCTTCCATGGCTAGAAACAAAAAGGCAAAAGGAAAAGGGTGAAATGTGGTTGCTTCACATGCTTATTGCACACTTATTTTGCACTTATTTATTTATTTATTACATTTCTATCCTGCCCTTCTCCCCACAAGGAGACTCAGGGAGGTGTTACATAAGTATCCGAAGATGCTATCCACACACACACACCAATAACATCACAATTAGAAGTATAGAATCCATTTAAAAACATTATACAGATTCAACAATTCATCTATTATATAAAGGAGGACCCGTCATCGAACGACTGACAGAGACAGAGAAACCTTCCAAGGCAGAGACACCAAACTTGCCAACAAACATAGGCCTCAAGCAAGGAAGGTTTTTAGCAAAGAAACTTCCCCCCCAAAACCTAGAAGGCCCCCAAAACAACGATTTAAAAAAAACTACATTTCCCAGCATCCTTTGCAGCCGCCAGCGAAACCCATTGACCAACATCGGCCCACACAAAATGCAGGCAAGGTTAGATTAGAATGCTGAGTGATTTGAGTTTAGTCAGTTGGTGTTTGAGGGTTAAACTGTCAAGGCCAAGATCTAGGAGGGAGACAAATAGGGCACCAGGGACACAGGCACCACTGACAAACACATACCCCCAGAATAACACAAACTTGCAAAACCCACCAAAAAAACACAACAATCCTGCAACACAAAAACCCACCCCAAACAAAACACACAACAAACACCACTGGCAAAAGCAACACCCCCTCCACATCACAACCAGCACACAGCCAGACTAAGACAACTATGTCACCACAACACACACAAAATACACCCCACAAATACCTGACAACTTCCCCAACACAAAACCCAGGACTGCACTCACTACTCACCACCACACACACCTCCAAATACACACACGTCCCAGGCACAATACTCCAGCAATTCCTACCCACACAACACAACACAACTTCCTATCACAACCCATCCCCCCAACCTTACGGGACACATAATACTACCACCACCACAAACAAAAACCAACACCACCTATACTCCAACCACAACACAACACTGCACTGATACTCTACAAACACACACAAACACCCAAAACACCCCACCCACACAAGCATTCCCCAACATACTACCACCCACAATGCCACCACACACCCACTAACTCACCAAAAAAGTAATACCTACACACAACACAATACGCACATAACACAACCTTGCGTCTACTGCTCAACCCATTTGTATGCCATTCCTTCCTTCCACACAGGCATAAGCTGACCCAAAAGACAAGCCATGCCTCCTAAAAAAGAACAGCATCGGACGACACACTCGCAACGCTACATACATCACACAAAAAAGGGCAGAACAAACGCCAGAACAGAAAGACACTGCACTACACTGGCTATTGCCATCCATAAACAAGGCTCAAGGACAAACACTACACATCTGTGGCACAGACCTTGACACAGAATGCTTCTCCCACGGACAACTCTACGTAGCGTGCTCCAGAGTTGGGAAACCACAGAACCTCTACATCAGGGGTGCTCACACTTTTTCATCATGCGAGCTACTATATGAACAATCAAGTTGAAAAGATCACCTGTTGTGCATGTGAGCGTGCGTGCGCACATGCGCGCGCACGCTCCTACTGCAGCCTTCCGTCCGCGCAGGGCTTCTTTCTTGCCTGCCCACGAACTCACTGCCGCACGCACCCGGGAAGGGGACCCTCCTTGCCTGCACGAGCGCTCTCTCTTAATGTCTTCGTTGCCATCCGGCTGCTGGCTTTTGCGCCGGCCCCGTCCTGTCCTGCTCCCCCCTCAATCCTCCCTCGAGGTTTCCTTACCTGGGCAGTAGAAGGAAGAGTGGAAGAGGTGCTTCCCCAAGGTGACAGATGCAGCGGCGCCCTTTCTTCTTTCCTTTCGAGGGTGTAACTCAGAAAGGACGCCCAAGTGGACAGCTGGCAGGAAGGAGGACCCCTCCCACTGGTGGCAGTCCATGCCCACGGGAGAGAGAGTGAGAGAGAGAGAGAGAGAGGGTGGCTCTTCCTAGCTGTCTCTCTCTCTCTCTCTCTCTCTCTCTCTCTCCCGTGGGCCCTCGCCGCCTTTCTCCTTCGAGGGCGAGGGAGGGCGAGGCGGAGAAAGGCGGCGAGGGCACAAGCAGCAGCAGCAAGTGGAGTCTCCATCCCTGCAGCCCCCTCCTCCTTGGGTTCAGCCCCAGGAACACGGTGGAGCCCTCCCTCCTCGCCCCCAACCAAGGAAAGAAAGCAGCCCCACACAGCTCGCTCGCCCAGGTCTTGGCTTGGAATGGGAGTCCCAATGGCAGCAGCAGGGCTTGCGGCAGGGCTTGCTTGCTTTGCCCCACTTTGCCCCGCCTCCTTCGCCTCTTTCTCTCTCTCTCTACCTCTCTGGTGAGGTCCAAAGATCACCTGTAAGAGGGCTGAAGATCACCTAGGTGCTCCCAATCACCATAATGAGCACCCCTGCTCTACATCAACACAGCAGACGGAAAGACACAAAACATTGGATATCCACAAGCTCTGCAGAAGGCCAGCAACACCACACACCGACAACTCCCCAGGACTTCAACATCCCACCCACCAGAACAACCCACAACGACACAGCCATGACCCCACCAAGACCATAAGTCACATCAATTCCAACCCTTACATACTCAGACTTTCTCGCATCTCCTAAATAGGGCACAGCAACGCATGCCGGGTACAGCTAGTTAACAATAAATTAACATGCCAATATAAAGCCAAGCCAGGAGAATCCAGTGTCACAATGTCCAAAAAGGTTTGTTTATTTATTTATTTATTATTTACTTTATTTATATTCTCTTCCATATTGCCATTCCCCTCTAGTCAAACGCCTGGTTCCCGGAAGTGAATTTGCCATTTCGAGGCCACCACCGCCATTTTTGGAAAGGAATCGGCATTAGATTCCCGCCCCTCCCGAGGTGCTTTCCCCTCATTGGCTGTTTAACCCAGTTTGAGGCGAATGTCCCTTTCCTCCGCATCAGAACTGGGGCGGCAGCCACATCCAAACAGTTCTGATGCGGAGGGAAGACATCCCCATCCAAACTGGGTTAAACATGCGTGCCCACCACAAACAAAGCCATTCTGAAATTTCGGAAGTTATTCAGAAAAATTCTGCAATTTTTTCGAAAAATTGCGGAAGTCATTCAGATCCGAAGCGCCGGCGCCCCCTACATCCAAAACAAGTTTTGAACCTATATTTTAAAATCAAACAGGCCTAATAAGATCCATTAGCGCAGTGGCTTTCCACCTTTTTTGAGCCGCGGCACATTTTTTACATTGACAAAATCCTGGGGCACACCACCAACCAAAATGACACAAAATGACACTCTAACACAGTCATACATATAGTTAATATGCTTTTAAATGTATTTATACACTCAGTGTGAAACCTGGGCCTGTTTCGATGAACACAACATAGATATCCTGGCAGGAATGGCAGAAAGACAGACACAAAGGTCTTGCTCAACAGCTGGGAGTTATAGTTCACCCGCAATCAAAGAGCACTCTGAACTCCACCAATGATGGAATGGAATCAAACTTCCCACACAGATCTCCCATAACCAAGAGAAAATACTATAAGAGTTTGGTGGGCATTGACCTTGAGTTATGGAGTTGTAGTTCACCGACATCCAGAGAGCACTGTGGATTCAAACAATGTTTGATCAGGACCAAACTTGGCATGAATACTCAATATGCCCAAATGTGAACACAGATGGAGTTTGGGGAAAACAGACCTTGACATTTGGGAGTTGCAGTTTCTGGGATTTATAGTTAACACCCATTCAAAGAGCATCCTGAACTCTTGCAACAATGGAATTGAACCAAACTTGGCCTATTGAACTCTCATTACCAACAGAAAGTACTGAAAGGGTTTGCTTGGGAATTGACCTTGAGTTTGGAAGTTGTAGTTCACCTACACCCAGAGAGCACTGTGGACTCAAACAATGTTATATTATGTTGTTGTTTGTTTCCTATCCAGAATCACAATGTTGGAAGGAGGCTCACCACTTTAAGGTCCCTAAAACAGGCATGGGAAAGCTTCGGCCCTCTGGGTGCTTTGGACTCCGACTCCCACCATTCCTAACAGCCTGAGGCCCTTTCCTGCTTAAGTGGCTGAGGGGGGGAAAGGAAAAGGGCCTGGGGCTGCTAGGAATGGTGGGAGTTGGAGTCCAAATCACCTGGAAGGTCCAAGTTTGCCCATGCCAGCTTTCAACAGAGACCTCTTCCTCCCCCTTCCCCTTCGTGGCCTTTCTTCCCCCTCCTGCCCAACACTTACTATTTCTTCTACACTGCCGCTTCTGCCACCATTTTGATCTGAGGGGGCACCGTGAGCGTGTTCAGGAGGGGAGGGGGAGGGAGGAAGACGTGACCCATACTGCGCAGACTTGTCCCACGTCTTCCTCCCTCCCTCCCCTTCCCCTCCTGAATCTGCTCATGCTGTCTCCTTGGATCAAAATGGCAGCACCGTGAGCAAAGCGAGCAGAGCGAGGTTGGGAAGAAGGGAGCCCGAGCGGAGAAGAAAAAGTGTTCGGCAGGAGGGGGAAGAAAGGGGATTGGAGGTTCCAATTTCCCACGGCACACCTGATGATCGCTCACGGCACACTAGTGTGCCACGGCACACCGGTTGGGAAACACTGCTCTAGATCACTGATTCTCAAAGTGAGCGGTACCACCCCCTGGTGGGCGGTGAGGCGATCCAAGGGGACAGTGGGAGGCTCAGGGGAATTTGGGGGGCAGTGAACCCCTTTAAGGGGGCTGTGAAATATTGGCCATTTAGGAGGGGATGTGCGGCCCTCTTCTTTGGCCCCGCGCCCTTCGCTTTGACCTGCATATTAGATATTTGGATTAGAATTAGTAAGAGTAGCAAAATTATTTATGCAGTAGCAACAAAAATATGGTTGGGGGGGGGGGTGTCACCACAACATGAGGAACCTTATTTAGGGGTCACGGCATTAGAAAGGTTGGGAACCACTGCATTAATACGTATATCTTTCTGTTAATTGCTATTAAAAAAATGTAAAAATATTCTAGGAGGGCGCCGAGTAAAAAATTTTCTGGAAAGGGGGCGGTAGGCCAAAAAAGTTTGGGAACCACTGGGTTACAATGTACACAAAGAGCTGAACTGTACAGTCATAGAATGATACACATAAACCAGGGCTGTCCAACTTCTACGGGCCCAAGGGCCGGAATTCTGGTCACTGATCACCTGGGGGGCCGAAGAGTCTGCCTCTGCCCTTGGCTCCGCCCCCTCCCCTGGCTCCGCCCCTCCCCCTCCCACAGCTCCACCCCCTCCCCGGCTCCGCTCCCTCCCCGGCTCCAATTTACTTACCATTTACCTTAAGTTGTGGAGTTGTAGTTCACCTCCATCCAGAGAGCACTGTGGACTCAAATAATGATGGATCTGGACCAAACTTGGCATGAATACTCAATATACCCAAATGGGAACACTGGTGGATTTGGGGGAATGTTTCCTAATACCTTTGAGTTATTTGAGTCCACACTCAAATTGGGACACAGCAAAAAACCAAACACCTCAATGCCGTCGCAGGGGGCAGTGGGGCCACCTTTCCCAGAGGCGGGGGAGAGGAGGCCCAAAGAGCTCCCTCCCTCCCTGAAGGAAAACAAGCCGCGGGGGCAGGCGGAAAGGAAGCCACGTTGCGCCCTGCACGCGGGAAGGCAGCACAACAAGGGGGAGGGGCGCGGAGGGGAAGGAAGCGTCGCCAAGGAAACTGCCGCTGAGGGACCCCTCCCCCCCTCACCCAACGTCCCACTGTTTTTAGATTGATTGATTCGAGCCAGGCCCTCCCTTACCCATACTGCGGGAGTCCCCCCACAGGGCCGAAGCGCCAACGCCGCCGCCGTCCCGAAAGAGCCCCACTGGAGCCGATGCCAAGCTCAGGCCGGGCGCGGCGGCTCTCCCATCTGCGGAGCGGGAAGCGAGGGCCCTCCACAGGAAGAGGACGGAGCCAGGAGGGGCTTTCCTGCCGCACTCCCCTCCTCCCTCTCGCTGAGGGAATCGGGGCTGGCCTGGCAGCAGCCGCGAGGGTGGAGGAGGTGCACGCCCAGGCCGGCCCGCAAATCCCGTGGGACCCGAGATTTCGGCAGCTATCGCGAGACTACGCAGCCACAGACGGGATTTCGACCTCCCTCGAAATCCCGTCTGTGGCTGGCGTAGTCTTGCGATGCTTGCCTAAACCCGGAAGTAGGTATTTATTATTTTTATTTTTATTTTTAATTTGCATTTTATTAAAACAAGTTAGGGGGCCGGAGGGAAGGGGCTCGGGGGCCGTGTGCGGCCCCAGGGCCGCCTGTTGGACAGCCCTGACATAAACAGTCACATCGATGGTGTGGTGCATCCAATAAATGCCAAAAGGCTGCTATCCCCCACCCAGTTGGGTGCCAAAGGATGGGGGGCAAGGGGAGGCTCCTGGGGAAGCCCAACGGAGAGATGCTCCAAAGTGCTAAGCCACCGGAGGGAAGCCGTGGCCTCCCTCGTCCCAATATACATGTATGATGGACAAAATGCCAGGCAGTCGGGTGAGACACAGGGTGACCACGTGAGGCAAATAAAGACAAAATAAAGTCAAACCGCAGGGATCCCGAACTGAGGTCCCAAGCCTGGAAGCCAGCCCGAATGGAGACCCGGGGGGCACGGATGAATCAATCCAGACCCAATGAGGCGGGCCCCGGGCGCAGGGAGGTAGACGGAGGCTCTATGCGTAGCAGGCCAGGATGGGTCCGTCGTGAAGCGAAATGCTGGTACGGAGAGGACGGGCGCCGGCCCTTTCCGCGGCTCCCTTGTAATGACGTATGTAAACAGGCGCTCAACGATGACGCAGACGTTCTCTGAAGATGACGGCGGCCAGGGGGGGCGGCGTCAAGCGGTCGCGGACATGATGACGTGTAGATGGACTGGGAGGTGTAGTCTCCTGAGCGAACGTGGGAAGCCCCGTTAAAGGGCTACACCGCGTGCGTCTGAATCCAACAGGCGATGAGCTCCTGTCGTGAATATACAGGGGGGGGGGTGGGAACAGCCAGATGGCTGTATGGTGGCGCCTCGGTCCTGGAGGGGGAGGCCCACCCTGGAAGCCGAGCCAGGAAGCCGCCCAAGCCTCCCGGAAGGACCCAAATGGCTGTGGGGCCGAGGAGAAGGGAAGCGGGCGGCGACCCGCACGTACTGCCGGCCCTGTCCCCCCCCCCACACCAACGGGCGGAGGGAAAGAGAGGAGGAGGAAAACAAAGAAGAAAGCGGCCGTAAGTTGGGGGGATCCCCGGGCCGTGGCGGGGGAGGGCACCGCCAGTGCTGGGGGAGGCGCGCCTTCCCGGCCCCAAAAGATCTACGCAGCCCTGCAGACCCCCCCATCGCAGCAGAGATAGAGACCAGGGTAAAGAGGGAAAAGGCCCAAACAGAGGGGGAAAAAAATAAACTCTCCTCTATACTAAAAATAAAAAAAGGGGGGGGGAAGAGAAAAAGAATCATCCCAGGCAACAGGGGAGCCAAGATGGCGGCCATCCCTGCCTAACTCCTGAAGAAGACAAGCTCTTTGTTTTATGGCGGGAGCGCCATTTTGTGGAGGAAAAAAGAAGAAGAAAAAGAAGACAATTAAAATAAAACAAAAAAGGGGAATAACAAATAAGTGAATAACTGGACTGTAGCAGGAAAACCAGGAGTCTTTCAAATACAAAATGAACACCCCAAGAGAGGAAGAGCGGAGGATGAGACAGGAAGAGGGGCCAGAAGAGGAGGAAGTAACCCTGGGGGATGTCCCTGCGGAGCTGCGGAAGATAGGGAAGGCCCAAGACGGTTTCCTGCAGAGGATGATGCCATGATGTCCCGGCAGGAAGACCACATGGGCGCGAACCGGGGGCACCCCTACAGGAAAGTTCAGAATCAAAAGAGGCGCTCCCACAGGGCCAGGGTTGCCGATCTCCTATGAGGATGGAGAGGAGGCCCCCCGGGTCAAGGGGGAGAGCGCAACGAGATGTACAGGTGGAGAGGAGAGAGGGAAGGAGAACGTAAAGCCGGGGGCAGGACCAGAGGAAAGAGGACCGCGCCCCAGAAATAGGGAGGCAGCCCTGCTGAGGCGGCAGGAAGGACCTCAAAGAGCCCTAACACCTCTGCTCCCAAGAAAGAGAAGAGGGGAAGAATCAAGAGGTCGCTACAGCACCCAAAAACCCCAGCCTGGATGCAGCTAAGAAGGACGGCAAAAAGAATGGGACGCAGCCCACTAGGAAGAGAGGCAGGGCGGGAACAACCCAGCAAGGAAGGAAGAATAACCTGAAGAAAAGCTGCCCTTACTCTCTTGAAGCGTATTTCAGGCCTACGAGAAGTGGCATACCGGAGATGGGCACGGAAGGCCTCGAATCGCCTAGGGAGAACGGCTAAAATGGAGGTTGGAGGACGTGAAGGGACGCGGGTCCGGCTACGCTGGAAGACAGGGAATGGACAATGGGCATAAAACGCTGGAAAGATTTTGGAGGCTACAGGAAAGAACAAAAGTTCTCTCAAAAGGACAAAAGCTAAAAACAACAGATTGCTCCCAGACGCAGAGGGTTAGGAAGATACGCCTCGGAAAAAGAAGGAAAAAGGAGCCTAGAAAGAGGACCTGTAAAAGAAGTGACCAGCTCAACAAGGAGGAGACTGCAAGAGAACGATAAGGAGCACCCATGAACAAGGACTCTAGAAGGAAACAAGCTACTCCTGTCTTTATCTCTTCCCATCAACATTACCCATCACTAGCCTTCCCAGAACCTGGACCAAGCAGCCTCCTTCACCGCCCACCACTCTTTCCCCCTCTACCCCCGCATCCCTTACCACCGACCCCCAGCACCAACCCCCTTCCCACTCCCCTCTACCCCTCTCCCATCACCGTACCCACCCTTTTTCCCCCTACTGCCCTGTTCCTGAGACTGTTCCCCCACTTCCACTGTTTGTTTGTTTATGGAAAACCCCAATAAATATATTTTTTTTAAAAAAAAGCACACACAGACGCGTATAAATTCAAAATATCAAAAATAAAGTTTATTGAGGCCACAGGGAGTGCCCTGCGCCTCAGGCGTAACAAAATAGCCGCCACTACACCAGTATGAGTAGGCCAGAAAATGCAAAATCGAGTAGACCCAGCGGAGGGGCTGGCTGCTCCCCCCGCCGTGGCACCCACGCCAACGGGTGATATGCTGGTTTGAGTAGGACTCCAAATCCCGTTTCGCTATTTCACAGGCACTCCCTATTTATTTATTTATTTCGATTTATTCGTCGTCACTCCCGTCAGGCTCGGGGCGACTTACACATATTAAAAACACCATAAAATACAGATAAAACAACAAGGTTAACACCCATAATTAAAACTATACAATAGTGCACGGGCACCAGAGTTACTCCCACGGCCTACGGCTACATAGTAAAGGCCTGGCCAAATGCCTGTATTAAAACAGAAAGGTCTTACAAGCCTTGGGAAGGTTAGTGTTGACAACGCGAATTGCGGGAGGAAGATCGTTCCAAAGTACTGGAGCGATGACACTGAAGGCTCTCCCCCGCGTTGAGGTCAGGCGAAGGGTTTTACAGCTTGGCACCGCAAGAAGGTTCGGGGACTCTGATCGCAGTGGTCTTACGGGACAATAAAGGGAGAGGCGGTCCCTTAGGTCAGTGTTTCCCAACCTTTTTTGAGCCGCGGCACACTTTTAACATTAAAAAAATCCGGGGGCACACCACCAACCAAAATGACACAAAATGACACTCTAACACAGTAAAGAACGGTTGGGGATGGTGGCCTGCTGGGAGTAGCTGCTGGGAGTGCCGCCGGGATGAGCCAGGCCATGCCATGCCCCGTCCCCTCCCCTCAGCTTCAGCTCTCCCACAGCTTCTCCAGCCTTGAGGGGGCAGTGCCAAGCCAGCGGTGGCAGCGGCAGCACAATGCTGGCTTGAGACTGTCCCCTCAAGGCTGGAGAAGCTGTGGGAGAGCTGAGCCGGGAGGGGCGGAGCCAGGCTGTGCCGTGCCCCTCCCCCCCAGCTTCAGCTCTCCCACAGCTACTCCAGCCTTGAGGGACAGTGCGAGCGAGGGGCGGATTCATGGCCCCGCCACCGCCATGTTCCCGCCTCGCTCGCTGAAGCCGCGTGGAGGAGGAAGAGCATGAGCGGTGGACGGGCTTCAGTGCGCTCCTCCACCACGCAGCTTGAGAGCAGTGAGGAACAGGAGTCGTGCGGATTTGAGGTTGGCTGGGCCCCCGGCCCCTTCTTTTCCTCACTGTCGCACGGCCTTTCCTCCTCCTCTCCCAAGCAGCAGGATTTCGGCAGGAGGGGGGGGGAGGAAGGAAGGGGGGGCAGAGAGCTTTTCTCGCGGCACACCTGATGATCGCTCACGGCACACTAGTGTGCCACGGCACACTGGTTGAGAAACACTGCCTTAGGTACACTGGCCCCAGACCATTCAAGGCCTTGAAGGTTAACACCAGCACTTTGAAGGTGATCCGGTGCTCGATTGGAAGCCAGTGCAGTTCACGCAGAACGGGCGTAATGTGGCAGCAAGATGGTAGGCATGCCAACAGCCGAGCTGCAGCGTTCTGCACCAGCTTAAGCTTCCGGATCACCGACAGATAAAGGCTAATGTAGAGGGCATTACAGTAGTCCAATCTTGAGATGACTGTGGCTTGGACCACTGTGGCTAGGTCGTGACGGGACAGGTAGGGAGCCAGCTTCCTCGCCTGCCGGAGATGGTGAAAAGCTGCTCCGCTGGCGATGGTGATATGCTTCTCCATCGACCAGGCTTGTAGCCGGGGCTAGGGGCTTCAGCCCCGGAATTCTCAGGTGGTCTGCGAGAGAAGGCCTTACTGGTACATTATTTAAACTGTTATGTTTATTCATATCATGATCTGATCACCATGCTCATTATATCCCATATTCATGGGGTTATTGGGATAACAATACAAAAGGTTTGCTAGGGTAGACCCTCTTCCACCCAGTCTCAGCCCCGAATCAAAATCCTGGCTACGGCCCTGCCATCGACAGTTGAGAGTCTTAACAGTTGGCGACGGACGGAGCGTCGCACCGTCCAGGGTTGGGAGCTGGATCTCTCCCGTACCCAGACGACGCAGCCACAGGATCTCCGTCTTAGCCAGATTCACCTTCAACTTGCTGCAGGGGCGGTCCGTCCATGTAAGCAAACTACACGCCACGTGGGGGCGCCATGTTGACGGCGCCACGCTCGCCGCCGGCCGCCGTAGCAAACCTCCCTGCTGCTGTCTGCAGCAGCTTCTGAGCATGCGCGGGACATTTTCGCGCATGCCCAGAACCTCCGGAGCTGAACTTCCAGGGATCGGTGCCGGCCGCGCTGCCGTAGCAAACCTCCCTGCTGTCTGCAGAGCTTCTGAGCATGCGCGGACATTTTTGCGCATGCCCAGAACCTCCGGAGCTGAACTTCAGCTTCGGCAGTTCTGGGCATGCGCCAAAAATGTCAGCGATGTTTTCAGAAGCTGCTGCAGGCAGCAGCAGGGATCGGCGCCGGCCGCAGCAGTCAGAGCAAACCTCCTGCTGCAGCAGCTCAGTAGCTTTGACATCTTGCGCGACATTTTTGCGCATGCCCAGAACCTCCGGAGCTGAACTTCAGCTCCGCAGTTCTGGCCATGCGCGAAAATATCGCGCATGCTCAGAAGCTCCTGCAGGCAGCAGGCTAGCAGCAGGGAGGTTTGCACTGCCCGGCGCTGGCCAGCACCGCGCCCATGCAAGTAGGCAGGGGGCGGAGGCAAAGGGAGGCGGGGCGGAGACAAGGGGGCGCCAAATAATGTTTGCTTACTATATAAAACTAGCTGTACCCAGCACGCGTTGCTGTGCCCTTTTTAGGAGATGCGAGAAAGTCCAATCATCCACGGTGTGCCCTCCTCTAAACTGCAGTTGGATGGAGTGTGGGTCATGGGGGCATGGTGTGCCAAGTTGGGTCTTTATCGGTCTTGGTTCTGGGCGCAGTGGTCTGTGGGAATGATGGGTTTTTGAAGTACTACAAATCCCATTTTCCATGGTGGTACTTTAAGTCCCATCATGCATGGTCGGGGCTCTGTGTGCCAAGGTAGGTTACTGTAAATTCAGGCCATACACAATGTCCCATGAGCTGAGGCCTAGTTAGGAACAGCAAGTTAATGAAGCCTTACTGTAAATTTAGAGCGTAAACAGCTTCCCAGTAAGTGAGGGCTAGTTAGGGAAATCAAGTTAATGAAGCCTTACTGTCAATTTTGGGCGTGGTCTGTGATTTTCGGTTGGAAGTGATTTGGGTGTTTGTGTTGGGGATTGGCAGTTTATTATGGATCGAATTTTCATGTTGGCTGGCCAGTGCAGCAGTTATGCAAACCGCCATTATTGGCAGCCAATCATGTTGTTCAGAATGTAGAGGCTGGGTGAGTCTTTGGCTGCCCCGGAGGATGCTGGTAAATGTAGTTTTTGTTTTACTCGTTGTTTTGGGGGCCTTTTAGGTTGGGGGGGGAAGTTTCTTTGCTACAAACGTACCTTGCTTGAGGCCTATTTCTGTTGGCAAGTATTGTGTATCTGCGTTGTAAGGTTTCTTTGTTTGAGGGATACATCACATGACGTGAACCCATTTATATAATAGATAACCTTAGACCGCCTCTGACTTACTGGCTCGCAGCCATCCAGTAACGGCTTCAAGGCAACAGTGGAAATTATCGGGTACGGAGTCAGGTCGGCCCTCCATCCCCAGAACGAGCTTGGGTGTCATCCGCATATTGGTGACACTCCAGCCCGAAGCTGCGTACCAACTGAGCAAGTGGTCGGACGTAGATGTTAAACAAAAGGGGGAGGATGCCCCCTGAGGCACCCCACAAAGAAGGGGGGCGCCCCCCGAGACAACCTCTCCCCTTCTCACTCGCTGTGTCCGGTTCCCTGACAGGGAAGGTCTTTGTTTGAAGGCACTCGGTGCCTTCAGCTGCTTCCGTCCCTGCGTGGCCACGCTTGAAAATAAAAGATTTTTCTAGAAAACTAAAAGAAACTTCTAAAAAAAGTTTGGGAAACCAATTTATGCAAGAAAAAAGACAAGAGATTCAAACCCCGTCCGGTGGGGAGACTTTCCTGATGACCCCATGTCACTCCATGGCAGACTTAAGCTACCCAATGGATTACGAGAGGGGCCGAAAACAGGACGGTGGGGGAGAACAGAGCACGGATTCCCATACTGGGAAGAAGGAAAGGAGGGAGGGAGGGATATGGGATTGCGGAGGCACCGAATGGGGAGGGGAACATGTCCAGGAAACGGAAAGACATGCCAAAAAAAACACGCCTCGGCGCTGCAGCGTGGGCGCGCTCAAGTAAACGAGCCTCCGCAGAGCTGTAATTAAGCAGGCCTGTAATTAAGTCGATGCCCTTTATCGGGATGATTGCGCCTTTTTCAAATAATAAAGAAAAGCTCATACCCCGTCATGGCAAGATGCACAATGCACCCTGTTATTAATGCCGCGCTGTCAAAAGAGAAAGCGAGCGCACCGTGGCAAGGGATCCGCCGCATTGAAACCTGCCTTTGGAAGATTATTTATAAAATCTCTATCAGAGGCAGGGGGAGAGAGTTCAAGGGAGGGGGAGAGAAGATCGGGGGCATGTTGGGGGACGGCAGAGAAAGATATCCAGCTGCTTTTCTCAACCTGAGGTCGGGACCCTGGGGGGGCAGGCCCGGATTACCCATAAAGAGTCTGGGGGTCCATTTGGACCCATTGCTGTCGATGGAGACACAAATCTCCACGGTATGCAAGACCACATTTTATCATCTGAGGCAGGCTAGGCGGCTGGCTCCCTACTTGTCCAGAGGCGACCTGGCCACGGTGATCCAGGCGACGGTCATCTCGAGGCTGGATTACTGTAACGCCCTCTACATAGGCCCAGGTCTCTGCGGTCAGCAAGGTTGCTTTTTTTCATCTGCGACAGGCTCGGAGGCTGGCCCCCTATATCTCCCGGAATGACCTGGCCACGGTGATCCAAGCTACGGTCATCTCAAGGCTGGATTACTGTAACGCGCTTTACGTTGGCCTTCCTTTGTCGGCGACCCGGAAGCTCAAGCTGGTGCAGAACACTGCCGCCCGGCTCCTGTCTGGAACCCCAGCAGGCCGCCACATCACACCTGTTTTGCAGGATCTGCACTGGCTCCCCAATCGAGCACCGGATCTCCTTCAAGGTGTTGGTTCTTCCCTTTAAGGCCTTGCACGGCCTGGGGCCAGCGTACTTGAGGGACCGACTCACCCCACACTGTCCCCCGAGATCACTACGCTCCGAGGATGCTAATTTGTTAGAGATACCCTCGGCGAAATCGGCTAAACTGACATCTACTCGCCGGAGGGCGTTCTCCGTTATAGCTCCTACGCTGTGGAACGCCCTCCCGGCTGGAACGCTGGCTATAAAAAGGACCTGCTCCCGTTAGACGCGCCTGCAAAACTTATTTGCGGCATAGAAACCCGAATAATAATAATAATAGGCCTTCCCTTGGCAACAATCCGGAAACTCTTATTTGTGGGGTCCCTCAAGGTGCCATTCTCTCCCCTTTATTATTTAACATCTATATGCGACCACTTGCTGGTCTGGTCCGAAGCTTTGGGCTGGAATGTTATCAGTACGCTGACGACACCCAGCTGGTTCTGAAAAATGGAAGGCCGGCTGACCTCGTGCCCTCTTGTTTCCAACAGTGCCTTGAAGCCGTGACTGGTTGGCTGCGTGCCAGTAGATTGAGGGCGAATCCAGCAAAGACGGAGATACTGTGGCTGGGCCCCCGGTGGGTGGGGAGGTCCGGCTGCCTAGCTTGGATGGCGAGGCATTATGCCCACCTTTGGGTCCATACTTCCCCTTATCTGCGATGTCGCTGGTATAATTGTTTATGTACTATAATTTTGTGGATATCGCTCCCTGTGGTTCGCCGCTGTGAACAAGCCGACGCTACAGGCGAAACGGACTTGAGTGCCGTCCGCGGCTAGAACTTCCACTTCATGGGGCCTTCCCCTTGAACCTTTGATTATCCATCAGGATGTACATGATGATGCTTCCCATTTGGGTTTGAACAAGCCTCCACCTCACTGAATCGCATCTCGGCGTTGGATTGCCCCCCTCCTTGGATTCTTCCTGACCACCCTGCGCATCCGCTTTTTTCCTACATCTCTGTTGACGACCCTGTCCTTCCCCCATTCGGCATCTCACCACTGGGGAACGCATCCCACACAGGCTGCTTCCTGGTTTGTTGCTTTACTGTGCTGCCAGGAGCCTCTATCATCTGGGGGGCTTCGGATTTGAATTATTCACAGAGGCATTGGCCTCCACCGCAGGGACGCCCTGATCTTGGGTCTCCCGCTTCCTCCTCCTACCCATTGGGGTGAGGGGAGTTGCTGCAGCCTTGCCGGGGCACCCGCATAGCGGCTGTCTCTGCCCCAGGCAGGACCGAGCATTTGTTGCTCTTTCCACCTCCAGACCGGCGTTTAGGATTCTTTGGGGCTTCACCCCATACTCTGGCATTCCAGGGGGGCTTCCCTTCACCTTCCGCCTAGGGCAGTGCTGTCCAACTTCTACGGGGTCCAGGGCCGGATAAGAGGTCACTGATGACCTAGGGGGGCTACTCGGCCCCGCCCCCAGGCCCCGCCCCCCAACCCCAGGCCCCCGCCCTCCTAAACGGCCAAAAGGGCAGAAGGCGGCGCCAAGAGCAGAGCGTCACAGGCCTGGCGTGACGCGCTGCTCTTGGCGCCGCCTCCTTTCGGCCCCCGCCCCTAGGAAGGGAGGGGGCCGAAAGGGAGGGTAGGCGGTGCCAGGAGCAGCGCGTCACGCCAGGCCTGTGACGCGCTGCTCTTGGCGCCGCCACTCCTCCTTTCGGCGCCCTCCTGGCGGAGGAGCCGCCCGAAAAAGGGCAGAAGGCGGTGCCAAGGGCAGCGCGCACGCCAGGCCTGTGACGCGCTGCTGTTGGCACCGCCTTCTGCTCTTTTTCGGCTCCCCCGCCCCCTAGGTAGGGAGGGGGCGCCAAAAGGAGGAGGAGCTAGCTCTCTTCCTCCTCCCTGCCCCGCCACCCCCTCCCCCCGGCCGCCATTTTTTTTGTAAAAAAGCGTTTTTTTGTTTCAAATTTAAAAATGGCGGCTGAGGGCATAGGTGGGGGCCGTGTCCAACAGGCTACGGGCCGGATCCGGCCCTGGGCCGCCAGTTGACAGCCCTGGCCTAGGTATACCCTCATTTGAGGAGCCCTGTTGTTTATGTGTTTGTATTTCTACTTATGTTTACATTGCTTGTATCATCTCCCTTATTGCATTCAGTGTATCTGTGGCTTGTGCTTTGTTCTCTCTATACAGAGATATTTCACTGGTTGGTACTGCTTTGGAGGCCTATTGCCTCACTCTTTTCCTAATTGGTTATATTATTAAATGACTTATATTTTTGCTTATGACCTGTATTGGTCTTGCATTGCACTGAGCACTTAGGGTATTTTCTCTGGGTATTCTTCTTCCTATTGTGCTAGAGGCATTATGCCCACCATCCTCAGTTAAGAGCCTTGGGGTCGTCTTAGACCCGTTGCTGTCAATGGAGGCCCAGGTCTCCACCGTCAGCAAAACCGCCTTTTTCCAACTGCGGCAAGCTTGGCGTCTGGCCCCCTACCTATCCAGATACAATCTGGCCACGGTGCTCCAAGCCACGGTCATCTCGAGACTGGACTACTGTAACACACTTTACATCGACCTGCCCTTGTCAGTGATCTGGAAACGTAAGCTCGTCCAGAATGCCGCTGCCCGACTTCTCACTGGAACTCCAGTGAGATGTCACATAACACCCATCCTCGAGCAGCTCCATTGGCTTCCGGTCGAGCACCGGATCACCTTCAAGGTGATAGTGTTAACCTTCAAGCCCTTGCATGGTCTGAGGCCACTGTACGTGAGGGACCGTCTTTTCCCGTACCAACCCCAGAGGTCACTTCGTTCCGAACAAATGAACCTCCTTGAAGTACCGACCTTCAAAGCAATCCGTCTCACATCGACCCGGCGCAGAGCCTTTTCTGTAGTGGTACCGTCAATATGGAACACTCTTCCTAGCGATGTGCGGGCCATGCAGGACCTTCTCTCCTTCCGCAAGGCCTTCAAGACTCACCTTTTCCGGCTAGCCTTTGATTGCTAGGCCAGAAATATGTATGCTTTTACCTCTGTGTGTTTTACCTGATTGTAAGCCGCTCCGAGCCCTCGGGGAGTGGCCGCGTACAAGTCCAAATAATACATAAATAAAATGAATAAATAAAATCAATCGTCCCAACCGCACCAGTTTCAAATTTGGGTTGTTACAGGCAACGTGACATCTGTCCCTTCTGGCTGGAAGAGTCTGGAAATTATAATAGGGTATCGGGGAACACAAGTGACCAAATGGGTTCTTAGCTAATCCTATCATGCCATGTAAGCTGATCTGGGTCTTCAGACACAGGCTGAGCCGGGACGCAGAACTACAAGAGGCGTTCATGACCCACTTCGATTTATCACAGGATGCTAACACTGCACATGTGTTATCATATATATATATATATATATATATATATATATATATGATACACACACACACACACACACACACGCACATATATGTCAGGGCTGTCCAACTTCTACCGGCCCAGGGGCCTGAATTCCGGTCACTGATGACCTGGGGGCCCGAAGGGTCTGCCCCCGCCCTCGGGTCCGCCCCCGGCCCCGCCCCTCCCCCGGCTCCAATTTACTTACAATTCATAAGAGGCATCCATACAATCAAATATAATCTTTTACTAAGGGGAAATGCTTTTTTATTAAAAAGTTTAGGGGGCGCAGGGAAGGGGCTGGGGGCCGTATACGGCCCCCGGGCCGCCAGTTGGACAGCCCTGATATATGTGATATAGAGATATCAGTCTCTATAGGTTACGTGCCAATGTACACCTCAGAACTGAGAACGGTCTTGATGTGACAGGTGCTGAAGTGGTGTGAGGTTTGAGAACGGACCCAACGGAATACAGAGCCTTCCTCAAGTTCCTTGACTTGAAAGACCGCACACCAAAGGGGACGTTCGATGAGATGAAAGAAGTTTATGGTGAGGATTCCCCATCATATGACGGAGTCAAGAACTGGCATTGTCAGTTCAAATTATTTATTGTTATTTATTTACAGCATTTCTATGCCGCCCTTCTCACCCCGAAGGGGACTCAGAGCGGCTTACAAGTAAAATGTAAATACAAAATATATTATTGCCATAGCACAATACTAATCTATATATATAAAATCCTTCATGTGGTGGTTCCTGTCTTATAGACAAAGAAACCACACAAGGCAGACACACGGAAACAGCCCACATACCCAGAAAACCCTACAAGGTATGCATACCACAAAAAAACCCCAAAAAGAACCAAATCCAAAGAAATATTATGGACTACAACTCCCATGATCCCACACACCACCTCCTTCTGGCAGTTTACAATGTCGGAATGTTGGTGGAGCTGGCCAATTAGAGGCATTTATGCAAATACTCCCTCAGTTAGAATGTAGAAGCTGGGAGCCACCCCCCCCCCGCCAGTTTAGAGTGTCGGAATGTTGGTGGTGCTGGCCAATTAGAGCATTTATGCAAATACTCCCTCAGGTAGAATGTCGAGGGTGGGAGCCACCCCCCCCTGCCAGTTTAGAGTGTGGGAATGTTGGTGGTGCTGGCCAATTAGAGGCATTTATGCAAATACTCCCTCAGTTAGAATGTAGAAGCTGGGAGCCACCCTCCCCCCTGCCAGTTTAGAGTGTGGGAATGTTGGTGGAGCTGGCCAATTAGAGGCATTTATGCAAATACTCCTTCAGTTAGAATGTAGAAGCTGGGAGCCACCCTCCCCCCCTGCCAGTTTAGAGTGTCGGAATGTTGGTGGTGCTGGCCAATTAGAGGCATTTATGCAAATACTCCCTCAGTTAGAATGTAGAAGCTGGGAGCCACCCTCCCCCCCCTGCCAGTTTAGAGTGTGGGAATGTTGGTGGAGCTGGCCAATTAGAGGCATTTATGCAAATACTCCCTCAGTTAGAATGTAGAAGCTGGGAGCCACCCCCGCCAGTTTAGAGTGTCGGAATGTTGGTGGTGCTGGCCAATTAGAGGCATTTATGCAAATACTCCCTCAGTTAGAGTGTAGACGCTCGGAGCCACCCCCTGCCAGTTTAGAGTGTGGGAATATTGGTGGAGCTGGCCAATTAGAGGCATTTATGCAAATACTCCCTCAGTTAGAATGTAGAAGCTGGGAGCCACCCCCCCCCCCGCTAGTTTAGAGTGTGGGAATGTTGGTGGAGCTGGCCAATTAGAGGCATTTTTGCAAATACTCCTCAGTTAGAATGTAAGCTGAGGAGCCACCCCCGCCAGTTTAGAGTGTCGGAATGTTGGTGGTGCTGGCCACTCAGAGCCGTTATGCAAAACAGACAGGTAATAAAAGGCAATCCAAAAGGTAGAAGCTGGTGAAGGGACTAGCAAAGGAAGGGGGAAAAGGTAGGGAGGGAATGGAGGGAGGGAGACAAGGGGAGCAAGAACTGAAACAGAAAGGGGAGGGATGGCAGGAAGGAGCGAAAGGAAAGAAGGAAGGGAGAAGAGGCAGGAGGACAGAGAGAAGAGAAAAGCTGAGGGATGAGGGGGAGAGGGAGGAAAGGAAGTATAAAAGGCAGGAAGCGATATTACTGTTGGTCTTTGCCACATGCACACACGTATGTACATATAGACATGCACACATACACATATATACATGCACTGAAATATACACATGCACACATACATACACACATCTGTACTTACACACATCTACACATATACACGCATAAACATATACAAAAACACACATATACATAAGTACACACATATACACATACACATATACATAAGTACACACACACATATGTACACATAGACACAAATCCATATATATACATACATACACACACAAAACTCATATATATAGACTGGGACACAGGAAAGAGAAAAAGCCACAGCAGCGTGTGGCCGGGTACAGCTAGTATTATATATTATATTGTACTATAACATTATACTGTAATATTATTAGTAATATTACATCTATATATATAAAGGAAGAGTCGTCATGGAAAGACCGTTCCAAACAGAGAAACCTTACAACACAGAAACACCAAACTTGCCAACAGAAATAGGCCTCAGACAAGGTACGTTTGTAGCAAAGAAACTCCCCGCCAAAACCTAAAAGGCCCCCAAACAATGAGTAAAAAACCACTACATTTCCCAGCTTCCTCCGGGTCTGCCAACGACTCTCCCAGCCTCAACATTCTTACAACATGATTGGCTGCCAATAAAGGCGGATTTGCATAACTCCTGTACTGGCCAGCCAACATGAACATTCGACCCATAAGAAACTGTCAGAGGTGGATAAGGCAAAGGGCTGATGCACAAACACAAACACCCAATTCACTTCCCACAGAAAATTTAAACCCCTACAAATCACAGACCACGCCCAAAATTGACAGTAAGGCTTCATTAACTTAATTTCCCTGACTAGGCCTCACTTAATGGAATGCTGTTTACGCTCTGAATTGACAGTAAGGCTTCATTAACTTGATTCTCCCGACTAGCCCTCAGCTCATTGGACATTGTGTATGGCCTGAATTGACAGTAAGGCTTCATTAACTTGCTGTTCCTGACTAGGCCTCAGCTCATGGGACATTGTGTATGGCCTGAATTTACAGTAACCTACCTTGGCACACAGAGCCCCTATGACCCACGCTGCATTCTACTACAGTTTGGAGGAGGGTGGACCATGGATTATGGGACTTGAAGTACCTCCATGGATAATGGGATTTGTAGTACTTCAAAATCCATCATTCCCCACAGACCACTGTGTCCAAGAACCAAGACCGATAAAGACCAAACTTGGCAAACAATGCACCCCAAGACCCACACTCCATCCGACTGCAGATTAGAGGAGGACACACCATGGATAATGGGATTTCAAGTACCTCCACTCACTTCCAAAGTACCCCACCCACACACGCATCAACCTCTACATCAACACAGCAGATGGAAAGACAAAAAACATTGTATATCCACAAGCTATGCAGAACGCCAGCAACACCGCACACCGACAACTCCCCAGGACTTCAACATCCCACCCACCAAAACAACCCACAACGACACAGCCATGGCCCCAACAACACCATAACTAACAACAATTCCAACCCTTACATACTCAGACTTCCTCGCATCTCCAAAATAGGGCACAGCAACGCGTGCCGGGTACAGCTAGTGTCATATCTATTATATAAATGGGTTCACGTCATGTGATGTATACCTCAAACAAAGAAACCATACAACGCAGAAACACAATACTTGCCAACAGAAATAGGCCTCAAGCAAGGTACGTTTGTAGCAAAGAAACTTTCCCCCCCAATACAACGAGTAAAAATAAAACTACATTTACCAGCATCCTCCGGGGCAGCCAAAGACTCACCCAGCCTCTACATTCTGAACAACATGATTGGCTGCCAATAAGGGCGGATTTGCATAACTGCTGCACTGGCCAGCCAACATGAAAATTCCGATCCATAATAAACTGCCAATCCCCAACACAAACATCCAAATTACTTCCAACCGAAAAATCACAGACCACGCCCAAAATTGACTTGATTTCCCTAACTAGCCCTCACTTACTGGGAAGCTGTTTACGCTCTGAATTGACAGTAAGGCTTCATTAACTTGATTCTCCCGACTAGCCCTCAGCTCATTGGACATTGTGTATGGCCTGAATTGACAGTAAGGCTTCATTAACTTGCTGTTCCTGACTAGGCCTCAGCTCATGGGACATTGTGTATGGCCTGAATTTACAGTAACCTACCTTGGCACACAGAGCCCCTATGACCCACGCTACATTCTACTACAGTTTGGAGGAGGGTGGACCATGGATTATGGGACTTGAAGTACCTCCATGGATAATGGGATTTGTAGTACTTCAAAACCCATCATTCCCCACAGACCACTGTGTCCAAGAACCAAGACCGATAAAGACCAAACTTGGCAAACAATGCACCCATGACCCACACTCCATCCGACTGCAGATTAGAGGAGGACACACCATGGATAATGGGATTTCAAGTACCTCCACTCACTTCCAAAGTACCCCACCCACACACGCATCAATCTCTACATCGACACAGCAGACGGAAAGACAAATAACATTGTATATCCACAAGCTATGCAGAACGCCAGCAACACCACACACCAACAACTCCACAGGACTTCAACATCCCACCCACCAAAACAACCCACAACAACACAGCCATGACCCCAACAACACCATAACTAACAAAAACTCCAACCCTTACATACTCAGACTTCCTCGCATCTCCAAAATAGGGCACAGCAGCGCGTGCCGGGTACAGCTAGTGTAATATCTATTATATAAATGGGTTCACGTCATGTATACCTCAAACAAAGAAACCATACAACGCAGAAACACAATACTTGCCAACAGAAATAGGCCTCAAGCAAGGTACGTTTGTAGCAAAGAAACTTTCCCCCCCAAAACCTAAAAGGCCCCCAAAACAACGAGTAAAAATAAAACTACATTTCCCAGCATCCTCTGCGGCAGCCAAAGACTCACCCAGCCTCTACATTCTGAACAACATGATTGGCTGCCAATAAGGGCGGCATAACTGCTGCACTGGCAGCCAACATGAAAATTCCGATCCATAATAAACTGCCAATCCCCAACACAAACACCCAAATCACTTCCAACCGAAAAATCACAGACCACGCCCCAAAATTGACTTGATTTCCCTAACTAGCCCTCACTTACTGGGAAGCTGTTTACGCTCTGAATTGACAGTAAGGCTTCATTAACTTGATTCTCCGACTAGGCCTCAGCTCATTGGACATTGTGTATGGCCTGAATTGACAGTAAGGCTTCATTAACTTGCTGTTCCTAACTAGGCCTCAGCTCATGGGCCATTGTGTATGGCTTTAATTTACAGTAACCTACCTTGGCACACAGAGCCCCCTATGACCCACACTACATTCTACTGCAGTTTGGAGGAGGGTGGACCATGCATGATGGGACTTGAAGTACCACCATGGAAAATGGGATTTGTAGTACTTCTGTCTGTCCCGAGGGCCTTGACCATGCCCCCCGCGGCCGCCACGTTGGAACGGCCGCTGGGGCCCGACCTTTCGTCGATGACCTCGGATTCTCCTAGGCCGTGCCTCCCAGGGCCCCATGATTGAGGGGCTCTCTGACTCTGGGGTCCTGGCAAGGGTCCCTGGGAGCGGCCCGGGCGAGCCGACCGCCTGCCAGGGGCCCTCCATGGTTGCGACCATTTCACTCCGCCCCGCCACTGGCAGGCGGCGAGAGGAAGGGCTGTAGCTCGGGCAGGGGGTGGACCAAGGCCTGAGGGGACTGTTTTGGTGAACAACCCGGGGAGTTTGCGTCCGCGGTTGGGGGATCCCGACCCTGGAGATGCCTCACAGGGAAAGCCACGGGGCCGCCGGAGGAGACGCCGGAGGAGGCCAAGGAGCGGCAGACCCAGAACCTTTTGGAACTCGAGGGCCGAATGGCACGGGCCCTCTCGAACCAACCTGAAGCCAGGAATAGACTCCTCTTCGGCTTGTTCGATCTTCACCAACAGACGCTTGGACAAAGGGAGCTTAGCCACCCGCCATTCCTGTGGCCAACTGTGTGGGTTCTCTTGAGACCCCCTGCTCCCCTCCTTTGACGGCACGGTTGCGCTGCCCAGATCTTCCTGGTCACCCCTTATCGTGCCTTGACTCTATCCTGTTCCCTCTCTTGCCCCTCCCTCTTTCTTTTGATGTTGTGTTGTCTGTCTGTCGCTTATTGCAGTCTTTCTCAACCAGTGTGCCGTGGCACATTAGTGTGCCGTGAAGGGCCTCCTGCTGTGCCGTGAGAAAACCTCTCTGCCCCCCTTCCTCCCCCCCTCCTGCCGAACTCCTGCTGCTTGGGGGAGGAGGAAGGGCCGGGCAGTGGCGAAGAAAAAGAAGAAGGGACCGGGGCGCCGCCTCCTTCGACCGTTTCCCCAGCCAGCCTCCAATCTGCCATGACTCCCGCCATGACTCTCGCCCCTCGCTCGTTGAAACCGCGTGGAGGAGCCCTGCCCACTGAAGCCCTTCCACCGCTCATGCTCCTCCTCTGTAGGAGAGCTGAAGCTGGGGGGAGGGGCGGGGCATGGCGCGGCCTGGCTCTGCCCCCTCGGCCGACACTCCCAGGAGCTGCTCCCAGCCTTGGGGGACAGTGCCAAGCCAGCATTGTGCTGGCTCTGGCACCACTGGCTTGGCACTGCCCCCTCAAGGCTGGAGCAGCTGCTGGGAGAGGTGAAGCCGGGGGTAGGGGGTGGGGCATGGCGCAGCCTGGCTCCGCCCCCTCCCCGGCTTCTGCACTCCCAGCAGCTGCTCCCAGCAGGCCAACAACCCCCAGCCGTTCTTTACTGTGTTAGAGTGTCATTTTGTGTCATTTTGGTTGGTGGTGTGCCCCCGGATTTTTTTAATGTTAAAAGTGTGCCGCGGCTCAAAAAAGGTTGAGAAACACTGGCTTATTGTATTGTTATCCTGACTGTAAACCGCTCCGAGCCTACGGGGAGTGGCGGTGATATAAATTGGAATAAATAAATAAATAAATAAAACCCATCATTCCCCACAGACCACTGTGGCCCAGAACCAAGACCAATAAAGACCCAACTTGGCACACCATGCCCCCATGACCCACACTCCATCCAACTGCAGTTTAGAGGAGGGCACACCGTGGATGATTGGACTTTCTCGCATCTCCTAAAAAGGGCACAGCAACGCGTGCCGGGTACAGCTAGTAAAATATATAATAGAGAACCCCACAAACGGCACGGATAAACCCCAAAGACCCCGGCTGGATGCCATTATTTAGGCAAATAATGAATGACTCCTCTTCCCATCACGCGCTTTCCCGTCACGACGCATTAATGACTTGATAGACTCCCATGAACGGGTGAAACACCGCAACCAGGCTCGCGCATCTTTATCGTCATTTAATTTAAAAATGATCCTGTGTGAAATTATCTCACGGTGAGTGATGGGAGCAGAAAGCACCGACTCAGCAAAGCAGCGGGTGGATCATTGCTTTATTAATGGGGAACGCCGGGGAGATGAAAAATTACATTGATGCTCAAGACTTAGGTGTCCTGAAGGAGGCCGTCGGGGCTTGGAGGAAGGGCCGCTCTAGAATTAATCCAGTTTGACGCCATTGCATCTACTATGGCTCCATGCTATGGAATTCTGGGAGTTGTAGTTTGACAAGGCATTTCACCTTCCCTGCCAAAGAGCGCTGGGTGCCTCACCAAATGAGATCTCCCAGGATGCCACAGAAGAAAGCCATGGCAGTTAAAGTAGTGCCAAACTGGAATAAATCTAACATGTAGATCAGTGGTTCCCAAACTTTTTTGGCCTACCGCCCCCTTTTCAGAAAAAAAAATTACTCACCGCCCCCCTAGAAATTACTATTTTTTAAATTTTAATAGCAATTACACAGAAAGATATACATCTATCTATTACAGGGCTGTCCAACTGGCGGCCCGGGGGCCGTATACGGCCCCCAGCCCCTTCCCTCCGGCCCACTAAGCTTTTGAATAAAAAATAAAAATTGAAAAATAAAATAAATAGTAAAAATTAAAAAAAAAACCTACTTCCGGGTTCGGAGCAAGTATCGTGAGAAAATGCAATCAACACGGGATTTCGCTGTCAACGCGAGATCACGCCGGCGTTGACAGCGAAATCCCGGGTGGATTGCGTATTCTCGCGATACTCTTCGGCTACTCTACTACTGGATCGCTGAGGCCCACAGACGCGATTAGGACCTTCTTCGACTTAGTCGGTCGTCGCCTCTCTCGTCGTCCGGGTACTCCTGGATCCTGCGCGTTTGGAAAAGGTAGGCCGAAGCAGGGGGCTCCTCAGGGGGCTCCTCATGCCCTCCCCCATCTCCCTTCAGGTATTAAATATAAAATTAAATATATTTAAAGATGAAATAAGGGGAGATGGGATACATTAAAATAAGGGGGAGGGGAGGATGGAATTAAATATACTTAATATTAAATAAAAATAAGGAGGATGGAATTAAATATATTTAATATTAAATAAAAATAAGGAGAGAGGGGAGAGGGTGCCGGGGGAGAGGGCGGAGCCGGGGGCGGGGGCAGACCCTACGGCTCTCCAGGTCATCAGTGACCGGAATTCAGGCCCCTGGGCCGGTAGAAGTTGGACAGCCGTGATCTATTACTCGCGATGCAACGTTGATCCGGTCCTAGACTGGGAGTTCTGGTTGTTTCCTCGCTGCTCTTCGGTGCAGCCGGAAGTTCGCTCTTGGCGACTCTTTCCCTTCCGCCGTCATTTCCGCTTTCTGGGTTGATGACACGATTTCCGGTCTTTGGCTGGAGATGACATCCGGTTCTCTCCAGCGTTTTCAAGGCCAGTCGCCATGTTCGAATGGCCCTCGACCAGCCATCCTGCTCCCCTCTCAAGACCTCTTCGGCGGGGAGGGGGGATTCGGGCGGCCGACAGGATCTCCGAAATGTCCAACGCTGGCATAGAACCTCCAAGGATGGGCCGGCTCAAACCATCTTCCAATGGCGGATGCCCGGGTGGTGGGCCAGAGTCAAGTCCTGGGTTCTGATCGGCTGCTGAAGGGATTATGGGACTTGAAATACCTTCACTCACTTCCCGAGACCACTGCAAGCCAAATAAACAACTGATATGGACCAAACTTGGCACACAATGCCTTTCTCAAATAACCCGGGCAGCACCGGGTCCCAAAGCTAGTAAATCTATCTATCTATCTATCTATCTATCTATCTATCTATCTATCATCTATCTATCTATCTACTGTATGTAGATAGTGGGTGGGTGGTGCGACCGAGCGAATATGTGCCAGCGTTTCAATTGGCTCCCGCTGTGGGATAATTTGCATGAAGGACTCCCATTGGCCAGCCAACACGAACATTCCGACCCTCTAAAGTGCCAGAGGGGGGTAAGGAAGAGGCCTGAGGCAGTCAGGCATGGTGGGAGCTTAAGTCCAAAACACTTTGCAGCCCCCAACATTGAGACAACAAAGCCAAACTTGGCACACAGAACCCACAAAACCCACTTTACGTTTTGGTGCAGTTTGAGGGAGGATGGGCCATGGATTGGCCAGCATGCCAACATCCCAAATCTCAAAGGTGCCAGACAGAGTTCTTTACAAAAAAGGCTTCCTTCAGCTGATTTTAAAAACTAGGCCTCAGCCTGAATTGACAGTAAGGCTTCCTCAACTTGATTTTTGAGACTAGGCCTCAGCCTGAATTGACAGCAAGGCTTCCTCCACTTGATTTTCGAGACTAGGCCTCAGCAAAATTGGCATTAAGGCTTCCTCAACTTGATTCTCCTGACTAGACCTCAGCCTGAATTGACAGTAAGGCTTCCTCAACTTGATTCTCCTGACTAGGCCTCAGCCTGAATTGACAGTAAGGCTTCCTCAACTTGATTCTCCTGACTAGGCCTCAGCCTGAATTGACAGTAAGGCTTCCTCAACTTGATTCTCCTGACTAGGCCTCAGCCTGAATTGACAGTAAGGCTTCCTCAACTTGATTCTCCTGACTAGGACTCAGCCTGAATTGACAGTAAGGCTTCCTCAACTTGATTCTCCTGACTAGGCCTCAGCCTGAATTGACAGTAAGGCTTCCTCAACTTGATTCTCCTGACTAGGCTTCAGCCTGAATTGACAGTAAGGCTTCCTCAACTTGATTCTCCTGACTAGGCCTCAGCCTGAATTGACAGTAAGGCTTCCTCAACTTGATTCTCCTGACTAGGCCTCAGCCTGAATTGACAGTAAGGCTTCCTCAACTTGATTCTCCTGACTAGGCCTCAGCCTGAATTGACAGTAAGGCTTCCCAAATTGATTTTTCGAGACTAGGCCCCCAACAATGACAGAACAAGACTACAGTTGGCACACAGATCCCCCCCCCCCAAGACCCACTCTACATCCTGGTGCAGTTTGAAGGAGGGTGGGCCATGGAGGATGGGACTTGCTGTACCTTCACTCACTTACTCTGACCAGCACGGGTGACGGACCTGGAACAAACTTGGCACACATAACCCCCATGATGCCCTTTACGTCCTGGTGCAGTTTGGGAAAGATGGACCACAGATTATGGGATTTGTAGTACGTTCAAGTGCTTTGCTTCCCAGAGACCACTGTGGCCCCCAACAAAGACCGATAAATATCAAACTTGGCACGCAGAGCCCCCATGACCCACTCTATGTCCTGGTGCAGTTTGGAGGAGAGCAGAACATGGATGATGGGGCTTGAAGTACCTTCACTCACTTCCCGAGACCGCTGCGACCCTCATCCAATGACTGATCAAGACCAAATTTGGCACTCAGAACCCCCTACATCCTGGTGCAATTTGGAGGAGGATGGACCATGGATTATGGGACTTGAAGTACCTTCACTCACTTCCCGAAACCACTGCGAGCCAAATGAACAACTGATACGGACCAACCTTGGCACACAATGCCTTCCTCAAATAACCCGGGCAGCGCCGGGTCCCCAAGCTTATATATATATATATATATATATATATATATATACATATATATACCGTGTTTCCCTGAAAGTATGACACCCCCGATTGTAAGACGTATCGGGGGTGTCAGGGGGTCGGCTAATGTAAGCCGTACCCCGAATGTAAGCCATACCTCGTTGCCACGCCCACGCCGCCGCCGCCGCCGCAACCGGCCCATCGGCCGCGGCACACCTCCGCGGCACACCTTCCTGCCAGGCCTCCAAGGAAGGGAGGGAAGAGAGCCAGAAGCATGGCAAGCGTGCGCTGCGTCAGAGTGACGCGTCGTCGTCGCTGCCCCGCCCCTGGCTCTCTTCCCCTCCTTCCTTTGTTCAGGAAGGGAGGGGAGAGAGCCAGGGGCGGGGCAAGCGACGACGCGTCACTCTGGCGCAGCGGCGCTTGCCATGCTTCTGGCTCTCTTCCCCTCCCTTCCTTTGTCCAGAAAGCTGCGCCGCGCGGAGGTGTGCCGCGGCGTGACGGGCGGCGTGGCGTGCGATGGGGTACGTCTTAGTTTATATAAGACGTACCCCGAAAGTAAGACGTAGGGGGACTTTTCGGGGGGAAAAGAAAGTAAGACGCTGTCTTACTTTCGGGGAAACACGGTATATATATATATATATATATATATATATATATATATACACACACACACACACACACACACACACCTTTTGCGTAAAATTAAATGTTTTAATGTGTTTTAATTGTAATTTCAATGTTATTTTAATTGCATGTTGTTTTTATGGCATTGAAAAAAGAAGGGGGGGTCGGCACTGGACAAGCGAGGCCCACCTTGAAAAGCGCCTCCCGCTCATCCCGGCCCACGCGGGGCCCAGCAAGGCGTGCTTGCGAGGACGTCCCCATTGGAAGAAAGAGGCATTACACAGGACTACACCGTGGATGGGGTTGACGAGAAGAAGGAGGCGCGCGCTGCCGTTTCCAGTGACTGTGTCCCTGCGAGTTGGAATCCCCGGGCTGAAGTTGCCGTGGAAACCGCAGCACGCGCCTCCTTCCTCTCATCAACCCCACCCACGACGCAGTCATGTGTATCGCCTCTTTCTTCCAATGGGGACGTCTTCGCAAGCGCGCGACCCTGCAACAGACCTGGATTATCCATAACAGGGGTGCTCATTATGGTGATCGGGAGCACCTAGGTGATCTTTGGCCCTCTTCCAGGTGATCTTTGGGCCTCACCAGCCAAATGGCGCGCTCCTGCCATGTCCGCGCACGTGCGCTCCCGCCACCGCCTTCACGGGGCTTCCTTTGCAAAAATGAGGCTTTAGTGGCCGGGCCCTGGCGCTCGTCTTGCCATGCACGGTGTGGTGACATGACCGCCCATTGGTTGCTGCTGGGGGGGGGGGGGGGGAGCAAGGCGAAGGCACACGCACGGATAGGATGCCAGGCTGTGGGAGGGATGGAGGGAATGTGTGTGTGTGTGAGAGAGAGAGCCAAGGAGAGAAGAAATTGGGAGAACTTTTTCGGATCCTTTTGGCAGGCAGGCAGGCGGGCGCTGGAAGGAGAGAGGGAGGGAGGGAGGGAGGGAGGGAGAAAGAAAGAGGCGAAGGAGGCCGGGCAAAGTGAGGCAAAGCCAAGCAAGCCCCGCCGTAAACCCTGCTGCTGCCCTCGGGACTCCCATTCCAAGCCGAGACCTGGGCGAGCGAGCTGTGTGGGGCTGCTTTCTTTCCTTGGGGGCGAGGAGGGAGGGCTCCGCCGTGTTCCTGGGGCTGAACCCGAGGAGTAGGGGGCTGCGGGGATGGAGACCCCACTTGCTGCTGCTGCTTGTGCCCTCGCCGTCTTTCTCCGCCTCGCCCTCCCTTGCCCTCGAATGAGAAAGGCGGCGAGGGCCCACAGGAGAGAGAGAGTGTGAGAGAGAGAGGGGGTGGCTCTTCAGAGCTGGCTAGGAAGAGCCACCCCCCCTCTCTCTCCCCCGTGGGCATGGACTGCCACCAGTGGGAGGGGTCCTCCTTCCTGCCAGCTGTCCACTTGGGCGTCCTTTCTCAGTGACACCCTCGAAAGGAAGGAAGGGCGCCCCCCCCCCACTGCATCTGTCACTTTGGGGAAGCACCTCTTCCACTCTTCCTTCTACTGCCCAGGTAAGGAAGCCTCGAGGGAGGAGGGAGGGGGGAGGCTGCCGTGGGGAGGCTCCAGCCTCACGAGGGTCCCTCTCTTGGTTGAGTTTCCTGGCCGAGGCAGCAGTCAGGCGGCCCCTCTTCCCAGCCCTGCGCCTTCCGAGCTGCTGCCGAAGCCATATCTGGCCGGAGCGCTGGCTGGTGCGCCTATAAATACCCTCCTGCTGCATGCGTGGGAGGGGCCTGCTGTGCACGCGAGAAGCAGGACGGGATGGGGACTTCCTGCTTCGCGAAAGCACGCAGCAGGAAGGAGGAAGGCAATGAAGACATTAAGAGAAAGCGCACACGCAGGTAAGGAGGATCCCCTTCCCGGGTGCGCGCGGCGGTGAGTTCGTGGGCAGGCAAGAAAGAAGCCCCGCGCGGACGGAAAGCTGCAGTAGGAGCGTGCACGCGCACATGCGCACGCATGCTCACATGCACAACAGGTGATCTTTTCAACTTGATTGTTCATATAGTAGCTCGCATGATGAAAAAGTGTGGGCACCCCTGATCCATAAGGCCACCCTAGGCCACGGCCTAGGGCGGCAGCTTTGGGGGGCAGGAGATTCGGCCCCCCGAAAACTAAAAAAAAATTTTTTTTTAGTAAACCCGCCCCTCGCAGCACTTTCCCCCCGTCCTCTCCCGAGAGAGTCATCATACCTCGGGAGAGGGGGGGAGAGCGCTGGGAGGGGCGCGAGGGAGGGAATGGCGCCCTCCCCTCACCATCGCCCGCCTGGGCCGCCCCCCTTGTAAAGGAAGGAGGCGGCGAGGAGGAGGAAGGAAAGCCCCGCCAGCGAGGACGTCCCCGTTGGAAGAAAGAGGCAATACACAGGACTGCGCCGTGGGCGGGGTTGACGAGAAGAAGGAGCCGTGCACTGTGGTTTCCACGGTGTGTCCCTACAAGTTGGAATTGTCAGATTATTGCATTTTGAATAGCAATTCATGAGTCAGCACAAGATATATTTTCGCAGTTTGAGATGACCTGCAGTGTGACATGTTTGACACCAGATGGCGCTGTCTCAAGACTGCTAAATGGAACCTTGAGGAATGTCAGTTACAAAGTGACAGTTGGGATTTGTCAGTTGGGATTTAATTTCTGTGAGGAAAGGATGTTTAGAAAGGTAGCTGTGATGGCTGTTGTTTTTCGATGTTCTGCCAGTTATTGTTAAATACAATTCAATACAAAGTTATATATTTACCTTGTGAATTGAATGAGAGTTTCATTATTCACTCGAACAGAGACTGGAGTTTTTGGGCCGATGGGGAATTAAACTTCTATATTTCTGTTGCCTATCCGCTGTGACATAAATACTCAACGTCGAAGAGGAATTCCCGGGCAGGTGTTGCCGTGGAAACCGCATCGCGTACCTCCATCCTCTCGTCAACCCCACCCACGGCGCAGTCCTGTGCATCGCCTCTTTCTTCCAACGGGGACATCCTCACAAGCGCGCCTTGCTGGACCCGGCGCGGGGCGGGGTGAGCGGGAGGCGCTTTTCAAGGTGGGCCTTGCTTGTCCAGTGCCGGCTCCTTCCAACACAAAATTCAGAGCAAGAATACGGGACATCCCGTATAATACGGGACAGGTGGCAACCCTAGCTGGGGAGAACTCAGTAGCAATCTATGGACCATACTGACCCACCTTAAGATTTCCCTCGACTTTTCAAACCAAATATATCTTTGGGTCGTTGTGTGTTTTCCGGGCTGTCTGGCCATGTTCCAGAAGCATTCTCTCCTGACATTTCACCCACATCTATGGCAGGCATCCTCAGAGGTGCAGGCGAAACGTCAGGAGAGAATGCTCCTGGTCACACAGCCCGGAAAACACAACAACACACAACAACCCAGTGATTCTGGCCATGAGAGCCTTCGACAATACAAATGTATCTTTAACTGGGCAATTCTACATGGCAGGAGTGAATCAAAATAAAAGAGAAAATCAGGAGAATCATGAGGGTGGTAATAATAATAATAATAATAATAATTCATTTATTTATTCAATTTTATATACCGCTCTTCCCTGCAGGCTCGGTCGGTATAATAATAATAATAATAATAATAATAAGTCAGGAGAATCATGAGGGTGGTAATAATAATAATAATAATAATACTAAGTCAGGAGAATCATGAGGGTGGTAATAATAATAATAATAATAATAATTTATTTATTCAATTTTATATACCGCTCTTTCTTGCAGGCTTAGGGCGGTATAATAATAATAATAATAATAATAATAATAATAATAATAAAAATAGTAATACTAAGTCAGGAGAATCATGAGGGTGGTAATAATAATAATAATAATAATAATACTAAGTCAGGAGAATCATGAGGGTGGTAATAATAATAATAATAATAATAATTTATTTATTCAATTTTATATACCGCTCTTTCTTGCAGGCTTAGGGCGGTATAATAATAATAATAATAATAATAATAATAATAATAAAAATAGTAATACTAAGTCAGGAGAATCATGAGGGTGGTAATAATAATAATAATAATAATACTAAGTCAGGAGAATCATGAGGGTGGTAATAATAATAATAATAATAATTTATTTATTCAATTTTATATACCGCTCTTTCTTGCAGGCTTAGGGCGGTATAATAATAATAATAATAATAATAAAAATAGTAATACTAAGTCAGGAGAATCATGAGGGTGGTAATAATAATAATAATTATTATTATTTATTCAATTTTATATACCGTTCTTCCCTGCAAGCTTGGGGCGGTATAATAATAATAATAATAATAATAAGTCAGGAGAATCATGAGGGTGGTAATAATAATAATAATTTATTTATTTATTCAATTTTATATACCGCTCTTCCCTGCAGGCTCGGGGTGGTATAATAATAATAATAATAATAATAATACTAAGTCAGGAGAATCATGAGGGTGGTAATAATAATAATAATAATAATTTATTAATTAATCAATTTTATATACCGCTCTTCCCTGCAGGCTCGGGGTGGTATAATAATAATAATAATAGTAATACTAAGTCAGGAGAATCATGAGGGTGGTAATAATAATAATAATAATTATTTATTTATTTATTCAATTTTATATACCGCTCTTCCCTGTAGGCTCGGGGTGGTATAATAATAATAATAATAATAATAATACTAAGTCAGGAGAATCATGAGGGTGGTAATAATAATAATAATAATTTATTTATTTATTCAATTTTATATACCGCTCTTCCCTGCAGGCTCGGGGGTGGTATAATAATAATAATAATAATAATAATAATAGTAATACTAAGTCAGGAGAATCATGAGGGTGGTAATAATAATAATAATAATTTATTTATTCAATTTTATATACCGCTCTTCCCTGCAGGCTCGGGGTGGTATAATAATAATAATAATAATAATAATAGTAATACTAAGTCAGGAGAATCATGAGGGTGGTAATAATAATAATAATAATAATAATTTATTTATTCAATTTTATATACCGCTCTTCCCTGCAGGCTCGGGGCGGTATAATAATAATAATAATAATAATAAGTCAGGAGAATCATTAAGCCATGATTCTCCTGGCTTATTATTATTATTATTATTATTATACCCCGCCACCATCTCCCCAAGGGAACTCGGGGCGGCATGAGGCCACGCCCTTCAGTACAATAACACAATATAACACAATATAACACAAGAGGGTAGCAATGTCTTTTCCATTAGGTTTGGCTTTCTTATTTGCATACACAAATTCCACCTAAATAGGATGCCCTCAATAATGGGCTTTGCTAATTACATAATAATAGCCACCAATCTCCATGTAGATCAGATGCCCCAAACCTTGTAGCGATAAAGCAAATGGTGCTTTGTAATTAAGACGGGCCTCATTTCCAGATGCCAATTATCTATCTAATTATTAGCCCCTTCCACTAATGCAAAATTAAGGACGCTAACCCTGATTAGTAAAATCCTTTCCCCCCTTTTTTTTCTGTTTCCTTAAAACACTGCTTAAAGAGAAATCAAGGAGGAGGAGCACTGGTAGTTGGAAAGGAAAAATGCAGTTGAAAGCGTGGTTTGCAACTTAGCTGTGGCTAAATGATGACAAATAAAAAATGCGGATATATCGTCACCTCCTGAAACGAACTCCATAAAAGTGGACCACTCCTCCTTTAAACCTGCATCGAGAGAGCTCAACCTGACGACTGACTCAAAGTCACTGAGGGTGCGTCTACGAGGCCTGGGTAGGTTCGGTCGGAATCTTCGGAATCTATCTCTATCTATATATATAAAACTCGAGACGTCGTGGGTTGACGATTATGCACGGCCACACCATAACCCCCAGAAACACAAACCCCACAACACACGTTTCACCAGGCCATGAGGTACCAACTAGGCACAAATCCCCCACCCTTAAACTTCAACAGACCCCTAAACGCGACCCCCCAAAATTGCCCATTCAAACCTATGGGAGAAGGATCCGGCAGCGGCCGCGGCATCGCCCCATCCCCAGCCCGTCCCATTCACATGCTCTCCACTGCGGGGCGGAACATCCTCCCCACCTGAATGCCCTCCGGAGGTTAGGGGCTGGCTTGGAAGCGGCGGAGGAGAGGCCCAGAACCACAAGGAGCCCAAGGCAGCGCCCGCGCCGCCCGGCTACATGCGGCGGAGGATGGCTGCTCTGCGATGCCTCTCCCTGCGAACTCCTCTTCCGGGAATGGCAGGGAGCTAGGGCACCGCCTCATCGCTCTTCCTCGCAAATGTCGCCACCTTGCCTTCCTACTTGCCTTCCTCATGTTCATGGACCCGGGCCGGCACGGCCCGGATCCGGAACCGGATCCCAGCCAACAACGAAGGCCAAGGACGCGGCGAAGAAGCCGCCCAAGACAGCGCCCGCGCAATCTGGGTCCATGTGGTGGCTGGAATACGACGGAGGAGGCGGCCACGAACACGGGACTACACCTCCCAGAAGGCTACACGCCGCTCACTGGGAAGGAGGGGCGGTGACTTCTGGGAAGTGTAGTCCCATCGCCGTGCCCGCCTCCTCCGCCTTCTCCCAGCCGCTTCTGCACCCAGTTCGCACAGGCACCACCATGCCCGCCTCCTCCACTGCCTCCACGCTTTCCCTCGCAGGCTCCCAAGGCACCGCGCGGAACACGCCTTAGCCCAGGACCGGGACCACAGGGAAGCTCTGCCGACAGTGGCACCAACGACGACAAGACGGAGAAAAAAACAGTAAGGAGCAGGAAAAGGAAGGAGGATGGAATGGGAGAAGACCGGAATAAAAAAGGAGGGAAAGAGAAGAAAACAAAAACAGAAGTAGGAGGACAGAGAGAAAACTAAAAATAATGCATACAAGGAGAGGGAAGGAAAACAACCAGGAAGGAAGGAAAACGCCACAGCGAAGCGTGGCCGGGTCAGCTAGTTTATTATATAAAGGGGTTCCCGTCATGGAACGACAGTCCCAAACAGAGAAACCTTACAACGCAGAAACACCAAACTTGCCAACAGAAATAGGCCTCAGACAAGGTACGTTTGTAGCAAAGAAACTTTCCCCCCCAAAACCTAAAAGGCCCCCAAAACAACGAGTAAAAAAACCCTACATTTCCCAGCATCCTCCAGGGCTGCCAAAGACTCCCCAGCCTCTACATTCTGACAACATGATTGGCTGCCAAAAAGGGCGGATTTGCATAACTGCTGTACTGGCCAGCCAACATGAACATTCCGACCCATACCAAACTGTCAGATGACTGCCACAGCCTCCTCCAACACTTTCAAATCAGAAGACCATGATGGAGATCAACACCATTCAAGGGGAGCTCTTCTTCCTTTCCCAAAAGATCTCCAGTGGCTTGGAATTCCACATTGATAAGAGGACCATCCAGCAACAATGGGTTTGCCAAGGAGGGTGCTCCAGCCCCTCTATATGCTGGCTCCAAGGGATGGAGGTCATCACTAAGTACCTTCTGATGCCCAGCGCTGGAAGAGCTCCTCAGATGGCCTGTCCATGAGGAAGGCCTCAGACAAGGTACGTTTGTAGCAAAGAAACTTTCCCCAAAACCTAAAAGGCCCCCAAAACAACGAGTAAAAAAAACCCTACATTTCCCAGCATCCTCCAGGGCTCTTCGGGGACAGCGGCGTTGGCGCTTTGGCCCTGTGGCGGGGCTCCCACAGTATGGGTAAGGAAGGGCCTGGCTCGAATCAATTAAAAACAGTGGGACGTTGGGTGAGGGGGGGGAGGGGTCCCTCAGCGGCGGTTTCCTTTGGCTACCTTCCCCTCCTCCGCGCCCCTCCCCCTGGTTGTGCTGCCCTCCCCCCCGCGTGCAGGGCGCAACGTGGCTTCCTTTGCGCCTGCCCCCGTGGCTTGTTTTCCCTTCAGGGAGGGAGGGAGCTCTTTGGGCCTCCTCCACCCGCCTCTGGGAAAGGAGGCCCCGTCAAGCCCTGCGACGGCATTGAGGTGTTTGGTTTTTTTTTTTTTTTTGGTGTGTCCCAATTTGAGTGTGGACTCAAATAACTCAAAGGTATTAGGAAACATTTCCCCAAATCCAAGTGTTCCCATTTGGGTATATTGAGTATTCATGCCAAGTTTGGTCCAGTAATACATATAGTTAATATGTTTTTAAATGTATTTATTAGGCATGAGAAAAAAGTTATGAAAATGATTCGTTTCGTAAGAAATTCGTAGAAATGCTACTTTCGAGTATTTCCGCACCTGGAACGCCAACCAGGAAGTGGACTTTCTTTTTCGAACTTCGGGGCCAGGATTTTCTTAAGTGTCGTTATTAGGTCGTGGGGGCACCTCCTTCTCTCTCACCACCCTCCCGCCTCCCTTGCCAATAAGTATTATGGCAAGGCAAGCCCTAAACTCGCTCCTTCTTTCGGCTGGAAGCCGGAAAAATGTAAACAGAGAGGATTACTCAGAAGTAAATCTGCAAAGGAGGGCACTTTGGATGAAGGGCCCTCCTTTGTGGATTTACTTCTGAGTAAACCTCTCTGTTTACATTTTTTCCAGGCTTCGCTGCCTCTCCTGCCCTGCCAGGATCTAAAGCATCAAAGAGTATTGGGGTGAGATACCAACCTAATGTATAATAGAATGAATGCTACTGTAAGTGCATTTTATTATAAGTAATCAACTGGTCATATACCTACATTCCATGCACATGCAATAATACAGCAGTAATAATAATAACAAGAGGTAAAATTCAAACCGAAGTATTCTGACTGGTCTCTCCTCATGCGGTGCAAACGGGCTCTTCTCTTATTAGCCCGGGAAATTAGCCTGGAAAAGCCAGCGTTGCTGCTTGGGTGCACACACATACATATTCTTGGGGGATTTGCTGCAGAATCCCGGGCTCATAGAGAAGATTCTGCAGCAAATCCCCCAAAGAATATGTATGTGTGTGCACCCAAGCAGAAAACGCTGGCTTTTCCCGGGCTCACAGAGAAGAGCCCGTTTGCACCGCATGAGGAGGGACCAGTCAGAATACTTCGGTTTGAATTTCACCTCTTCTTATTCCCATTGTTATTGCTGCTGTATTATTGCATGTGCATGGAATGTAGGTATATGACCAGCCTGGGCAAACTTGGGCCCCTCGCTCCTCGGGATCGGGGTGAGAGAGGCAGCGAGGAGCCAGGGGCTCCTCCTCCTTTCTTTTGCTGCTTCCAAGAATAGAATACCCCCCCTCCCTCCCTCCCTCCCTCCTTCCTATTTGGAGAGTCCCATCTAGAATTCAGTGTGATTTATTCAAGTTTTGGCCTACAACTCCCAGAAATCCCAGCCAATTTACCAGCTGTTAGGATTTCTGGGAGTTGTAGGCCAAAACCATCTGGAATGCGCATGCGCTGGCATACCGAACTACTACTTAATTTCGCTAGTAATTAAGTTACATTTTAGAAATTTTCGGAAATTTTTTTGTAAGTCTTCCTATTACTAATCAAAAAAAATATCCCCCCCCCCATTAGATTTTTGATTCCCTATTTTTGGGTTCTAAACCATGTCTAGTATTTATACACTCACTTAGTGTGAAACAGAACAGGACACAGTGTTGGAGTTGAAGTCCAAAACACCTGGAGGAAAGCCCAAGTTTGACCATATCTAGTCTAAACCTTCTTCCAAGCCCTTAATAAAGATGCTGTATAGCCAGAGTCTCCATGCCAATCTGTCGGGAGGGCTTCGATGGTGCCGTCCTGCTTGGCTGAAGGGGATCAGGCTGGATGGTCTTTGGGGGACCCATATTTCTCCAGATCCATCATTATTTGAGTCCACAGTGCTCTCTGGATGGAGGTGAACTACAACTCCACAACTCAAGGTCAATTGTAAGAAAATTGGAGCTGGGGAGGGGGCGGAGCCGGGGGGAGGGGCTGGGCGGAACCGAGGGAGGGGGCGGAGCCGGGGACGGAGGCAGACCCTTCGGCCCCCCAGGTGATCAGTGACCGGAATTCCGGCCCTTGGGCCCGTAGAAGTTGGACAGCCCTGTTCTAGAACATGGTCATACAGCCCAAAAAACCTACAACAAGCCATGGAAGACGGAATTGGGTCTTACCATTATGAGAAAGTGGTATGCCAAATGATGTTTGCTCCAACCCATAACTACCGTGTTTCCCCGAAAGTATGACACCCCCGATTGTAAGACGTATCGGGGGTGTCAGAGGGGTCGGCTTATATAAGCCGTACCCCGAAAGTAAGACGTACCTCGGGGCGGAATGGCGTGGCTTCCTGGCTGGGCGGCGAGGCTCCCAGAGGGGCTCAAAGGGGCCCGAATCCTCCTCCTCTTCCTCCTCTTCCTTCCAGCGGCGCCTTCCATCCTCCTCCTCTTCCTCCCCGCCGCGCCTTCTCCCTCTCGCCGGTACCGCCCCTTCCTTCAGTGAAGGGAGGAGGGCCGGAGCCGCCGCCCGGCGAGAGGGAAGAGCGCCGGCGGAAGTCCCGCCAGCACGGCGGCTCAGGCGTCTTTCCCCGCCTGAGCCGCCCTGGGCGGACCACCGGGCGCCTTCTCCTCTCGCCGCCGGGGCGGCTCGCCTCCTCCCTTCAGTGAAGGGAGGGGGCGGATCCAGCGAGAGGGAGAAGGCGCCGGAGGAAGTCCCGCCCCGCACGGCGGCTCAGGCGCTTTCGCCGCCGCCCGGCTCGCCCGCAAGGGAGCCCTCTGCGCCCTGTCTTCCCTTCTCGAAGACGCGGCTGCAAGGAGATCTCGCGGTTTCCCTGCAGCCGCGCTCGGAGAAGGGAAGACAGGCGCAAGAGGGCCCCCTTTGCACCTGTCTGTCTTCCCTTCTCCGAAGACGCGCTGCAAGGAGATCTCGCGGTTTCCTGCAGCCGCGTCTTCGGAGAAGGGAAGACAGGCGCAAGAGGGCTCCCTTTGCGGGCGAGCCGGGTGGCGGCGAAAAGCGCCTGAGCCGCCGTGCGGGCGGGACTTCCGCCGGCGCCTTCTCCCTCTCGCCGGATCCGCCCCCCTCCCTTCACTGAAGGAAGGGGGCGGAACCGGCAAGAGGGAGAAGGCGCTGCTGGGAGGAAGAGGAGGAAGAGGAGGAAGAGGAGGAGGATTCCGGGCCCCTTTTGAGCCCCTCGGGAGCCTCGTCGCCCAGCCAGGAAGCCACGCCATGCCGCCCACGGTAAGTCTTTCGTCTTACTTGGGGTACCGTCGGCTAATGTAAGCCGTACCCCGAAAGTAAGCCGTAGTGGGGATTTTGGGGGTCAAAAGAAAGTAAGACGCTGTCTTACTTTCGGGGAAACACGGTAGCTAAGCTATGGCATGGGGCGAAACATACTGGAAAGCTACAGAAAAACCACACAATGGACTGGTCTTCCACTAGCTTGCGGTTTCCCAAGTTGTTCTGCACAGTCACAAACTCTTAACACACATTAAGATCCTCAAAATTAGGTGCAAAGAGCTCATTAATATTGCCCAAGTAAATGGGCCTATTAAACCATCTTTAAGCAATATTGAAGCATAAATCTCCTTAAACTATATTTAATGACTCTACTTAAGTTACATTATAAGCGACTCTTAATGAAACATTAGATCGCGTTTTGGAGATGAAAATGAGAAAATCCATACCAACGTCCATCCAGCTCACACGCCCGAAAGCCAGTCGCGAAACGCATTACTACCAAATGATTACTTCATTAGGACAAATATTTTTCTAATTATTCCTGATTTATGGTATGAAGCTGATGAGATATTTTGACAGCAGAACCAAAAACAGTTTCCGGGGGTCCGCGACACACGGGAGGGTGGACCTACAATATATGTACATTTCAACACAATTTAAAAATAAACCTTTTTTTATTTTTAAATAGAGCTGTCAACTGATTATGGAGTGTTTGAAGTAATCAATCACCTGTCTTTTAATCACAAAAAAAAATCCCCGACATATAAAATCCGGAATTATTAATATCCAACATAGGACAATGAAGAAAATGTTGGAAAAGTTATAATAATTGCGTCAAATAAGAGCCATTGCCCATTACTTATTCATTTGCTGATGGGTCTATGGACCATAATAAATGTTGTTGTTGTTGTTGTTACATTTAGAAAATTTGAGACTGAATAATAAAATTTGAGGTAACACACCAAAAGTGAAATAGCGCACCAACAGATATTTGTTATCACATGTAAAATGATCTCTACAGCTCGCATTATCCAACACTAACTTTGAAGACTCTGTTTTTAATCCTGTATTTTGGTGTAAGTCGCCCCAAGCCATTCGGGAGTGGCGACTCACAAATTTGAATAATAAATAAATAAATAAAATTAGGCCTGGGCAATCATGGTTCTAAATGGTTCTAAAGAACTTACAAAACTAAAGTTCTGGTGGTGAACACTAGGTGGCGCCGATGCTTTGCTTCTACAGTGTTGCTAAAGTTCTGGTGGTGAACACTAGGTGGCGCTGGTGCTTTGCTTCTACAGTGTTGCTAAAGTCCTGGTGGTGAACACTGGTGGCGCTGGTGCTTTGCTTCTACAGTGTTGCTAAAGTTCTGGTGGTGAACACTAGGTGGCGCCGGTGCTTTGCTTCTACAGTGTTGCTAAAGTTCTGGTGGTGAACACTAGGTGGCGCTGGTGCTTTGCTTCTACAGTGTTGCTAAAGTTCTGGTGGTGAACACTAGGTGGCGCTGGTGCTTTGCTTCTACAGTGTTGCTAAAGTTCTGGTGGTGAACACTAGGTGGCGCTGGTGCTTTGCTTCTACAGTGTTGCTAAAGTTCTGGTGGTGAACACTATGTGGCGCTGGTGCTTTGCTTCTACAGTGTTGCTAAAGTTCTGGTGGTGAACACTATGTGGCGCTGGTGCTTTGCTTCTACAGTGTTGCTAAAGTTCTGGTGGTGAACACTAGGTGGCGCTGGTGCTTTGCTTCTACAGTGTTGCTAAAGTTCTGGTGGTGAACACTAGGTGGCGCTGGTGCTTTGCTTCTACAGTGTTGCTAAAGTTCTGGTGGTGAACACTAGGTGGCGCTTGTGCTTTGCTTCTACAGTGTTGCTAAAGTTCTGGTGGGGAACACTAGGTGCCGCCGGTGCTTTGCTTCTACAGTGTTGCTAAAGTTCTGGTGGTGAACACTATGTGGCGCTGGTGCTTTGCTTCTACAGTGTTGCTAAAGTTCTGGTGGTGAATACTAGGTGGCGCTGGTGCTTTGCTTCTACAGTGTTGCTAAAGTTCTGGTAGTGAATACTAGGTGGCGCTGGTGCTTTGCTTCTACAGTGTTGCTAACGTTCTGGTGGTGAACACTAGGGGCGCTGGTGCTTTGCTTCTACAGTGTTGCTAAAGTTCTGGTGGTGAACACTAGGTGGCGCTGGTGCTTTGCTTCTACAGTGTTGCTAAAGTTCTGGTGGTGAACACTAGGTGGCGCTGGTGCTTTGCTTCTACAGTGTTGCTAACGTTCTGGTGGTGAACACTAGGTGGCGCTGGTGCTTTGCTTCTACAGTGTTGCTAACGTTCTGGTGGTGAACACTAGGTGGCGCTGGTGCTTTGCTTCTACAGTGTTGCTAAAGTTCTGGTGGTGAACACTAGGTGGCGCTGGTGCTTTGCTTCTACAGTGTTGCTAACGTTCTGGTGGTGAACACTAGGTGGCGCTGGTGCTTTGCTTCTACAGTGTTGCTAAAGTTCTGGTGGTGAACACTAGGTGGCACTGGTGCTTTGCTTCTACAGTGTTGCTAAAGTTCTGGTGGTGAACATTTCAGAACTCTAACAAAACTTTCAAAATTTTGTTATAAATGGCAGTTCCTAATTGGTTCTGTCTTCAAAATCGCCGATAATGAAATAATAACGAAGTTTTGAAATCTACTGGCCCGCAGCCAACCAGTTGCGGCTTCAAGGCACTGTTGGAAACAAGAGGGTACGGAGTCCGGCCGGCCTTCCGTTTTCAGAACGAGCTGGGTGTCGTCAGCGTACTGATAACCTTCCAGCCCAAAGCTTCGAACCAGACCAGCAAGTGTTCGCATATCAGTGTTAAATCAGTGTTTTTCAACCTTTTTTCTGCCGCGGCACATTTTTTTACATTGACCAAATCCTGGGGCACACCACCAACCAAAATGACACTCTAACACAGTAATACATATAGTTAATATGTTTCTAAATGTATTTATACACTCACTTAGTGTGAAACAGAACAGGACACAGTGTTGGAGTTGCAGTCCAAAACACCTGGAGGAAAGCCCAAGTTTGACCATATCTAGTCTAAACCTTCTTCCAAGCCCTTAATAAAGATGCTGTGTAGCAGAGTCTCCATGCCAATCTGTCGGGAGGGCTTCGATGGTGCCTTCCTACTTGGCTGAAGGGGGGCAGGCTGGATGGCCTTTGGGGGACCCATGTTTCTCCCACGAATTCCCTTCCCTCCTTTCCCCCGTTAGTTGACTGACTCCCTGCCTGCCTGCCTACCTACCTACCTGCCCCTCTGGCTGCTTGCCTGCCTGCCTGCCTGCCTTCAGAGCTCGGGCTCCGCTGATCTCTGACACACACCTTGCATAGCGCCAACAGGGCTGGGCTGGACCGGAAGTGCTCCCCGCCAGAGCGGAACAGAAGAGAACGGGCCCAAACAGGCCCGCCCTACTGCGTGGCTCTCCCAAAAACAGGGACCCATGCACTGAGGTTCCGGAGACAGAGTAGCAAACTTTATACATGACATCAGATAGATAAGAATCTAATTTCCCACGGCACACCCGATGATCGCTCACGGCACACTAGTGTGCCACAGAACACTGGTTGGGAAACACTGTGTTAAATAATAAAGGGGAAAGAATGGCACCTTGAGGGACCCCACAGGTAAGTGGAGCCCTCTCGGAAACCAAACCACCCCTTTCCACTCGCTGTCCCCGATTGTGTACAAAGGACAACAGCCATTTCAGGACGGTTCCCCTAAGTCCAGCAACGGCAAGGCGGTGGGCCAAAAGATTGTGATTGACCATATCAAAAGCTGCTGTGAGGTCCAAGAACACAAGCAGCGCTGAGCCGTCCTTGTCCAGTTGGCAACGAAGGTGATCTGAAATGGCGACCAACACAGTCTCCGTCCCGTGCCCCAAGCGGAAGCCGGACTGGAAGGGATCTAAGCAGGCCCGGATTAACACCTTTTTGCGCCCTAGGCCAGACTTTGGAATTAAGCAGGATAAAAAGGTAGGCTTCGAGACGCAGGAAACAAGTTGGGATAAGCTTTTAAAGGTCGAGAAGAAACAAATTAGCCTAATTTATGAAGAACTTTTACAATGGGACACTGAAGAAGAGCTAATAAAAGACACCATGATTAAATGGGCGCAAGAGTTAGGACACCCAATCCCGTTGAAAACCTGGGAGTCGCTCTGGAAAAGGAAAATTAAATATTCGGAATTCACCAATGTTCTTGAAAATTGGTATAAGATGTTCCATCATTGGCACTTAACACCAATGAAACTGGCAAGGTTTTACAAACAGTTGAAAGATAAATGTTGGAAATGCGAAGACGCCAAAGGAAGTTACATCCATTGCTGGTGGACATGTAAAAAGGCTAAGAAGTTCTGGAAAGAAATACATATGCATGCGGAAAAATTCTCCAGCGGAGAATACAATTCAAACCAGATGCATCTATATATATAAAGGAGAGACGGTCGTGCAAAGGACTTTATGCACGGCCAAACTACGCCCCCCAGAAACGCCAATCCAACGAGACACAATCCCACAAACCACAAGGTATTGCCATCACACAAAAAAACCCACCTTCCTACCTTCCAACCCCCAAAAACAGCCCCCAAAAACCCCCCATTGGCTCCCGTTCTGCGCTGGCCACAAGCGCAGAACGCAGCGAGAGCCATCGCGCAGGCGCACTCCAACCCCCCCCACCCCACAACGCAGGACCCCGGCTAAGCAAACACACGGCGCACGCTGACCCCCCCAACCCATCCCATCCCTCTCTCCCCACACACCAGCAACTTACCGCCACACCGGCGGCGACCAACCCGCCTCCTCCGCCGCCTCACAGAGGGAGACCGCAGCCGCTCTCCAAAGCATCGGTCGCTTCTGGGGCTCTCCGGGGAAGCAGCTCTGAAAAATGCCCCAGAAAACTACAAAACATGGCGCCCGAACAGCTTCCGGTCCGGCCTAAAAGGCTCCGACGGAAGTCGATCCGTCAGGAAAAGGGTCCGGCCGGAAACTCCACGTCAGCCCCAGGCTCCTTCTCTTCTCCCCTCACCCTCAGCCCCCTTCTTTTTTCCTCTCTCAGCCTCAGACCCTTCTTCCCCCTTTCCCCCACTCATGTGTATGTACACATGCACAAACATATACAGTACCATACACACGTATACATATATAAACATACATACACATATATACATATACACACACATATATACACTACATACACACATATACACATGCACACACCCACCAAGACCATAAGTAGCATCATTTCAAACCCTTACATACTCAGACTTTCCCCCATCTCCTACATAGGGCACAGCAACGCGTGCCGGGTTCAGCTAGTATCTACTAAATATAACTGAACTAGAGATAGACAGTAAAGAGGACAAGATCTTTTTCTTTCTATCCTCAGCTGCGAGACTTGAGTTCGCAAGGAAATGGAAAAGTAAAGAGCCTCCGGAAGCTGAAGAATGGCTGTTAAAGCTTAGAGAGATTGTGGACTATGATATAATAAGAAATACAATCCAAGACAACAACCCAAGGAAAAGAATAGATTGGCAAGGTGTCAAGGAATACTTAAAGGACTTAACTACCAAAGAAGAAACAAAAAGAAGGAAAGACTGTAAGAAATAGAACTAGACTAAAAGATAAGATGAAGAAATCGGCATAAAAATATCTGGAAAAAGAAGTGAAAGTAATAATATCAAGACATAAATCTCCCTGTGGAATGGACTGGAAGTAAATGCTAAGAATATAGACTCTACTATACTTTATTCTTTACTTTAATTCTACTCTACTATAAACCTATTCTCTACCCCATCCTTAACCCTTATCTTGACCCACATCTTCTCACACCCAACCCCCTCCCTCCCCCCTTCTTTATTCTCCCCCCTCCTCTCTTTTTCACAGACTCTGCTATTTTTTTATTATATGTAAAAGTTGTATAAAAACAATAATAATAAAAAAACAAAAACACAAGCAGCGCTGAGCCGTCCTTGTCCAGTTGGCGTCGAAGGTGATCTGAAATGGCGACCAACACAGTCTCCGTCCCGTGCCCCAAGCGGAAGCCGGACTGGAAGGGATCTAAGCAGGCCCGGATTAACACCTTTTTGCGCCCTAGGCCAGACTTTGGAATTACGCCCCCTCTACTACCGGCACTGAAAGTTGTTGTTTCGGATCCGAGAAGGGAGGGTGGGGCCCAAGCTGCGCCTGCCTTTCCTTCCTTCCTTCCTCGCCCGGGGGCTTGGGGGCCGTGGCGGGGTGGCCATCTGCTGGGGCCGATTAGGATCCCCGCGCCCCAGGGAGGGAGAGTAGTGGGGAGAGGCCTGGGGGGCCTGCCTTCCTTCCTTCCTTCCTTCCTTCCTTCCTTCCTTCCTTCCTTCCTTCCTTCAGGGGGGAGGCCCTCCCTGGAGATAGAGAGATAGAGAGAAAGACACCCACCGGTCTCAGTCTCCTTAAGGGCCGCTCCTCCTCCTCGGTTGCAATCCCCCCTCTGTGGACTTCCACCTCCAAGCAGACCCTCACCTTCCTATTGGCCGAGTCCGCGGAGTCATGCTAGGGTTCCCATATGTCCCGTATTACACGGGACGTCCCGTATTACACGGGAAGTCCCGCATTTGGGCCCTTTTTGGGTGTCCCGTATTTACAGCTGCTGTCCCTTATTTTTTGCTCCTCCTGACCTGTCCTCTGACTGGTGCTGGGAAAAGAGGGGCCGGCTCGGAACAGGAGGGCTCGGGCGACGCCTTTCCCTGTGAGCACAGCTCACTTCCAGAGGAGGGAAAGGGCCCCGGACTTGAGCAAGCAGGCCCCTCCCTTTCCCTGTGTGGCCTCCGCCTTTGCCGGGGTTTCCTGCTCGGCGTGCCCGTTTCTCGGCTCCGGGGTGCCCCCTGCTGCCGGAGGCGACTGCCGGGCGCGGGCCTTTCATGGCTGGCAGCGGGGGACCAGGACCATGACTGATTACGGGGAGGAGCAGCGCAATGAGCTCGAGGCCCTGGAGTCCATCTACCTGGACTCCTTCACAGGTACACGAGAGGCTGCCAAGCAAGCGGGGGGCCCTCTGGCACGCGGAGCCAGGCCGGCCCTGCCCCCTTCTGCCTCCCTTTCGCCTCTTCCCTTTCGCTTGGGCCCAGGAAAGCTTCCCCTTCCTTTCTGGTCCCAAGCAGGCCTTCCTCAGACTCTCAGACCACAACTCCCAGAAGCCCTTGGCGGTATACCTAGTTGCAAGGAATTCTGGGAACTGAAGTTCGGCTGTACTTCCCCCGCCTCTTTCAGACTGCATAGCAGGCAGGGGCAAACTTGGGCTCAAGAGAATCATAGAATCATGGAAGTTTGTATTAAGTGTCCCTTATTTTTGTGAAAAATCCCGTAAATGTCCCTTATTTCTGCTATCAAAATATGGCAACCCTAAGTCATGCATGCCTGGGAGGGAGGGAGGGAGGCTTCCCGATTGGCCAGCTGCCGCTCTTCAGCTTTGATCAATGGGTGTCACAAGGCAGGAGGCGGGGCCAGGAGGCCAGCTCGGAGGACTCACTCATGGCCCCACCCACCCCGCCTCCCAGGGAAGGAGGGAGGGAGTGATGTCACCATGGGAGGCCCCGCCCCCAGCTGCAGGCCCGGATTACCCATAAGGCCACCCAAGACCATGGCCTAGGGCGGCAGCCTTGGGGGCGCAGCAGATCCGGACCCCCAAAATTAAAAAAATTCTCTTTGACGCGGCTTCCCGCCGCCCCCTCCTTGCGTCGCGTTGGCCCCGCCCCTCCTTCCTCCACGCCAGGGAGGAGAGGCGGAGAGAAGCCTTGCCGCCCCTCCTCCCTGGCATCGTTCCCTCCTTCAGTGAGAAGGAAGTAGGGCCCCCCGGGGCGGGGGCGGCGCTTCCAAACTGTGGCCTAGGGCACCACAATCAGTTGATCTGGGCCTGCCCGGCTGAGTAGCGGGGAGGAGGGAGGGAGGAAGGGAGGGAAGCAGCTGCCGCTGCTCCTCGCCCTGCGTGTCCTGACTTGAGACCAGGCTCAGCCCTTCCTCCCTCCCTCCGGGGCCTTTGTGCTTCAACTCCCGTCATTCCCAAGGGCTGTCCACGGAGGTTTTTTTCTTTAATTAACTTTTTTTTGGTCCATGATCTGCGCCTCCCTTGGCTTGCGCCCCTAGGCCATGGCCTACGTTGGCCCTATGGGTAATCCGGGCCTGGATCTAAGCAGGCCTGGATCTAGGCCATGGCCTAGGTTGGCCCTATGGGTAATCCGGGCCTGGATCTAAGCAGGCTAGATCTAGGCCATGGCCTACGTTGGCCCTATGGGTAATCCGGGCCTGGATCTAAGCAGGCCTGGATCTAGGCCATGGCCTAGGTTGGCCCTATGGGTAATCCGGGCCTGGATCTAAGCAGGCCTGGATCTAGGCCATGGCCTAGGTTGGCCCTATGGGTAATCCGGGCCTGGATCTAAGCAGGCCTGGATCTAGGCCATGGCCTAGGTTGGCCCTATGGGTAATCCGGGCCTGGATCTAAGCAGGCCGGGATCAGGCGATGGCCAAGGTTGGCCCTATGGGTAATCCGGGCCTGGATCTAAGCAGGCCTGGATCTAGGCCATGGCCTAGGTTGGCCCTATGGGTAATCCGGGCCTGGATCTAAGCAGGCCTGGATCTAGGCCATGGCCTATGTTGGCCCTATGGGTAATCCGGGCCTGGATCTAAGCAGGCCTGGATCTAGGCCATGGCCTAGGTTGGCCCTATGGGTAATCCAGGCCTGGATCTAAGCAGGCCTGGATCTAGGCCATGGCCTAGGTTGGCCCTATGGGTAATCCGGGCCTGGATCTAAGCAGGCCTGGATCTAGGCCATGGCCTAGGTTGGCCCTATGGGTAATCCGGGCCTGGATCTAAGCAGGCATGGATCTAGGCCATGGCCTACATTGGCCCTATGGGTAATCCGGGTCTGGATCTAAGCAGGCCTGGATCTAGGCAATGGCCTACGTTGGCCCTATGGGTAATCCGGGCCTGGATCTAAGCAGGCCTGGATCTAGGCCATGGCCTAGGTTGGCCCTATGGGTAATCCGGGCCTGGATCTAAGCAGGCTAGATCTAGGCGATGGCCTAGGTTGGCCCTATGGGTAATCCGGGCCTGGATCTAAGCAGGCCTGGATCTAGGCCATGGCCTACGTTGGCCCTATGGGTAATCCGGGCCTGGATCTCAGCAGGCCTGGATCTTGGGACATGGCCTAGGTTGGCCCTATGGGTAATCCGGGCCTGGATCTAAGCAGGCCTGGATCTAAGCAGGCCTGGATGTAAGCAGGCCTGGATCTAGGCCATGGCCTACGTTGGCCCTATGGGTAATCCGGGCCTGGATCTAAGCAGGCCTGGATCTAGGCCATGGCCTAGGTTGGCCCTATGGGTAATCCGGGCCTGGATCTAAGCAGGCCTGGATCTAGGCCAGGGAGGTTGGCCCTATGGGTAATCCGGGCCTGGATCTAAGCAGGCCTGGATCTAGGCCATGGCCTAGGTTGGCCCTATGGGTAATCCGGGCCTGGATCTAAGCAGGCCTGGATCTAAGCAGGCCTGGATCTAGGCCATGGCCTACGTTGGCCCTATGGGTAATCCGGGCCTGGATCTAAGCAGGCCTGGATCTAAGCAGGCCTGGATCTAAGCAGGCCTGGATCTAGGCCATGGCCTACGTTGGCCCTATGGGTAATCCGGGGCTGGATCTAAGCAGGCCTCGATCTAGGCCATGGCCTAGGTTGGCCCTATGGGTAATCCGGGCCTGGATCTAAGCAGGCCTGGATCTAGGCCATGGCCTAGGTTGGCCCTGGGTAATCCGGGCCTGGATCTAAGCAGGCCTGGATCTAGGCCATGGCCTAGGTTGGCCCTATGGGTAATCCGGGCCTGGATCTAAGCAGGCCTGGATCTAGGCCATGGCCTAGGTTGGCCCTATGGGTAATCCGGGCCTGGATCTAAGCAGGCCTGGATCTAAGCAGGCCTGGATCTAGGCCATGGCCTACGTTGGCCCTATGGGTAATCCGGGGCTGGATCTAAGCAGGCCTCGATCTAGGCCATGGCCTACGTTGGCCCTATGGGTAATCCGGGCCTGGATCTAAGCAGGCCTGGATCTAGACCATGGCTTAGGTTGGCCCTATGGGTAATCCGGGCCTGGATCTAAGCAGGCCTGGATCTAGGCCATGGCCTAGGTTGGCCCTATGGGTAATCCGGGCCTGGATCTAAGCAGGCCTGGATCTAGGCCATGGCCTAGGTTGGCCCTATGGGTAATCCGGGCCTGGATCTAAGCAGGCCTGGATCTAAGCAGGCCTGGATCTAGGCCATGGCCTACGTTGGCCCTATGGGTAATCCGGGCTGGATCTAAGCAGGCCTCGATCTAGGCCATGGCTTACGTTGGCCCTATGGGTAATCCGGGCCTGGATCTAAGCAGGCCTGGATCTAGGCCATGGCCTACGTTGGCCCTATGGGTAATCCGGGCCTGGATCTAAGCAGGCCTGGATCTAGGCCATGGCCTACGTTGGCCCTATGGGTAATCCTGGCCTGGATCTAAGCAGGCCTGGATCTAGGCCATGGCCTAGGGTTGGCCCTATGGGTAATCCGGGCCTGGATCTAAGCAGGCCTGGATCTAGGCCATGGCCTAGGTTGGCCCTATGGGTAATCCGGGCCTGGATCTAAGCAGGCCTGGATCTAGGCCATGGCCTAGGTTGGCCCTATGGGTAATCCGGGCCTGGATCTAAGCAGGCCTGGATCTAAGCAGGCCTGGATCTAGGCCATGGCCTACGTTGGCCCTATGGGTAATCCGGGCCTGGATCTAAGCAGGCCTGGATCTAAGCAGGCCTGGATCTAAGCAGGCCTGGATCTAGGCCATGGCCTACGTTGGCCCTATGGGTAATCCGGGGCTGGATCTAAGCAGGCCTCGATCTAGGCCATGGCCTAGGTTGGCCCTATGGGTAATCCGGGCCTGGATCTAAGCAGGCCTGGATCTAGGCCATGGCCTAGGTTGGCCCTATGGGTAATCCGGGCCTGGATCTAAGCAGGCCTGGATCTAGGCCATGGCCTAGGTTGGCCCTATGGGTAATCCGGGCCTGGATCTAAGCAGGCCTGGATCTAGGCCATGGCCTAGGTTGGCCCTATGGGTAATCCGGGCCTGGATCTAAGCAGGCCTGGATCTATGCAGGCCTGGATCTAGGCCATGGCCTCGTTGGCCCTATGGGTAATCCGGGGCTGGATCTAAGCAGGCCTCGATCTAGGCCATGGCCTACGTTGGCCCTATGGGTAATCCGGGCCTGGATCTAAGCAGGCCTGGATCTAGGCCATGGCTTAGGTTGGCCCTATGGGTAATCCGGGCCTGGATCTAAGCAGGCCTGGATCTAGGCCATGGCCTAGGTTGGCCCTATGGGTAATCCGGGCCTGGATCTAAGCAGGCCTGGATCTAGGCCATGGCCTAGGTTGGCCCTATGGGTAATCCGGGCCTGGATCTAAGCAGGCCTGGATCTAGGCCATGGCCTAGGTTGGCCCTATGGGTAATCCGGGCCTGGATCTAAGCAGGCCTGGATCTAGGCCATGGCCTACGTTGGCCCTATGGGTAATCCGGGGCTGGATCTAAGCAGGCCTCGATCTAGGCCATGGCTTACGTTGGCCCTATGGGTAATCCGGGCCTGGATCTAAGCAGGCCTGGATCTAGGCCATGGCCTACGTTGGCCCTATGGGTAATCCGGGCCTGGATCTAAGCAGGCCTGGATCTAGGCCATGGCCTACGTTGGCCCTATGGGTAATCCGGGCCTGGATCTGCAGCAGTCCTCAAGGAACTGCTGCAGTTGCCCCGCTACATAGTATGCATGGAGACAGCTTTCCAAGAGACCCAAACCATCTCTTCTCTCCAAACACCTCTTCAATTACCTAAAGTGGATCATTGAGATATCTTCGTAATACAAGTTGTGGAGAAAAGCCGCCACGAAACCTGTCAAAGGGGACGACGGCGAGGAGAGGGGAGAAATAAAACAGAATACAAACATGCGAGTCATTAAAAGAAAATCCTTCTCGATTAGCCGGGAACGCCGTCGCCACTCGGTTATGAAAAGGAGCCGCTCTCTCCAAAACGAGAGAACAATCCCATTGAGTTTCCATATCTGTGAATGCATTATGTATTTTTCATCGACATCCCTTTCCTTCACTCGACAGAATCGACTTTGTATTTTATTTAATTTTTTTTAAAAAATATGGTAACGAACAATAGCGGATGTATTACATTATTCTCCGACCAATTTCCCAAAGAAGAAAGAAGCTGTAATTGCGGTCGGTCAACGCAACGCAATAGACCGAATCCCGCGTTTGTGTGTGTGTGTGTGTTTTAACACATCGTAAAACAGCACGATAAGGCAACTCTCATTTTATTTTATTATAATTTTTTTTGTAATTTTACTCCTGACCAAAAAAAGGGAGGGAAGAAAAAAATAGCGTGAAAAAAAAAAAGTAATTTTGCATAATCAGTTCACGCCATCTGGAACAATTAAACGGTTTCTATAGAACGACGAGAATCACTCATATCTCCTTATTAAAGATCAGAAATTATACAAGTAATAAATCCTCGAAAAAAAAAAACTAAGCATGCTCTTGGCCTGTCAACGCTATTTTAACCGGAGACTGAAGAACGCTCGATAAGGCTGAAAAGAAGAGATTAATATATGCAAATTACATCGAGCATTTAAACACCCGCCGCAACTGTCTTCCTTTCCGCCGTCCCTTATTGCCGCGTTTATGTTTTATTCATCCATTCAACCCCCACGCACCTGTCACTTCAGAAGCTATAATATTATGGGGGTTTATTAACCGGCATAAAGCCCTCTCTTTAATTGGAAAGCTTCATTGCATTTTCCAATTATTTGGACTAAATTAAAAGCAGATGTACATAGTTTAATAAGGAGTCTAATATCAGTTCCGGGAAATCAAAATTCATTTTCGTGGCGGCGTTTGGATTTTTTTTTTTGCAAAACTTTTTTTTTTTCATTCTTTTTTCTTCCAAAAGAAATCTGTCTCCGCAATCTGTTAATTGTCATCCCGTTAATAACTGTTTAAATATCCAAATGGCACAGCGGCATTCTCTTCGGATGGGTAAAAAAATAAAAAAAATTCAAAATGGCAAAGGAAAAACAAATAAGGCTGTAAGATTCCCGATAAGACGGAAAGATTTCTCCCGCAACATGATGTACTCCGGTATTCGCAATTAATCACACAATGAATGGGTTTTGGATGAAAGGAGTGCGGATATATAACCCATTGTTGGTCAAGAATTCGTTATCTTGGAAGACAAAAATTGGCCGTTCCCTGTGCTCATCTGCTTGGCTCATAAACCTAATTAATAATAATAATAATATGGCTAAGCCTCTCTTTAATAACATTCATATTATAGATTTTGAGACCTGGAAGGGGTCCTAAAGGCCATCTGTTCCATCAGGAACACACACCAACACTACTCCTGAAAGATGCCCATCTAACTACGCTTTGAAGGCCACCAAATAGGATTATTTGACCACCATCTCAATTAATAATAATAATAATACTGCTTAGCCCAGGGGTGGGGAATTATTTTTTCCAAGGTGCCACATGACAGCCAAAAAATATTATGGAGGACCACACCTAAAGGCTGAACTACATTCTAATCTACATAATTTATTTATTTACTTACTATATCTATTATATAAATGGGTTCACGTCATGTGATGTATACCTCAAACAAAGAAACCATACAACGCAGAAACACAATACTTGCCAACAGAAATAGGCCTCAAGCAAGGTATGTTTGTAGCAAAGAAACTTCCCCCCCCCCAACCTAAAAGGCCCCCAAAACAACGAGTAAAAATAAAACTACATTTACCAGCATCCTCCGGGGCAGCCAAAGACTCACCCAGCCTCTACATTCTGAACAACATGATTGGCTGCCAATAAGGGCGGATTTGCATAACTGCTGCACTGGCCAGCCAACATGAAAATTCCGATCCATAATAAACTGCCAAAACAATAAGGAAAAGGCCTGAGCCAATCCCCAACACAAACACCCAAATCACTTCCAACCGAAAATTTACACCCCAAAAAATCACAGACCACGCCAAAATTGACAGTAAGGCTTCATTAACTTGTTGTTCCTAACTAGACCTCAGCTCATGGGACATTGTGTATGGCCTGAATTTACAGTAACCTACCTTGGCACACAGAGCCCCGACCATGCATGATGGGACTTGAAGTACCACCATGGAAAACGGGATTTGTAGTACTTCAAAACCCATCATTCCCCACAGACCACTGTGGCCCAGAACCAAGACCAATAAAGACCCAACTTGGCACACCATGCCCCCCATGACCCACACTCCATCCAACTGCAGTTTAGAGGAGGGCACACCGTGGATGATTGGACTTTCTCGCATCTCCTAAAAAGGGCACAGCAACGCGTGCCGGGTACAGCTAGTTTACTATATACGGCAATGCTCTCTCGGAGCCCTTTCTAAAAACTAACTGAGTGCAACAAGGTTGTGTTCTTGCACCAACCCTATTTACAATCTCCTTCAGCATGATGCTCCAAAGGGCTAAGGCAGACCTCGAAGAAGAAGACGGCATATATATACGCTATCGTACTGATGGCAGCTTGTTCAACTTAAGCCGTCTGAGGGTTCGCACTGAGACTCTAAACTATCTAGTCCGTGAGCTGCTTTTTGCGGACGATGCTGCCCTTGTCGCCCATTCAGAAGCAGCCCTGCAGCGCCTCACATCCTGCTTTGCAGCAGCTGCAGAGCTATTTGGGCTGGAAGTCAGCCTGAAGAAAACGGAAGTCCTCTACCAGCCCGCACCACAGGAAGAACACCATCACCCCCACGTCAGCATAGGCAAATCTGTGCTTAAGTCCGTCCAGCAGTTCACCTCTCTGGGAAGCATCATCTCTTCAGACGCCAGGATTGACAAAGAGATAGATCACTGATTAGCAAAGGCATATCGTGCATTCAGAAGGCTTCACAAAAGAGTCTGGAGCAACAAGCACCTGAGGCAAAGCACCAAAATCTCTGGATATAGGTGAACTACAACTCCAAAACCCAAGGTCAATGCCCACCAAACTCTTATAGCATTTTCTCTTGGTTATGGGAGTTCTGTGTAGGAAGTTTGTGTCTTTCTGCCATTCCTGCCAGGATATCTATGTTGTGTTCATCGAAACAGGCCCAGGTTTCACACGGAGTGTATAAATACACTCAAAAACATATTAACTGTATGTATTACTGTGTTAGAGTGTCATTTCGTGTCATTTTGGTTGGTGGTGTGCCCCAGGATTTTGCAAATGTAAAAAGTGTGCCGCAGCTCAAAAAAGGTTGGGAAACACTGCTCTACCAGACAGAGAGCCTTTTCGGTGGCAGCCCCGACTCTTTGGAATGCCCTGCCAGATGAGGTCTGGGCCCTTAGAGAGTGGCCTGCATTCCGAAGAGCCTGCAAAACAACTTTATTTCGGCAGGCTTTCAATCTAAACTGACCCAATCCAACTAGGTGTACTAGGGGTGACTGTTTGATTGTTGGTTTTAGAACTGTTTTCACTGTTTTTAGTGTATTTTATTGTTAATGTTGCCTTATGTAAACCACCCCGAGCCTGTTGGGATGGAGCGGTATATAAAATTGAAGTATTAATCTAAGTATATAATAAAAGTCAGTGTTTGCAGGCGGTGGTGCGGTGGTGTGAAGGGAGGAATATGTGCCAGCGTTTCGATTGGCTGCCACTGTGGGATTATTTGCATAAAGGGCTCTGATTGGCCAGCCTCAGAACTCCAACATTCTACGGCCCCAGACAGAGGGGATTGGTTGCCACTGAAATGGTATTTGCATAAAGGACTCCGATTGGCCAACCACATTCCAACATTCTAAAGTGACTCAGAGGGAAAAGGAAAGGCCTCAGGCAGTCAGCCACTGCGGCCCACACCAATGACGAATCAGGACCAAACTTGGCAAACAGGGGCCCAATGGCCCACTTCACAACCTGGTGTGGTTTAGGGCAGGATGGGCCACGAATGATGGGATTTGCAGTACCTTCACATCATTCACTTCCCAAACAACACTGTAGCCCCTATAAATCACACAACAGGTCCAAAATTGACAGCAAGGCTTCCTCAACTTGATTTTCCTGACTACGCCCCCAACAATGACAGAACAAGACCAAACTTGGCACACAGATTCCCCAAGATGCACTCTATATCCTGGTAAAGTTTGAGGGAGGATGAACTATGGATGATGGGACTTACAGTAGTTTAATTCACTTGCTTAGAGCACTGTGGCCCACACCAATGACAAATCAGGACCAAACTTGGCACACAGAGGCCCAATGACCTGGTGCGGTTTATGGCAGGATGGCCCACATATGATGGAATTTCCAGTACCTTCACCCGATTCACTTCCCACAGAACATTGTATCCCCTACAAATCACAGACTTGTGTGCCCAAAATGGCACACAGAGCCCCCATGACCCACTCTACATCCTGCTGCAGTTTGAAGGAGGATTGACTATGGATGATGGGACTTGCAGTACCTTCACTCACTTCCTGAAAACAACGCGACCCTAATCCAATGACCAATACAGACCGAAATTGGCACACAGAGCCCCCTTGACCCACTCTACACCCTGGTGCTGTTTCAAGGAAGATGGACCACAGATGGTGGGACTTGAAGTACCTTCACTCACCTTCCGAGACCGCTGCAACCCTCATCCAATGAATGATCAAGACCAAACATGACACACAGAGCCCCCATGACCCACTCTATCTTCTACTGCAGTTTGGAGGAGGGTGGACCATGTATGATGGGACTTGAAGTACCAAAGACCAACCTTGGCACACAATGCCTTTCCAAAGGTGGCGATCCAGCTTCCTTCCCTAGACGGCGCGATACTACGTCCGTCGTCAACAGTAAAAAGTCTAGGCGTCACTCTGGACTCTCAACTGACGATGGAGGCACACATCTCCATTGTCAGTAGAGTTGCTTTTTTCCACCTACGAAAGGCAAGGAAGCTGGCCCTTACCTCTCCCACCGCGACCTAGCCACAGTGATCCAAGCCACGGTCATCTCGAGACTGGACTACTGTAATGCTTTCTACGTTGGCCTTCCTTTGCTGGTGATCCGTAAATTGAAACTGGTACATAATGCAGCAGCCTGACTGCTGGCTGGCGCTCCCATGGCCGGCCACATAACACCCATTTTGCGCAAGCTGCATTGGTTGCCAGTGGAAGGCCGGATCACCTTCAAAGTGCTGGTACTGACCTTTAAGGCCTTGAACGGTCTGGGGCCAGTGTCAGGGCCGGATTAGTGGCCTCTGCCGCCCAAGGCCGTCTGTCTGAATGCCGCCCCCGGGGGGCCGGGCCTCTTGCGGAGGGCAGGGCCGGCGAGAGGGAGAAGGCGCCGCCGGAAGTCCCGCCCCTAGGGGGACTCACGCGGCTTTCCCCGCCGCCGCCCCGCGCGGGCGGGCACCACTCCTTCCTTCAGAGAAGGAACGAGTGGCGCCCGCCTGCGTGGGGCGGCGGGAAACGTGAGTCCCAGGGCGGGATTTCGGCAGCGCCTTCTCCTCGCCGGCAGCGGCTCCGCCCCTCCTCCCTTCAGTGAAGGGAGGGGGGCGGAACCGGCGAGAGGGGAGAAGGCGCCGCCGGAAGTCCCGCCCCTAGGGGGACTCACGCGGCTTTCCCCGCCGCGCCGCGGGGCGGGCACCACTCTTCCCTTCCGTCAAGTCAGGGGGCGGAACCGGCAGAGGGGAGAAGGCGCCACCGGAAGTCCCGCCCTAGGGGACTCACGCAGCTCTCTCCCGCCGCCCCGGGCGGGCACCACTCCTTCCTTCAGTGAAGGAAGGGGGGCGGAACCGGCGAGAGGGGAGAGGCGCCACTGAAGTCCCACCCTAGGGGACTCACGCAGCTTTCCCTGCCGCCGCTGCGCCGCACCGCCCCTCCCCCTTCACTGAAGGAAGGAGTGACGCCCCACCCGTGCGCGGGGCAGCGGCGGGGAAGCCGCGTGAGTCCCCTAGGTGCGGTGGCGGGACTTCCGCTCACCCCTTCCTTCAGGCCCGGAAATGCCGCCCCCCAAAATCCGCCGCCCGAGGCAAGTACCTCGGGTGGCCTTATGGGTAATCCGGGCCTGGCCAGTGTACCTTAGGGACCGCCTCATCCCATACTGCCCCACTAGGCCGTTACGTTCTGTGTCGTGCCAACTTTTGGAGGTTCCCAGCTTCAAAACATACCACCTTACGGCCACAAGACGGAGGGCCTTCTCGGTGATCGCTCCTATACTATGGAATGCACTGCCTTCCGATGTTCGTGCACTTAAAGACCCTATGACGTTCCGGAAGGCGTGAAAGACCCTCCTGTTTCGGGGTCTAAGACTGAAGTTCCTTGGCTATCCATCCCGTGCTGGATGCAACCCTGATGAATTGTGCTTTGCTGTGTATTTTATTGCGCCTGCTGTTTTTATTGTGTTTTACTGTGTTTCATTGCATTTTATTGTGTAATACTGTGTTTTTAAACTGTGTTTCCACTGTTGTAAGTCGCTCCGAGCCACACCGGGAGTGGCGACTAACAAGTGCGAATAATAAATAAATAAATAAATAAATAAATAAATTATATAACCCCAAGCTAGTATAATAATAGTAATCTTTATTTGTACCCTGCCACCATCTCCCCAACGGGCAGGGCCGTAGCCAGGATTTTGATTCGGGGGGCTGAGTTTGGTTCGGGGGGCTGAGACTGGGTGGAAGAGGGTCTACCCTAGCAAACCTTTTGTATTGTTATCCCAATAACCCCATTAATGTGGGATATAATGAGCATGGTGATCAGATCATGATATGAATAAACATAACAGTTTTAATAATGTACCAGTAAGGCCTTTTTCGGACCACCCTGAGAATTTCGGGGGGCTGAAGCCCTTTAGCCCCTGGCTACATGCCTGCCAACGGGACTCGGTGGCTTACAAGAGCCCGACAACACAACAACAAAGTATAGCGACTCTATCATGGGATTTCCGTGGCAATATTATTTCAGAGAGACTTTCCAATTGCCCTCCCTTGAGGCCGAGAGAGTGTGACCCCCCACCCCCACCCAGGGGCAGTCCTACAAGATAGGCGCGCGTGTTTACAGGGAAGGAGAAAAGAATCAGTGAAGGAAGTGTAAGTGAAGGACTGAATGAAGGGCTTTCCTCCTCCTCTGTGACCTCTTCTCTCCCTCCTTCCTTTCTTCGGCTCTATTTCTGCCTAGACCTGAGGGGCCTGAGGCTATGAGGAGTTGTGGGAGTTGGAGTCCAAAACACCTAGAAGGAGGGAGGGAGGGAGGGCCCAAGTTTGCCCAGGCCGCGCTGCCTGTATTCGACCTCATTTGAACATTTTGGCTGTTTTTCTATTTACATTTACATTGGGATCCTAATTTTGGACTTATGGGAGACTCCTATGGATTATGAGTCGGGTGATAGGTAATATATTCTGATTTTGATGCATTTACATTGCATTCCTTGCTGATTATTACACAGTTCTGCTTAATATTGTCATACAATATAATACAAATACAATATAACAATAGAATAATGATATATTTTATATTACATGTAATATTACAAACAATATTGCAGTATAGTGGTATTGTACAAAATAGTAATATATAATATTTTATTTTACTTTATTTTGGGTTATTTGAGTTTTATAGGAGTCACGAAATTATTTAGTAGAGGATAATTTTATTTAAATAAATAATTTTATTATTTTATAATAATAATATAATAGAATGTTACATTGTATTATAATGTCAATATATTATAATATAATTCTATTGTAATGTAGTATAATATAATTATGATATAATATAGTAGGAGTATGGTATAATATATTGTATATACATTGACTAATGGTATTGTGATATTATAATTGTATATTTGTTTTACATGGGGGGCGGCAAAATAATGTTTTTTTGGGGGGGCACCAAAATAATGTTCGCCTACCATTTAAAATTACCTTAGACCGCCCCTGCCCCCACCCACCCAGTGGAGCTGTGAACCCGAGTCTCCCAAAGCCCAAGCCCAATATCCAAACCACTGCATCAGATTAACTTAAGCCTAAAACACACTCGGGGGAACACGGCAGTAACAAGAGTCAGAAGCATTCCAAGCTGAAGGCAATTCTTTGCCCGTGAATTAAAACAATAGCTGCTCTTGCCTTTTCTTCCTCCGTTCAAAATTACCGACGTTCATAAAGGTGTCATGCTGTGCCAAGCGAACTATTTAATTATCGTTGAAAAGTGAGGACGGGTGGGGGAGATGAATCAAAACAATAGTTTGGGAAGGGGGTAAAAATATATGACTAAGCTCTGATTAAAATGTCTCTTCTCGTCACCAACAGATAAAACACATCTCTCATATTTATATATATATATATATATATATATATATATATATATATATACACACACACACACACACCCATCCCCTATGGCAGTGTTTTTCAACCTTTTTTTATTTTAATAGTTTTTATTAGATAGTTTTACAATAACATGTTAAGAACAAGATAGTCAAGAAAAGCAATGTGTGTAGAAAAAAGGTTGTGCAGGAACACTAGTCAAGAGGGGAGCGGGGAAGACGGGGCTAGAGGGATAGGGAAGGGAGGGGAAAGATTGTGATAGAGTGAAAAGAAAGAAAAGAAATGAGTTAGCTTCCAGTCCAGTGACTGGGGAGTCCTATTATCCTTCCTTGAGTTTTGCTGGCTCTTTAATGGGCTGATACGCCCTTTTCCTTGTTTTTACCACCACTGTTAACTTTACTTAATAGTTTTTAAGTAGCTAAGTACTGGTTGCCAGTCCGTGCATTTCTCGGGGCCTCTGTTATTAACTACACTATTCAAGATGTCCATATCTGAGAGTTCTGCAAGTTTTGTGGCCCATTCAATTACATCAGGTACGCCATCTTGTTTCCACTTTCTTGCGAGAACAACCCTCGCGGCCGCCGTTATGAAATAAAATATTTTGTCTTTCTTACGACACAGTTTTGAGTTCGTCAAATTAAGTAAAAAAAAAAGCAGGTTTGAAGTCTATTTCTGACTCTAGAATCCTTTGGGAATGACTATGTATTTTCTTCCAAAATTTTTTGACCATGGTGCAACTCCACCAACAGTGTAACAATGTACCTGTTTGTCTTTTGCATTTCCAGCAACTCATATTTACATTCTTGTAGAACTTGGCTAATTTGAGCGGAGTCAGATGCCAACGGTAAAAATTTTTTAACCAATTTTCCGTTATGACTGTTGTTCCCGAATATTTGATGTTTTTTCTCCATATTGTCTCCCATTCACTTAATAAAATAGTTTGCTCCAAATCTTGCGCCCATTTGATCATATTGTCTTTAATGTGCTCCGTTTCCAACTCCCATCCAAGTAAGGTATTATACAATACTCTTATAAGTTTTTTTTCCTTTTTCATCAGCATATCCCAGATCGAATCTTGCTGGGCAAAACCTTTCTTCTTATCCATTTGGTAGCATCCTTGTAGTTGTGCATACTGGAACCACAATTTAAGAGCCCTCACCAAAGGCTCCTAAACAAGCTCTTCAGCCATGGAATCAGGGGACAGGTCTTGTCCTGGATGGGAACCTGGCTAAACTGTAGGAAACAAAGGGTGGTAATAAACGGACACTTCTCTGGGTGGAAAGAGGTGAGAAGTGGCGTACCCCAAGGTTCAGTTTTGGGTCCGTTACTTTTTAATTTATTCATTAATGACCTGGATGTAGGAGTAAATTCTGAGGTAGCAAAGTTTGCAGACGACACTAAACTGTTCAGGGTAGTTAAAAATGAAACTGACTGTAAAGAGCTCCAGAAAGATCTCTCGAAATTGAGTGAATGGGCAACAAAGTGGCAAATGCATTTTAACCTAAACAAGTGTAAAGTCATGCACATCGGGGCAAAGAACCCCAACTACACCTACCAATTGATGGGGTCAAAGCTTTCCGAGACAAACCAGGAAAGGGATCTTGGGGTTTTGGTGGACAGCTCAATGAAGATGTCAACCCAGTGCGCAGCAGCAGTGAAAAAAAAGCAAATTCTATGCTTGGCATGATCAGGAAGGGAATCGAAAATAGGTCGTCAAATGTTGTATTGCCTCTCTACAAATCCATGGTGAGGCCACATCTGGAGTATTGTGTACAATTCTGGTCTCCGCACCTTAAGAAGGATATAACGGAACTGGAAAAGGTACAGAAAAGGGCAACAAGAATGATCCAAGGGATGGAGCGGCTCCCTTACGAAACCAGGTTGCAACGCCTTGGTCTTTTCAGCCTTGAAAGACGGCGTCTAAGAGGTGACTTGATCGAAGTGTATAAAATCATGCATGGGATAGAAAAGGTGAATAAAGAAAAAATATTTTCTCTGTCACACAACACTAGGACTAGAGGGCACTCCCTGAAGCTCCAAGGTAGGAAAGTTAGGACTAATAAAGGGAAATATTTCTTCACCCAGAGGGTCATTGGGTTATGGAACTCACTTCCAGAGGAGGTTGTGACAGCGGTCAGCCTGGACAGCTTCAAGGCAGGATTAGACAGATTCATGGATACCAAGGGAATCAGTAGCTACTGAAATGGACATCCAAGTGCCACCTCTGTGTTGATGGAGGCAGGCAGGATTTTCCCCGGGTACTGGTTGTGGGGGGTCGGGAGCAGGTGAGGGTCTTGCCCTCCTTTCTGCTAGAGATCCCTGTGTACAACTGGTGGGCCACTGTGTGACACAGAATGCTGGACTAGATGGGCTGAGGCCCGATTCAGCATGGCTCTTCTTATGTTCTTATGTTCTTATGGAGTCCTGATAATCTTAAGGTTTCTAGTGGTTTAAGATTCCAGTCCTTGCCCTCTTTAACTAATAAATTCTTATAAAGGAGCCATTCTTCTGATGGTAGTTCTCTATTGTGTTGGGCCTCAATTGGTGAGATCCATCTGGGAGTCATCTGATAAAATCTATTTTTGTATTTATTCCAGGTTCGCAACAGCGCGGCGCGAATGTAATGATTTGTAAAGCTCTTTTCAATCTTTGCTTTCTCGTGCCATAAATATGAATTCCATCCCCTTCTGGCATCATGCCCCTCAAGAGTCAAAAGGCGTTTTTCCTTTAGCTTAGCCCAATGCAACACCCACGTAAGTGCTGCCGCGTCAACCTTTTTTGAGCCGCGGCACATTTTTTACATTTACAAAATCCTAGGGCACACCACCAACCAAAATGACACAAAATGACACTCGAACACAGTCATACGTATAGTTAATATGGTTTTAAATGTATTTATACACTCATTAGGATGGCGATGGCAAGTTTGTCTACCTCAGTGTTTTTCAACCTTTTTCGAGCCGTGGCACATTTTTTACATGTACCAAATCCTGGGGCACACCACCAACCAAAAGGACACAAAATGCTTCTCCCGACCAGACAGAAGGCAAGGATAGGATTCTCTGGTATGTGATTACAATATTAATGAATTAATTACAATAATTAAGAAAAATGGTGGTCCCCAGGTTCGGTAAACAAAGTCCACTTCCGGGTTGGCGCTCGAGGTGCGGTAAGCATCAAAATTAGATTTTTATACGAATTTAATCCTATTTCAAATAATTTTTAAACCGCAGAGACCAACCCTAGTATTTATACACTCAGTGTGAAACCTGGGCCTGTTTCGATGAACACAACATCGATATCCTGGCAGGAATGGCAGAAAGACACAAACTTCCCACACAGAACTCCCATAACCAAGAGAAAATGCTATAAGAGTTTGGTGGGCATTGACCTTGAGTTCTGGAGTTGTAGTTCACCTATATCCAGAGAGCACTGTGGACTGAAACAATGTTGGATCAGGACCAAACTTGGCATGAATACTCAATATGCCCAAATGTGAACACAGATGGAATTTGGGGAAAATAGACCTTAACACTTGGGAGTTACAGTTTCTGGGATTTATAGGTAACACACAATCAAAGAGCATCCTGAACTCTTGCAACAATGGAATTGAACCAAACTTGGCATATTGAACTCTCATTACCAACAGAAAGTACTGAAAGGGTTTGCTTGGGGATTGACCTTGAGTTTGGAAGTTGTAGTTCACCTGCACCCAGAGTGTTCGGCAGGAGGGGGAAGAAAGGGTATTGGAGGTTCCAATTTCCCACGGCACACCTGATGATCGCTCACGGCACACTAGTGTGCCACGGCACACTGGTTGGGAAACACTGCCCTATGGTATTATGGCAGGTGAACCAGGTTATGTTTTCGTCTTCATTTTTGGCAACATGGGGGGAAATTATAGCGAAGGCATGATTGAAGATTATTTAGCCTTTCCTCCTTTTCAAAGCAAGCGGAGAATCGACAGCTTCCTCTATTCAAGCTGCCACCGACCCTCATTTATCAACGCCAAAGGATTTAAAGAGTCCGGCTGGGCACAAAAGGAGCCACCAAATTATTGGCAGAGGATTTAATTTTCCACGACAATCGCTATTCCAGAATCTGGACCTTATCTTCTCTCTCTCTCTCGGCATTACTTCGCGAACGAAGATTCAGGAAGAACTCAAAACACGCTTTTTACAAGCGCGTTGATGACTAAAAAGGCCAATCTGAGATAGGCAAGTTCGGTTGCAGAAAGCACAGCGGAAAGTCTCCTTGGGTGATGTTGTTTCCAAGTTGCGGTTCTTTCTGCGTTGTCGTTTCTCTTCGAGACCCGTTCGGCGTGTCTTCTCGAAAGAGGCCGCAGCATTGTGGGTAGTGCGTCTCCATGCCTCCCGATGAGAGGCCAGGGTGGACCATTGTTGGTGATCAATCTGGCCCAGCCTGAGATGTTGTTTCAGGGAGTCCTTGTATCTCTTTTTGGGGGGCGCCTCTCTTGCGCTGACCCATGGCGAGTTCACCATAGAGTAGTATCTTTGGGAGGCGGTGGTGCTCCATCCTAGAGATGTGCCCTGCCCAGCGCAGCTGGGTTCTCAATAGCATGGCCTCAATGCTGGTGGTCCCTGCTTGCTCAAGGACAGCAACATTCGTCACATAGTCGGTCCAGTGTATATTTAGGATTGTGCGAAGACAGCGCTGATGAAAGCGTTCGAGGAGTCCTAGAGGTTGGCGATAGGTAACCCATGTTTCAGATCCATAGAGGAGAATAGACAGTATGATAGCTCTGTACACACTGATTTTGGTGCTTTGCCTCAGGTGCTTGTTGCTCCAGACTCTTTTGTGAAGCCTTCCAAATGCACTCTATGCCTTTGACAATCTGTGATCTATCTCTTTGTCAATCTTGGCGTCTAAAGAGATAATGCTTCCCAGGGAGGTGAACTGCTGAACGGACTTAAGCACAGATGTGCCTATGCTGACGTGGGGATGATGGTGTTCTTCCTGTGGTGCGGGCTGGTAGAGGACTTCCGGGGCGCCGGTCACAGAGCGCCACATCCGGCAACGACCAGAGAGTTCTGCAGTGGAAGGAGTGCAGAGCGGCAGCTCCGGCTGCCCAGAACAGCAAGCGGACTGAAACACGGGCACCGGAAGCTAAACCAGAGGAGCATCTGAAATACAGAGTCAACCGACGCAGGGCCGTAGCCAGGATTTTGGTTCGGGGGGCTGAGACTGGGTGGAAGAGGGTCTACCCTAGCAAACCTTTTGTATTGTTATCCCAATAACCCCATGAATGTGGGATATAATGAGCATGGTGATCAGATCATGATATGAATAAACATAACAGTTTAAATAATGTACCAGTAAGGCCTTTTCGCGGACCACCCTGAGAATTTCGGGGGCTGAAGCCCCTTAGCCCCGGCTACATGCCTGAACCGACGTAAACTTCAGCACCGGCGGGTTGGTCCCAGAGTTTTCTGGGGTCTGATGGCTGGGAGCTGGAGTCAGACTGAAACTTTAAACTGTCCTAAAGGTGCCCAGTACGGAGCGGCGAGGACCTCCCAAATCGCCATGTTTGAGACCCCCCTTGCCATCCGACTGGAGTCCCCTCCCCATCACTTGGAGGTGTGGCCGCATTGAGGTTGCGGAATGGGCCCTTAAAACCGGACTATGGGGCTACCGGGTCCCTAACCTTACCTACGGCCCCTAAACTGACTATCGATCCTACCTGATACGCAACCCTTACTTCACCTCCACCTTCTTATATTTATTATAATTTAATGTTATGGAATGTGTTGGTTATTATATCTGTATTCTATGTTGGATTGTATTTATGCATACTACTGTAAACCGCTCCGAGCCTTCGGGGAGTGGCGGTCTATAAATGTGAAGAATAATAAATAAATAAATAAATAAATAAATAAATAAAGTGTAGGTCAGTGGTTCCCAACCTTTTTTTAAAAAAAAAACAACCAGGGACCACTTTGACCAGGGACCACTCTCCAACATTAGTACCAAAAGGGTTACAAATCAGTTTTTGGTCAACTTTAGATTTGTTTGAATATTCTCCCTAAGCTATTATATCTTTTTCAAAACATACCTATAATTAGAAACCAAAAGTTATTTAAGATCTGGAATAAAGAAATATCAAAGTTTACCTGGGCAGGGAAAAGACCAAGAATAAATTATAAGATAATGATAGACAAAAAAACGAGAGGGGGTTTTGGACTTCAGGACTTTAAAAGTTATTTTGAAGCCTGCGCATTGGTGTGGGCGAAAGAATGGATATCGCTGCGAAAGGAAAGCTTATTGTCGTTGGAAGGATTTGATTTAAGAACCGGATGGCATACTTATTTGTGGTACGGGAAGGTTAAAATTGAGAAAAAATTTGGTAATCATTTTATTAGATCGTCCTTAATAAAGATATGGAACAAATATAAATCATACTTCTATACAAAGACCCCTTTATGGGTCTCCCCGACAGAGGCGAAACATAGGAGAGTACAAGGAGGAAACACATGGTTAACTTACAAAGATTTATTAAAAGAGTTAAAAGGGGGAGTGGAATTAAAAACTCAAGAAGAACTAAAATTGGTATGCGGAAATGTAACTTGGCTACTAGGCATGAGAAAAAAGTTATGAAAATCAAAAGAAATCGTAAGTGATTCGTATGTAATGGGACTTTCTAGTTTATACGCATCACGGCAGCTAACCAGGAAGTAGACTTCCTTTACGGTCCTTGAGGCCAACAATTTGCGTTATGATCGTAATTAATTCTTAATTATTGTACTACTCACTTCTCCCTGTCTTCTCCCCCTCATTTCCTTCCCGCCTTCATTCATCTTCTTCTTTTTCCCGCATTTCTATGGGGAACTGGAAGTGGCGCTGCTGTGCTAGGCATTCTGGAAAGTGTAGTCCTCCACTCTTCTCCCCCTCCCTTCTCTTCCCCGTTGCTCTGTCTTGCCCCACCGCAGGGGCCAACTTCTCACACACACACACACACACACGCTTCTCCTCCTTTCTCTCCCGTGCTTCTCTGCCCCCTCCACTTTCCTGCTGGCTTCTCCCCCCCCTCCTTCTCTTCCCCATTGCTCTGTCTTGCCCCACCGCACGGGCCAACTTCACACACACACACACACACACACACACACGCTTCTCCTCCTCTCTCTCCCTGCACTCTCTCCCATGCTTCTCTGCCCCCTCCTCTTTCCTGGTGGCGACTCCCCCCCCTTCTCTTCCCCGTTGCTCTGTCTTGCCCCATCGCACGGGCCAACTTCAGCCTCCAGGTGTTTTTGGACTTCAACTCCCACCATTCCTCACAGCCTCAGGCCTCTTCCTTTTCCTCTCAGCCTGGGCAAACTTGGGCCCTCGCTCCCTCAGGATCGGGGTGAGAGAGAGGCAGGGAGGAGCGAGGGGGGGGGCTCCTCCTTTTTTTGCTGCTTCCAAGAATAGAATACCCCCTCCCTCCCTCCCTCCTTCCCTCCCTCCTTCCTATTTGGAGAGTCCCATCTAGAATTCAGTGTGATTTATTCAAGTTTTGGCCTACAATTCCCAGAAATCCCAGCCAATTTACCAGCTGTTAGGATTTCTGGGAGTTGTAGGCCAAAACCATCTGGAATGCGCATGCTCTGGCATACGAACTACTAACGAATTTCGTTAGTAATTAAGTTACATTTTAGAAATTTTTGGAAAAATTTTTTATGAGTCTTTCTTTTACTAATAACCCCCCCCCCCCCCATTTGATTTTAGAATCGCCATTTTTGGGTTCGAAACCATGCCTACTATCTATCTATCTATCTAGTATCTGTCTATCTGTCTTCTATCTATTTATCTATCCCTCCAACTACCGTATTTTTCGCACCATAAGACGCACCTAGATTTTAGAGGAGGAAAATAGGAAAAATATTTTCGCCCCCTCTAAAATCTAGGTAAGTCTTATCAGCAGGTGCGTCTTCTCAGAGGGCTCGCTGGTTCGCTCGCCCTCTGCCTCCTTTTCCTTCCCCCCATCCTTTCCGTGAGGGAAGAAAAGGTGGGGGGAAGGAAAAGGAGGCAGAGGGCGGAGCGACCGCGTCGCGTCAGAGCTGAGCGCGCGGTTCGCTCCACCCTCTGCCTCCTTTTCTTCCTCCGCCTCTTCCTTGAGGGCGGAGGGAAGGAAAGGAGGCGAGGAGAGCGAACCGCCGTCAGGTCATCTCTGACGCGGTTCGCTCTCCCTCTGCCTCTTTTCCTTCCTCCGCCTCCCTTCCTTGAGGGCAGAGGGAAGGAAAAGGAGGCAGAGGGCAGAGCGAACCAGCGTCCCTCCGCCGCCGCAACGGACCAGAGAAGAGGAGAGGCGGCGACAGGTGAGTATATCGCCGCCCTCCCTGCCCAGCGCCTCCCCTGGGGATATTCGCACCATAAGACGCGGCTGATTTTTCATCCCACTGTGGGAGAAAATAACTGCTTCTTATGGTGCGAAAAATACGGTAACTATGTAACTTGGCTACAATACTTACAAATTAAAGATATTTATAACCAGGATAAAAAGACAGGTTTCAACAAGAAAGAAGATTTTTGGGAAAAATTGTTAAAAAATGACCAAAAAAAATATCACTAAAATTTATGGCAAATTATTAGAGTGGGCAACAGAAACGGAAGAAATAAAAAACAGTATGGTATTATGGGCCAAAAACATCGGCAGACAAATAAAACTACATGCGTGGCAGCTAATCTGGACCAAGAAAATTAAATATACTTATGCAACTGATATGAAGGAGAATTGGATGAAGATGTTCCATAGATGGTACATCTCTCCTCAAAAGCTAGGCATAATGTACAAAAATAATCAAAAGAAGTGTTGGAAATGCCATCTCGATATAGGCAGTTTCTACCACATGTGGTGGTCCTGCAAAGAAACAGTAACTTATTGGAAAACCATACACAAAGAAGTGCAAAGAATACTAAAGATCAAAATTCCGTTGAAACCTGACTATTATCTCTTGGGTTTATTAGACAAAGACTTAAAATTGGATAGAAATGAAGACAAACTCTTTTGGTATATGACAATTGCTGCACGCATGGTTTTCGCTAGGTATTGGAAAAGTGATTATATTCCAACTAAAGAGCAATGGCTCGAGAAAATATATGATATAAAGAATATGGACAGATTGACATTTCTTCTGAGCAAGAATACTGGAAATCCAAGAATAGAAACAGACTGGAGTGTATTAACTGTATACACAGAAAAATATAAATACCGTGTTTCCCGAAAGTAAGACAGCGTCTTACTTTCTTTTCCGAAAAAGTCCCCCTCGGCTTACTTTCGGGGTACGTCTTATATAACCCAAGACGTGCCCCCATCGCCACGCCGCCGCCGCCGTCCGCCGCCGTCGCGCAAGAATCGCCCCATCGGCCGGCACACACCTCAGCGGCACACCTTTCCGCCAGGCCTCCAAGGAAGGGAGGGGAAGAGAGAGGCGTGGCGAAGCGGCGCCGCGTCACTCTGACGCGCTGCCTCGCCACGCCCTGGCTCCTTTCCCCTCCCTTCCTTGGGCTAAAGAAGGGAGGGGGAAGGGGCCAGGGGTGGCGAGCGGGCGGCGCGTCACTCTGGCGCGGCGCTGCTTCTCACGCCTCTGGCCTCTTCCCCCTCCTTCCTTGAGGCCTGGCGGAAGGTGTACCCGAGCCGATGGAGACGTTTGCGGCGGGCGGCGCGCTGAGACTTGACGAGGCACGGCTTACTTTCGGGATACGGCTTATATTAGCCGAGCCCCTGACACCCCGATACGTCTTACAATCGAGGGTGTCTTACTGGGAAACACGGTAGATATACAAGATAAATTGAACTATTGGTCTTACATAAGGACCACTATGACACTATAAATAGTAACATTGGGTAACATTTGTTGTTAAAGGATTGGGAGAGTATACTAATATCTCCAAGAACTTTGGAGATAATGGTCGAAGCAGCAAAGAACACCCTCATCCTCGGCGACGAAGGAAAGTGGAAGTCAACTTTACGTTGAATGTTGTATTTCTGTTTTTATTATTTTTGATTTTTATTATCATTATTTTTTTTCTGTTCTCCTCGACCCCTTCCCTCACACCACCACCCCACCTTTCCCTCCTCTCTTTTCCCTTATAGTACTCCTGTCATGTTAGAATGTTTGTGTAAGGTCGTTATTATATGTATCACATTATATTCACAAAATCAATAAAAAATTTATTTAAAAAAAAGATTTGTTTGGGTTATTTGAGGTGCTGATTCAGAAAACTTAATTGGATAGACCACATCAGCTCTGGTGTATGATACAGAACAGATGCCATCCAGTAGTCACCATGTGCTCGCCCACAGAAAAACACCTTTTCACCACAAACCACACTCTGTCCAGATAATCCAGTAAGTCAAAGTTAATTTAAAGAAGAGTATATAAAAAAGCAAATTTCAAAAGGTTACTTCCAAGATGGCTGTGAATCCAAAATCCTTTCAAATACAGTCTCCAGAATCAATCCACAAAAATATCCTTAAACAAGATAGCATGAATCCAAGACAGGCAACCTATGCCACGTATGAACTAGAAACAAGAAACAAGAACAAGCTTAGAAACTTAAATACATGAATTTCAAGAATATAGGACCAAAACCCAAGAGCTGTTCACCTGAAAACAATGTTGCTCTCACAAAGGATTGTACCAGCAGGAAAAGGCCCCAGTCCCTCCCATAACATCATTTCTCATGCACCTACTTATCCTCTTCTTATCTCTAAGACTATGAGAAAAGCGAGTCTATCTTTGTTGCACTCTTAATGTAGCCCAGTATCCCCTTCCTCATCTTTTGAGCAACAAGAATCTGACCAGGTTACAACAGATCAGTTGAAATCTCCTTAAGTCATTCCTTATAGTCACTTTTCTCTGGACACCTTCCATCTTGTCCATCACCTTCTACAATTACTTTACCCAGAACTGAACACAGGGATATTCCAGTTTAGGTCTGAACAAAGCAGAATAGAGTGGGACTAGGAATTCCCTTGATCTAGACCAGGGCTGCCCAGCTTCTACCGGCCCAGGGGCCTGAATTCCGGTCACTGATGACCTGGAGGGCCGAAGGGTCCGCCCCCGGCTCTGCCCCCGCCCCGGCTCCGCCTCCGCCCCTCTCCCGGCTCCAATTTACTTACAATTCATAAGAGGCATCCATACAATCAAATATAATCTTTTACTAAGGGAAATGCAGGGAGGGAATACATAAGGGCATCCATACACAATTACATAATAATAACATAAAGGTTAGACTACCTTCCCAAACGCACAGGATCCAGGAGTAGCCGGACCACGAGCAGAGGCGACGACCGACCGAGAGGCAGCAGCCGAGAAGGTCCAAATCGCATCTGCGTGGGCCGCCCAGGGATTAAGTAGCCAAGATTTCGGCAACAGGAGTATCGCGAGAATACGGGATCCACACGGGCTTTAGCTCACAACGCCGGCGTGATCTCGCGTTGAGAGCGAAATCCTGTGTGGCTTCTGTAGTCTCGCGATACTTGCTCCGGAACCCGGAAGTGGGTAATTTTTAAAAATATTATTATTTAATTTACGTTTTATTTATTTATTATTAAAATGCTTAGGGGGCCGCAGGGAAGGGGCTGGGGGGCCTTATACAGCCCCCGGGCCGCCAGTTGGACAGCCCTGATCTAGACCAGGGCTGCCCAGGAAGTCGATCGCGATCGACTAGTCAATCCCGAGTCCACATGAAGTAGCTCGCAGCCAGCTGGGGCGCTTCTGCGCTCGTGCACCCCACGCGCCCTCCCGCCGCCACCTACCGCCCGTGCGGCGCTTCTTCTGCCAATGAGGCTTTAGTGGGCGGGCCCCGGCGCTCGTCTCTTGACACGGTGTAGTGACGTGACCGCCCACTGGTTGCTCCTAGGGGGGGGCGGGAGTAAGGCGAAGGCGCGTGCAGGGATAGGATGCAAGGCTGCGGGAGGGAGGGAGTGTGTGTGTGAGAGAGAAGGCCTTGCCGGAGGAGGAAGGTCCCCGCGGTGGGGCTGAAGCTGACGAGCGCGCCCTCGACGCCGGTGAGTGAAGCCTGGACGGGGCCCGAGTGCCACCGAGGGCCGAGGCGAGAGACAGGGCTTAGTGTGAGGCAGGGCCCCATCCAGGCTCCACTCACCGGCGTCAAGGGCGCGCTCATCAGCCGCAGCCCCATTGCGAGGACCATCCTCCTCCGCCGAGGCCTTCTCTCTCTCTCTCACACACACACACACACAGACTCACTCACTCCCGCAGCCTCACATCCTATCCCTGTGCGCGCCTTCGCCTTGCCCCCCCCCCCCAGGAGCAACCAATGGGCGGTCACGTCACCACACCGTATCAAGAAACGAGCGCCAGGGCCCGCCCACTAAAGCCTCATTGGCGGAAGAAGCCCCGCGCGGCCGGAAGATGGCGGTGGGAGCGCATGCGAGCGCGACGGAGAACTAGGAGCACGCACGTGGCGAAGGACCGGGAGCGTGCCAGGTAGATCTTTTTGACTTAGTTGTTGTAAAGGTAGCTCACATGTTGAAAAAGTGTGGGCACTCCTGATCTAGAGCAGGGCTGCCTAACTGGCGGCCCGGGGCCGTATATGGCCCCCAGCCCCTTCCTCCGGCCCACTAAGCTTTTAAATAAAAATAAAAATTGAAAATAAAATAAATAATAAAATTAAAAACCCTACTTCCGGGTTGAGCAAGTATCGTGAGAATACGCAATCGACACGGGATTTCGCTGTCAGCGAGATCACGCCGGCGTTGACAGCGAAATCCCAGGTGGATTGCGTATTCTCACGAAACTCTTCGGCTACTCTACTACTGGATCGCTGAGGCCCACAGACGCGATTAGGACCTTCTTCGACTTAGCTGGTCGTCGCTCTCGTCGTCCAGGTACTCCTGGATCCTGCGCGTTGGAAAAGGTAGGCGAAGCAGGGGCTCCTCAGGGGTCTCCTCATTCCCTCCCCCATCTCCCTCAGGTATTAAATATAAAATTAAATATATTTAAAGATGAAATAAGGGGAGATGGGATACATTAAAATAAGGGGGGAGGGGAGGATGGAATTAAGTATATTTAATATTAAATAAAAATAAGGGGAGAGGGGAGGATGGAATTAAATATATTTAATATTAAATAAAAATAAGGAGGATGGAATTAAATATATTTAATATTAAATCAAAATAAGGAGAGAGGGTGGCGGGGGAGAGGGCGGAGCCGGGGGCGGGGGCGGAGCCGGGGGCAGACCCTACGGCCCCCCAGGTCATCAGTGACCAGAATTCAGGCCCCTGGGCTGGTAGAAGTTGGACAGCCCTGATCTAGACCAAGGGTTCTCAAACTGTGGTCCATGGAACCCCGCGTCGGCTCATGGAAGGAGATGTGGTCTCAAAGATAGGTTGGACACAAAGCGTATATATATTGGGGCGCCACAATAAATTTTTGCTTCAGAAAGAGGTCCAATGCTGAAAAAGTTGGAGAACCCCTGATCTAGACACTACTCTTATTAATTTCTGGTATAATGGTGCGCCATTGTTGTCCCACCATTACACCCCCTCTTGACCTCTTCTTCCTTTTTACTTTACATGCGTCTTCCAACTGCCACCAGGGAGTTACTGACTTTAAAACACACACACACACACAGTACAAAAGGCACCGCCAACTGAAGATGAAGATCTCAGCTGCCTTCACTATAGAAAAAGAACATTAGGTCCCATAGATTAGCCTAGCGATGGAACGGATCTGTCAGCTCCCTGAAAAGAAGCTCATTATTCCCCGGATTTGTCTCCGCATTGTCTACGAGACAATGATGATGCCAGACTCCTTTGTTATCCAGAGAGCAAGCTGGTGTTCATCTCTCCGGCGTGTGCCCTGCCTCCTTCCACCCACCCCTTTGCACTTCTGCAGCTGCTTCTTATGCGCCAGGGTGATTTCATGTACTGGAGCGATCCACTTATAGCAGGGCTGTCCAACTGGCGGCCCAGGGGCGACACGCCCCAGCCTGTTGGACACGGCCCCTATGCCCCCGGCCGCCATTTTTAAATTAAAAAATTTTTTTAATGGCGGCCAGGAGGGGCCGCCAGCTCCTCCTCCCTGCACCGCCCTCTTTTTCCCTCTCGCCGGCCGATGCAAACCGGTTTGCATCGGGCGCCGGCAGGAGAGGGACAAGGGCGGTGCAGGAGGAGGAAGAAGCAGCTCCCTCCTCCCTGCACCGCCCTCTTCTTCCCTCTCTCTCCGGCACCGATGCCTTGGAAGGGAGGGGGTCCCCGCGGCGCTCCCTCCCTTCCAAGGCATCACGGCAGCGGGCGAAAACTCCCCGCCAGCCTGGATGGCTGGCGGGGAGCTAAAGCGGCGCTCACTTCCCGCGCGAGCCTTCCAGGTTTGGGGAAGGGGTTTTCACCCGGCACTCGAGACGCGAGTGCCGGGCGAAAAACCCTTCCCAAACCTGAAGGCTGGCGGCGGAAGCGAGCGCCGCTTCGCCCCCGCCAGCCATCCAGGCTGGCGGGGAGTTTTCGCCCAGCTCTCGTGTCCCTCTGCTCAGAGGGACACAGGAGCCGGGCGAAACCCTTCCCCAAACCTGAAGGCTGGCGGGAAGCGAGCGCCGCTTCTCGGCCCCCGCCAGCCATCCAGGCTGGCGGGGGAGTTTTCGCCCAGCTCTCGTGTCCCTCTGCTCAGAGGGACACAGGAGCCGGGCGAAAACCCTTCTCTAAACCTGGAAGGCTGGCGGGGGAAGCGAGCCGCTCGCTTCCCCGCCAGCCATCCAGGCTGCGGGAGGGTTTCCTGGTGACGTTAGGCTGGGTGACGTCAGCCACCCAGCCTAACGTCACCCAGGGAAACCCTCCCGAAAATGGGCGGGCCGCGCAGGAGGCCGGCCATGCCCCCAGGAGCGGCCACGCCCCCGGGAGCGGCCACGCCCCCTGCTCACTGATCACCTGCGGCCCCCCCAGGTGATCAGTGACACTTCTTCCAGCACTGACTTATAGCATGGCATTTGTTGCCCTGTTGATATCTTCCAAGGTTCAGCTATCCAACACATGATACAACAACCAATGAAAAATGAACTGGACACAGCTCCCAAAAATGGCACGGCAGCCGGGATCGATGGAATCCCACCTGAAGCTTGGAAACAGGGAGGTCATGTACTTCAGGCTAAATTCCAGGCCCGGATTACCCATAAGGCCACCCTAGGCCATGGCCTCGGGCGGCACTTTTGGGAGGGCAGCAGATCCGGACCCCACTTTTTTAAATCCCCCCCAAAATTTAAAATTCGAAAAAGGGGCGCATGCGCGCCGCCCCCTCCCTTGCTCTGCTCCTCGGCTCTGCTTTAGGAGGGAGGGAGGATCTGCTCCGCCCCTGACTCCGCCCCTCCTCGCCAGCACGGAGCCGATCCGCCTCCCTCCTAAAGCCGGCCTGAAAAGGCGTGACGACGCAAGGGAGGGCCGGCGGCACGAATTCTCTCCGCCTCCTCCTCCCTGCCTGGCGACGCCAAGCCAGGGAGGCGGAGAGAAGCCGCGTCGCCGCCCCTCCTCTCTTGCATCATCATGAGTACTCAAACACTGGGATTTAGTGTCAGACATTCCAGGTTTGGAAAAACGCCCCTAACCGCGTACAAACGCACTCGCAACATTAAAGATCCACTTGTTCACTCTACGTTTGGATTGCTCCCTTTAACTAGCTTTCTCACTCCTGGCTCACAGGCTTGTGGCCATTGCAGTGCATGTAAGAATATCAGCCGGGACCGTATTATCAGGAATGAACACGCTAATACTGAAGTTACAGTCAGGTGTTTCGCTACCTGCAATTCTTCCGGGCTCGTCTATGCCCTCAGATGCTGTTGTCCCCGCCCCTTTGTTTACATCAGCCAGACCAAAAGAGTCTTTAGATTACGCATTTCTGAACACAAATCGAATGTGAGATTAGGAAAATGGGATTCTGTCCTGTATTCCCACTGTTTTGATTTTAAACATCGCCCTGAAGACCTCAAATTTACCTGTATCGAAAAAAATTCCCTTTAACTCCCATCTGGCTATTTCGGCAGGCCTTTAATGTTGAGTCAGTCTAGTCATATATGTTAGTTTAGTTAAATACTGCTGTTTTAATGTAATATTTTAATGTTTATTGCTATGGTGTTTTTAGTGCTTAACGTTTACTGTTGTTTGCTTCTCCTGGATTGTAAGCTGCCCCGAGTGGCAGCTAAGAAGTCAAACAAATAAATCTGTATATATAATAAAAAAGAATGTTTGTATGTATGTGGCAGCGTTCTGATTGACTCCCGGCCTCTACATTCTGACAACATGATTGGTTGCCAGTGAGGGAGCATTTGCATAACGCCTCTATTGGCCAGCCAACACGAACATTCCAACCCTCTAAACTGGCAGAGGGGGTAAGGAAAAGGCCAGAGGCAGTCAGGCATGGTGGGAGTTTAAGGCCAACACACGTTGCGACCTCTTTGCGACCCCAAACAATGAGAGAACAAGACCAAACTTGGCACACAGAACCCTCAAGACCCACTCTACATCCTGGTGCAGTTTGAGGGAGGATGGACCATGGATGACAGGACTTGCAGTACTTTAACTCACTTGCTTAGAGCACTCTGGCCCACACCATAGAAGGATCAGGACCACACTTGGCACACAGATGCCCACTGGCCCACTTTACAACCTGGTGCAGTGTAGGGCAGGATGGGCCACAAATGATGGGATTTGCAGTACCTTCACCCAATTCATTTCCCACAGAACATTGAAGCCCCTACAAATCACAGACCAGGCCCAAACTTGGCACACAAAGTACCCATGACCCAATCTACATCCTGCTGCAGTTTTGAGTGGGACAGACCACGGATGATAGGACTTGAAGTACCTTCACTCACTTTCTGAGACCGCTGCCACCCTCATCCAATTACCAAAAAAGAACAAACTAGGCACACAGAGCCTCCGTGACCCACTTCAATCAAAACTTTATTATGGTCACAGACCAGCACAAAGCGGGCACAAGCGCCCTAAGAGGAGAAGGACAACTCCCCAGTAAACAGTTACACTTTACATCCTGGTGCAGCTTGGAGGAGGGCAGACCATGCATGATGGGACTTGAAGTACCTTCACTCATTTCCCAAAACTGCTGCAAACCTAATCCAATGACTGACCAAGACCAAACCTGACACACAGAGCCCTCGTGACCCACTCTACATCCTGGTGCCGTTTGAAGGAGGATGGGTCATGGATGATGGGACTTGAAGTACCTTCACTAACTTCCTGAGACCACTGCAAGCCACGTAAACATCTCATAAGGACCACCCTTGGCACACAATGCCTTTCTCAAATTATCCGGGTAGGGCCGGGTCCCCAAGCTAGTAATAAACAAATAAAACATTACCACTACCACATCAGCTCTAGATCAGTGCTGTCCAACTTCTTCCGGCCCTTGGGCCGGAGAGTGTCACTGATCACCTGGGGGGCCGTAGGTGATCAGTGAGCGGGGCGGGCCGATAGCGGGGCGGGGCCAGCTGACTTCCTCCTCCTTCGCTCCTCCTCCTCCCCTGCGGACACACCGCGGTGCGGGGAAGGAGGAGGGGCGAAGGAGGAGGAGCCAGCTGTCTTCCTCCTGCCAGGATCGCCCCTTCGTCCCTCTCTCGGCGGCGCCGCTGCAAACTGCCTCGCAACGGCGGCGCGAGAGGGAGAAGGAGAAGCGATACAGGCAGGAGGAAGAGAGCTGGCCCCTCCTCCCTGCCTGGATCGCCCCTCCGTCCCTCTCTCGGCGCCGCCGTTGCGAGGCAGTTTGCAGCGGCGCCGCCGGGAAAGGGACCAGGCGGCGGGACAGGGAGGAGGGGCCAGCTAACGTCCTCCGGCCTGGATCGCCCCGTCTCCCTCTCTCGGCGGGGCCAATGCAAACTGCATCGCACCGGCGCCGCCGAGAGATGGAGAAGGGACGATCCAGGCCGGGAGGAGGAGCCAGCGGTCTTCCTCCTGCCTGTATCGCCCCTTCTCCCTCTCTCGGCGGCGCGTTGAGGCAGTTTGCAGCGGCGCTGCCGAGAGAGAGAGAAGGGGCGGTGTAGGGAGGAGGAAGAGAGCTGGCTCCTCCTCCCTGTACTGCCCCTTTCTCCCTCTCGGCGGCGCCAATGCAAACTGCATCGCATCGGTGCCGCCGAGAGAGGGACGGAGGGCGATACAGGCAGGGAGAAGGAGCCAGCTCTTCCTCCTCCCTGTCCCGCCTCCTCCTCCCCCGGCCATTTTTTTTTTAAAAAAATGAATTTTTTTTGTGAAAAAAATCTTGCTTGGGGTAGCGGTGGTAGCGGTGGTAGCGGGGGCCGTGTCCAACAGGCTGGGGGGCCGGATCCGGCCCCAGGGCCGCCAGTTGGACAGCCCTGCTCTAGATGATTAAATATGGTTCCACGCTCTGGTGCAACATGATCCGTAAAACTTCTTGCAAACCCTTGCATCCATCCGATTGTGAAGGGAACATCTTGCGATTCGAGCAGCTTTTGTTCCTCGCCAAAATGATTTTTGGAAGCCAGACTCGACTGCGTCCCCATCGGGGCCATTAACATATTTTGCCCCGAAAACAAGCTGCTTATTTAACTTCGCCACAAAAGCTGCCAAGGTATTAAAACGCACACCCGTTTCGCAGCCGAAACTTTTGATGGAAGATCTGCACACCTCGACGTGGCAGCTCGGTGAAGAGAACGCCATCCAGTGCCCAGTGGCAGACACGGGGAACTCCCATGGAAATCGACAGGGCACAAAGAACGATGATTAAGCAGATTCCAAGCTAATTATGAAAACTATAATGTGCTTTTCCATAATACTCCAAGTTGAGTTTAAATAAGGGCTGGCATTCAGTTGGGACTCGCTGCTTCGTAAATGGCCTTGAGTGAACTGAACACAGTAGTCCATATTCACCTAGAGCACTCTACATCCTGGTGCAGTTGAGAGGAGGACAGACCACAGGTGATGGGACTTGCAGTTCCTTCAGTAATTACATGACACCACTGCCACTCCCAATAATGATGGATCAAGGCCAAACTTGCCACACAGAGCCCCCATGACCCACTCTACATCCTGGTGCTGTTTGGAGGAGGACAGACCACAGGTGATGGGACTTGCAGTTCCTTCAGTAATTACATGACACCACTGCCACTCCCAATAATGATGGATCAAGGCCAAACTTGCCACACAGAGCCCCCATGACCCACTTTACATCCTGGTGCTGTTTGGAGGAGGACAGACCACAGGTGATGGGACTTGCAGTTCCTTCAGTAATTACATGACACCACTGCCAATAATGATGGATCAAGGCCAAACTTACCAGACAGAGCCTCCATGACACACTCTACGTCCTGGTGCTGTTTGGAGGACGGTGGACCATGGTCAATGGGACTCGCAGTACCTTCGCTAATTTCCTGACACAACTGCGAGGCACATAAATCACTGCTAAAGACGTTTCTCAAATAACCCGGGCAACGTCGGGTCCCCAAGCTTTTATATATATATATATACATACTAGCTGTACCCGGCACGCGTTGCTGTGCCCTATTTAGGAGATGCGAGAAAGTCTGAGTATGTAAGGGTTGGAATTGATGTTACTTATGGTCTTGGTGGGGTCATGGCTGTGTCGTTGTGGGTTGTTCTGGTGGGTGGGATGTTGCAGTCCTGTGGAGTTGTCCTGTGTTTGTAGTGTTGTGTTGTGTTGTGGTTGGAGTATAGGTGGAGTTGGGTTTTGTTTGTGCTGGTGGTAGGCGTTGTGTGTGCGGGGTCCCGTAAGGTTGGGGGGATGGGTTGTGATAGGAAGTTGTGTTGTGTTGTGTTGTGTGGGTAGGAACTGCTGGAGTATTGTGCCTGGGACATGTGTGTATTTGGAGGTGTGCGTGGTGGTGAGTAGTGAGTGCAGTCCTGGGTTTTGTGTTGGGGAAGTTGTCAGGTATTTGTGGGGTGCATTTTGTGTGTGTTGTGGTGACATAGTTGTCTCAATCTGGCTGTGTGCTGGTTGTGATGTGGAGGGGGTGTGGCTTTTGCCGGTGGTGTTTGTTGTGAATTTTGGTTGGGTTGGGTTTTTGTGTTGCAGGATTGTGTTTTTTTTGTGGGTTTTGTAAGTTTGTGTTATTCCGGCGGTATGTGTTTGTCAGTGGTGCCTGTGTCCCTGGTGCCCTATTTGTGTTAGTGTTATGTCCTCCTGGTAGTTGTTATGTCCTCCTGTGTTAGTTGGTTGTACTGTGTAGGTTTCTGTTTAGCAGTGGTATGTATGAGTTGTGTGTGTTGTGTGTCTGTTGTGTTGTGGGTCTGTAGAGGTAGGCATCGCGAGTTGTGTGGCTGTCATGTTGTGCGTGTGGTGTTTGTAAAGTGGAGGATTGGTGTCACGATGCAGGGTCTCGGCCCAGCCCCTTAATCACACACACAGAGATGGTAATCAGCTAACTATTTATCTGTATATCTGTATCTGTATACCTTTATAAAACGGAATGTTTGTGTGTATGTATGTGTGCGGAGGGCGGAAGGGCGGATATGTGGCAGCTATTTGCATAAAGTCCTTTGATTGGACAGCCTCGCCACTCCAAAATTCTAAGGCACCAGACAGAGGGCATTGATAGCCACTGATTAGCCAGCAACCCAGAATCCAGGCCTCTACATTCAAACAACATGATTTCTTCCCACTGAGGGCAAAAAATGCACCATCAACATTCCCTCCCCACTTGGCTCTGTGAAAACAAAATGGATTCCTGTATTCTCCTCCCCCTCAGCTTTTAGAAAACGGCTGCCTGCCATTCGGCCTTTTAAAGTTACCAATAGCAGGCCATAACATTACAGGCCCCAAAATAGAGTTTAGGGCAGGATGGCCGACGAATTATGGGATTTGCATCCCAATTCACTTCCCAGAAAACATTGTAGCCCCTACAAATCCCCTTCTCCCAGATAGGCCCAAAAGAGGCCTCCATCTTCCCTCTTCAACACAGTGTCAGAGAAAGGCAGCTTCTGACAGGATCTTTAGAACAGGCGCTGTCACTCTACAAGGTAAGGCCCTCCTTCACTCAAAAGACACAAGAGAAAACAATAAATACCTTTCTCTAATGCCTTTTAATGCTTATATAAATAATTCTGGCCCAAAGCCCTCACCCAGCCTCATTGGACCTTACTGCTAATTCCATGCAGGCCTTTTCCATATTTTTTACTCCTTTCTGTTTTACACCGGTATACTTTCACAGGCCAGGGCGGATATGTGGCAGCCACTTTCACAGGCCAGGGCGGATATGTGGCAGCCACTTTCACAGGCCACAGCGACCAGCGGGTGATGGACCTGCACCAAACTTGGTACACATAACCCCCTATGACATGACCCACGTATTATGGGATTTGTAGTACTTTCCAAGACTTTGGTTCCCACAGACCACTGAGGCCACCAAAAAGGACCAATACAGACCACACTCAGCACACACAGCCCCCATGACCCACTCTACGTCCTGGTGCAGTTCGGAGGAGGGTGGGCCATGGATGATGGGACTTGAAGTGCCTCTACTCACTTCCCAAGTCCGCTGCAACCCTCATTCAATCACTGATCGAGACCAAACTTGCCATACATAACCCCATGACTGCCTTCACGTCCTGGTGAGGTTTGGGGAGGACTGACAATGGATGATGGGATTTGTAGTACTTTTACACCCCTCTGTTCCCACAGACCACTGTGGCCCCCAACAAACACCGAGAAAGTCCACACTTGGCACACAGAGCCCCAGTGACCCACTCTACATCGTACTGAAGTTTGGAGGGGGACAGAACATGGATGATGGGACTTGCAGTACCTTCCTTCACTTCCCAATCCTGCTACAAACCTAATCCAATGACTGATCAACACCAAATCTGGCACACAGAGCCCTCATGACCCACTCTACAGCCTGGTGCAGTTTACTGTGAGACGGACCACGGATGATGGGACTTGAAGTACCTTCACTCACTTCCAAAAACAATGCATCCCTCATCCATTCACCAATACAGACCAAACTTAGCACACAGAGCCCCCATGACCCAATCTACATCCTACTACACTTTGGGGGACGGGACACACAGAGATGATGGGACTTGCACTACCATCAGTAATTTCATGATACCACTGCAACTCCCAATAATGATGGATCAAGACTAAACTTGGCACACAGAGCCCCCATGACCCACTCTACATCCTGCTGCGCTTCTCAAATAACCCGGGCAGGGCCGGGTCCCCAAGCTAGTTGAATAATAAAAAACAGGTGAAAAGGATAATTGTCCGTAAAAAGTATCGAAATATCGAAGTAGCAATAAGGTACGAGTCTTAGGTAAATCCAAAGGCAAAAGCTTGGCAAGGCTCCGCAAAACAAAGCGGATCAAAAACAGACTTGGTCCGTGGCAAAGCAAACAAGACAAAGTTCATGAAAGTAAACCCAAGAAACTTCTTGGCATGGCACGAGCCCAATCCTGGCTCCGTGGATCTTCGCTCGCTTCACTCCCTTTAGGACAGAAGTGGCCGAGCTACTGAGGATCCTTTCCCACGGATCCTATACTTAATTCCCTTGGCGGGGGCCCCGACACTCTAGGCTTCTGCGCCAATCTGTGCTACGGGATCTAGCGCTTCTCTGCCGCTCTAGGCTGCGGTGCCAATCTCTCCTGCTGGACTCAATGCTCCGTCTCCTATCAAAGCTCCGTCCTTGCCTCCCAGCACCTGGGTCACTATCTTCGTGAGAGCCGAACTCCCTTTCAGCTTCCATGGGCTCATCCCCCACTGTTTCCCTGATCCTTTCCTGCGACCCGAAACCACCTGGTTTCTCATACTGATCTGAATCACTCTCAGGGTCAGCCTGACTCTCCCAGCTCTGATAGCCATCAGGCCATTCATCATCCCAGGCCAAGCTTTCTGTGGGAGAGGAAGGCCCAGCTAACCCTTCAGCCCCTTCCTCCATATCCTCATCAGCTGCAACTGGCCCTAATGCAAGTGGGACCCCCGGTGCTGCCCCCTGCCCCCCAGGCACGAAAGGGAACTGGGTTGCTACACTTGGTGGTGTGTGGGTGGGATGGTGGTTGGAGAAGAGTTTGTGGTGTTGAGTGTGTAGTTTGTTGTTGTGAGTGTACAGTGGTAGTGTGGTGTGGATGTACGGTGTGTATGTGGGGTGTGTTAGTTGGTGTACTGTGATGGTTTCTGTTTAGCAGTGGTATGTATGCGTTGCGTGTGTTGTGTGTGAGTTGTGTTGTGGGTCTGTAGAGGTAGGCATCACGAGTTGTGTGGCTGTCATGTTGTGGGGGTGGTGTTTGTAAAGTGGAGGATTGGTGGTGTATGTTTGGGATGGTGGTTGGAGAAGAGTGTGTGGTGTTGAGTGTGTAGTTTGTTGCTGTGAGTGAGCAGTGGTAGTGTGGTGTGGATGTACGGTGTATATGTGGGGTGTGTTAGTTGGTTGTACTGTGCAGGTTTCTGTTTTGCAGTGGTATGTATGCGTTGTGTGTGTTGTGTGTTTGTTGTGTTGTGGGTCTCTAGAGGTAGGCATCGCGAGTTGTGTGGCTGTCATGTTGTGGGTGTGGTGTTTGTAAAGTGGAGGATTGGTGGTGTGTGGTTGGGATGGTGCTTGGAGAAGAGTGTGTAGGGTTGAGTGTGTAGTTTGTTGTTGTGAGTGTGCAGTGGTAGTGTGGTGTGGATGTACGGTGTGTATGTGGGGTGTGTTAGTTGGTTGTACTGTACAGGTTTCTGTTTAGCAGTGGTATGTATGCGTTGTGTGTCTGTTGTGTTGTGGGTCTCTAGAGGTAGGCATCGCGAGTTGTGTGGCTGTCATGTTGTGGGTGTGGTGTTTGTAAAGTGGGTGTCTTTTGTTGTGAGTGTCTTTTGTCCTGTGAGTGGTATATATGTGCTCTGTGCACATAGTTGTGTATCTTCTGCATATTGGCGTTGTGTGATACTTTTTGCTGGCTTGGTCTTTTGGATTGTGTTTCTCGAGTGTGGTAACCTGCTCCCTCCTAGATCTTGGCCTTGACAGTTTAACCCTCAAACACCAACTGACTGAACTCAAATCACTCAGCATTCTATCCTAGCCTTGGCTTGCTCTGCCCAGCGTTACTATGGTTACTCAGCCTCCCTGCATTTTGTGTGGGCCGATGTTGGCCAATGGGTTTCGCTGGCTGCCGCAGAGGATGCTGGGAAATGTAGTTTTTTTAATCGTTGTTTTGGGGGCCTTCTAGGTTTTGGGGGGAAAGTTTCTTTGCTACAAACCTTCCTTGCCTGAGGCCTATTTTGTTGGCAAGTTTGGTGTCTCTGCCTTGAAAGGTTTATCTGTCTCCGTCAGTCGTTCGATGACGGGACCTCCTTTATATTATATATATATATATATATATATATATATATATATATGAATGGTGGGAGTTGTAGGCCAAAACACCTGGAGGGAGGGCCCAAGTTGGTCTACGCCTGCCTTAAGTGAGCAAACCCTGTTAGTTTTCGGCCCCTGCTTAAAGGTGCCTCAAGCCTGTGTCCCGAACGCGCCTTGACCCGCCTTGGCTGAGTGCGAGGGAATCACGGGAGTGGTAGTTTGACGCCATCCTGAGCCTCCCAAACTACAAATCCCGGGATTCCCAGCCTTGAGCCCTGGAAGACCAAAGGGTGCCTCGCTGCATGAATGCTACGGTGTAGATCCGCCCCCCAGGCAGCCGGGGGACCAGGAAGTCCCATCCCAGGATCTTCTCTCTCGCGCGGCTCTTTCCGCCTGACGCAGTCCCCGCCTTCAGCTCAAACCTTTCCGAAGTCGAGGAAGGAGCGGAGGGGAGGAGGAAGCCCATAAAGGCAAGTGGTGAGTAGAGGCTGTGTTTGCGGGACTCAGGCAAGGGATCGAGCCCCGGCTAGGGCTTCCCGGTAGGACAGGAGGGCACTCTCTCTCTCTCTCTCTCTCTCTCCCTCTTCTATCTCCAATTTTCCATGGCACACCTGATGATCGCTCACGGCACACTAGTGTGCCACGGCACACTGTTTGGGAAACACTGGTTTAACCCATTGTGCTACCCAGGCCCGGATTAACTGTTTGTGGCGCCCTAGGCCACACTCTGGAAGCGCTGCCCCTGCCCCGGGGGATGCTTGCGGGGCGCGGCTGCTTGCGGGGGGCGGGGCAGCTTGTGCGGGGCGGGGCCTCTTGCGGGGGGGCCCTCTTTCCTCCTCACTGAAGGATGGAGGGGCAAGGCCGACGCAAGCGAGGAGGGGGCAGCGGGACTTCCCTCCGCCTCCTCCTTGCTCACGTCGGCGTAGACCCCGCCCCTTCTTCCTTCCGTGACGGAAGGAAGAAGGGGCGGGGCCGACGCGAGCGAGGAAGGGGCGGTGGGACTTCCCTCCACCTCCTCCTCGATTGCATTGGCGTAGGCCCCACCCCTCCTTCCATCAGTGAAGGCAAGAGGGCCGACGCGAGCGAGGAGGGGGCGGCGGGACTTCCTCCGCCTCCCTGTTCGCGTTGGCGTTGGCCCCACCCTCCTTCACTGAAGGAAGGAGGGCCGACGCCGGCGCGAGCGAGGAGGGGGCGACGAGACTTCCCTCCGCCTCCTTGTTTGCGTTGGCGTTGGCCCCGCCCCTCCTTCACTGAAGGAAGGAGGGCCGACGCCGGCGTGAGCGAGGAGGGGGCGGCGAGACTTCCCTCCGCCTCCTCCTTGTTTGCGTTGGCGTTGGCCCCGCCCCTCCTTCACTGAAGGAAGGAGGGCCGATGCCGGTGCGAGCGAGGAGGGGGCGACGAGACTTCCCTCCGCCTCCTTGTTTGCGTTGGCCCCGCCCCTCCTTCACTGAAGGAAGGAGGGCCGACGCCGGCGCGAGCGAGGAGGGGGCGGCGAGACTTCCCTCCGCCTCCTCCCTGTTCGCGTTGGCGTTGGCCCCGCCCCTCCTTCACTGAAGGAAGGAGGGCCGACGCCGGCGCGAGCGAGGAGGGGGCGGCAGACTTCCCTCCGCCTCCTTGTTTGCGTTGGCGTTGGCCCCGCCCCTCCTTCACTGAAGGAAGGAGGGCCGACGCCGGCGCGAGCGAGGAGGGGCGGCAGACTTCCTCCGCCTCCTCCTTGTTTGCGTTGGCGTTGGCCCCGCCCCTCCTTCACTGAAGGAAGGAGGGCCGACGCCGGCGCGAGCGAGGAGGGGGCGACGAGACTTCCCTCCGCCTCCGGGTTTGCGGTGGCCCCGCCCCTCCTTCACTGAAGGAAGGAGGGCCGACGCCGCGCGAGCGAGGAGGGGGGCGGCGAGACTCCCTCCGCCTCCTCCCTGTTCGCGTTGGCGTTGGCCCCGCCCCTCCTTCACTGAAGGAAGGAGGGCCGACGCCGGCGCGAGCGAGGAGGGGGCGACGAGACTTCCCTCCGCCTCCTTGTTTGCGTTGGCCCCGCCCCTCCTTCACTGAAGGAAGGAGGGCCGACGCCGGCGCAAGCGAGGAGGGGGTGACGAGACTTCCCTCCGCCTCCTCCCTGTTCGCGTTGGCGTTGGCCCCGCCCCTCCTTCACTGAAGGAAGGAGGGCCGACGCCGGTGCGAGTGAGGAGAGGGCGGCGAGACTTCCCTCCGCCTCCTCCTTGTTTGCGTTGGCGTTGGCCCCGCCCCTCCTTCACTGAAGGAAGGAGGGGTGGGGCCAATGCAAGCGAGGAGGGGGCGGCGGGAAGCTGCGTCAGAGGCCCTAGGGCAGTGGTTCTCAACCTGGGGGTCCTCAGGTGTTTTGGCCTACAACTCCCAGAATTCCGAGCCAGTTTACCAGCTGTTAGGGTTTCTGGGAGTTGGAGGCCAAAACATCTGGGGACCCACAGGTTGAGAAACCACTGCCCTAGGGCCTATGGCGCTCCACGCGCAGGTGCAGGAGCACCCGAAGATCAAACTTTTTTTTCAAAAAAAATATTTTTTTTAATTTTTGGGGGTCCGGATCTGCCGCCCTCCCATGGCTGCCGCCCTAGGCCATGGCCTAGGGTGGCCTTATGGGTAATCCGGGCCTGGTGCTACCGGGATAGTTGATTAACCTATCAGCAAAACTGATTTATTGATCCCTTCTCCTCTCCGGCAGGAACAAGACCCCATAAAATGCCACCTTTGTTTACACAATACACCTTGCGTTGGCGCCCAAACATTTGTGTATAGGTAGAAATGAACCCCGCCTTTCGAGACCCACATCTTGCCACGGGTCCCCTCTTCTCCGAGCCGAGCCGGAGCTTATTGTTTCTAAGTGACGGGAGGTTTAATCAAGAGAGCGGGCCATTCATCAATCCCAACAAGGCCGCCGCGTCGGGGCTGACAGCCCCCACATGGCTTGATACAGCGCACAAACCCGGCCACCTGTCAGCCGCCAACCTTTTCCCCTCCCGTCAAGATATACAAACGCGGGTGCCGGATCAATCCTCCAGACCTCCCTGTCCCGTGATTATGTCCTCGGTTATGTACGACAGCCGTCCCCGTTATTGGTGGGGACAGACGGGGAGCGAGACAAGCCGAGCCCGGGACGGTTTATGCGCCGTCGTAAAAATTTATGCACCCTTAAAGTGACTGATTCCCCCTTCTGCTTGACTTCCATTATTATAAATAATCCCCCTCCTTCCGCTCCGTTCGGGAACCTGCTACACGCACGCCCGTGCTTTATTATCACGCGTCCCAGGGTAAAAATGTTCGCCCTCTGCTACGTTTTTTCTCCCTTTTCCATTGTCGCCTGGATGAGACAAACCACCGCAAGGCAAGAAACCACACCGATCGGAACAGCGACTTCTCGTTCTCAATAGTGGATTCTCAATATTCCTACCACCATTTTGCCACAATTAAGCTATGGGGGGTGGGGTTACCATGTGCCCGCATGGCCGCACATGGCCCCGAGGCTATTTTTGTGTCCTGCTACAACTGAGTGGCCGGCAGCATGTATTCGCTGATATAGTCGCATGTAGCTGCAGAGGCTATTGCTTCACTCCGTCACCCCATGGAATTGGGGATAGTGTGTGTCCATATGGCCACGTGTCACCCTCGAGGTTGTTTTCATGGCCTTCATGCCTCTGGGACGCATTGTGCTGCAACTGAGTTTGTGGGGGGGGGGGGAGGGAGAGAAGGAGAGGGAAGGAAGGAGAAAAGGAGGGAAGGAAGGAGACGGAAGGAAGGAGACGGAAGGAAGGAAGGAAGGAAGGAAGGAGAAAAGGAGGGAGGGAAGGACACGAAAGGAAGGAGATCGAAGGAAGGAAGGAAGGAAGGAAGGGGAAAAGGAGGGAGGGAAGGAAGAAGAGGAAAGGAAGGAAGGAGAAAAGGAGGGAGGGAAGGACACAAAAGGAAGGAGATAGAAGGAAGGAAGGAAAGAAGGAAGGAAGGAAGGAAGGAAGGGGAAAAGGAGGGAGGGAGAGAAAGTGAAAAGGAGGGAGGGAAGGAGAGGGAAGGAAGGAAGGAGAAAAGGAGGGAAGGAAGAAGGAAAGGAGAAAGGGAAGGAAGGGAGGACAACTGGGGAAGAAGTGGGATAAAAATGAAGGGATGAAAGAAGGGACTGAAAGAAGGAAGCCTGTGAAGAAGACATGAGATAAAAGGTTTGGATAGAAGGAAGGAAGTGGGGTTGGGTGGGAGGGAGGGAGGGGGAGTGGGGAGGGAGGGAGGAAGGAGAGAAAGAAGGAAGGAAGGAAGAAGGACAGAAGGGAGGGAGGAAGGTGGAAGTGTGGAAGGGAAGGGAGGAAGGAAGGGAGGAAGGGAGGAGAGAGGGAGGAAAGGAAGGCAGAAAGGAAGGAAGGAAGGAAGGAGGAAAGGAAAGGAAGGAAGGAGGAAAGGAAGGAAGAAGGAAAGGATGGGAGGAAGGAAGGAGGGAGGGAGGAAAGGAAGTAAGGAAGGAGGGAGGGAAGGAAGGAGGGAAGGAGGGAGGGAAGGAAGGAGGGAGGGAAGGAAGGGGGAGGGAGAAGGATGGAAGGGAGGGAGGGAGGTGGAAGTGTGGAAGGGAAGGGAAGGAAGGAAGGAAGGATGGGAGGAGGAGGGAGAGAAGGAAGGAAGGAAGGAAGGAGGGAGGGAGGGAAGGGAGGGAGGAAGGTGGAAGAGTGGAAGGGGAGGGAAGTATGGAAGGAGGGAGGGTGGCAGGAAAGGAAGGAAGGAAGGAAGGAGGGAGGAAAGGAAGGATGGAGGAAAGGAAGGAAGGAGGAAGGAAAGGATGGGAGGAAGGAGGGAGGAAAGGAAGGAGCAAGGAAAGGAGGGAAGGAAGGACATACAGTACATCTGGAAGGAAGGTGGGATAAAAGTAGAGGGATGGAAAGAAGAAAGCTTTAAATAAATAAAGGGATGGGTAGATGAAAAGCAGGAAGTCTGGCAAGAAGGCAGGAAATAAAGAGATGGATGGATAGATGGACAGGTGGATGGTCGGGCAAACAGACATCTGAGAGGAAGATGCAGTAAAAATAAAGGGATGGGTGGATGAAAAGAAGGAATTCTGGGGAGAAGGCGGGACATGGGTAACGGGATGGATGGCAGGAAGACAGGATATAAAGAAAGGTGAGATATAAATAAAGGGGTGGATGGGAAAAAAAGAAAAGTGGAGGAAATCAGATGTACAAGGCCTTGTGTTTTCGAATGAACTCCTTCCTTCTGTTTTAGAAGACAGACCAGCAAAGCGACAAAACCAGTGGCTATCATGGTTTGTGGATTCTTTTAAACCCACGTCCATCCCTGTAGCCATAATTTGAAGACCACCTTCATGCTCGACTTTTGCATTTCCCCCAAGATTAGTTGGATCATTCGTCTGAGCTGCCGAAGGGTTCAAACACAGGCTGGGTCCCCTTCAGGCCCGGATTAACACCTTTTTGCGCCCTAGGCCACACTTTATTTATTTACTAGCTTGGGGACCCGGCGGTGCCCGGGTCATTTGAGAAGTGCAGCAGGATGTAGAGTGGGTCATGGGGGCTCTGTGTGCCAAGTTTGGTCTTGATCCATCATTATTGGGAGTTGCAGTGGTATCATGAAATTACTGAAGGTAGTGCAAGTCCCATCATCCCTTGTCAGTCCTCCCCCGAACCTCACCAGGCACACATAACCCCCATGAAGGCAGTCATGGGGGTTATGTGTGCCAAGTTTGGTCTCAATCAGTAATTGGATGAAGGTCGCAGCAGACTTGGGAAGTGAGTAGAGGTATTTCAAGTCCCATCATCCATGGTCCATCCTCCTCCGATCTGCACCAGGATGTAGAGTGGGTCATGAGGGCTCTGTGTGTCAGGTTTGGTGTTGATCAGCCATTGGATTAGGTTTGTAGCAGTCTTGGAAAGAGAGGGAAGGTACTGCAAGTCCCAACATCCATGTTCTGCCCCCCTCCAGTAGGATGTAGAGTGGGTCACTGGGACTCTGTGTGCCAAGTGTGGTCTTTATCAGTGTTTGTTGGGGGCCGCAGTGGGCTGTGGAAACAGAGGGATGTGAAAGTACTACAAATCCCATCATTCATTGTCAGTCCTCTCCTGAACCTCACCAGGACGTGAAGGCAGTCATGGGGGTTATGTATGCCAAGTTTGGTCTCGATCGGTAATTGGATGAGGGTTGCAGCGGACTTGGAAAGTGAGTAGAGGTACTTCAAGTCCCATCATCCATGGTCCACCCTCCTCCAAACTGCACCAGGACGTAGAGTGGGTCATGGAGGCTGTGTGTGCTAAGTGTGGTCTGTATTGGTCCTTTTTGGTGGCCTCAGTGGTCTGTGGGAACCAAAGTGTTTGAAAGTACTACAAATCCCATAATCCATGGGGTCATGTCCCCGAACAGCACCAGGACATAAAGGGGGTTAGGGGGGTTATGTGTACCAAGTTTGGTGCAGGTCCATCACCCGCGCTGGTCGCTGTGGCCGGTGAAAGTGGCTGCCACATATCCGCCCTTCCGCCCTCCCGCCCTCCGCACACATACATACATACAAACATTCCGCTTTATAAAGGTATACAGATATATATACAGATTTATTTGTCCTGTTTCTATACTGCCCCTCTCAGCCAGAAGGCGACTCGGGACGGTTTACACAAGGCAGTCTCTGCCCTCAATACAATCCAAGCAAACAAACCAAAAGAATAACTATATAGCAACAAATTAACAATTAAAAACATACAATTGCATTCTCAGCGTCATGTTGAATTCAGTTTCCATCACATCGTCGTCATTCCATATATCTCATTAAACCGTTACATTTCATAAGCAAATGCCTGCTCAAACAGCCAGGTCTTGACGCTCTTGCAAAATGTCAGGAGGGAGGGGGCCAATTTGATGTCTTTAGGGAGGGCGTTCCAAAGCCGAGGAGCCACCACTGAAAAGGCCCTGTCTCTCATCCCCGCCAGTCGCGCCTGCGAAGAAGGCGGGACCGAGGGCAGGGCCTCTCGGATGATCTTAAACATCTCGATGGTTCATAGGGAGAGATGCGTTCGGACAGGTAAGTTGGACCCAAAACCGTTTAGGGCTTTAAAGGCTAAAGCCAGCACTTTGAATTGTGCCCGGTAGCAAACTGGCAGCCAGTGGAGCTGGCGCAACAGGGGAGTTGTACGCTCTCTGAATGGCGCTCCTGTTATCAACCTGGCTGCTGTCCGTTGGACTAGTTGCAGCTTCCGAACAGTCTTCAAAGGCAGCCCCATGTAGAGAGGGTTGCAGTAATCTATACGGGATATAACCAAAGCGTGGACCACTGTCCACTTTGAAATTACACCCCCCTTTAAGCCAACCTCCCGCCATCTCCAAGGTCCCCATTCCCACCGGCTGGAAAACTCCGCTGTGCTCTGAAGGTCTCCTCGGAAGTCGGGAGGCTTGAGGAGAGCGCAGCAGGTGCAAACTCGCTCCAAAGGTGCGCACGAGAGAGCGAGAAAGAGAGCAAGAGAGTGAGAGAAAGGGAGCGCGCACGAGAGAGAGAGAGCAAGAAAGAGAGCGCATGAGAGAGAGAGAGAACAAGAGAGCAAGAGAGAGAGAGTGAGAGAAAGAGAGCGCGCATGAGAGAGATAGAGCGAGAGAGAGCGCATGAGAGAGAGAGCAAGAGGGAGAGCGCGAGAGAGCGAGAGAGAGCACACGAGAGAGCGAGAAAGAGAGCAAGAGAGAGAGAGAGAGAGAAAGAGAGCGCGCACAAGAAAGAGGAAGAGAGAGCAAGAGAGCAAGAGAGAGAGAGAGAGAGCGCGCGCACGAGAGAGAGAGAGAGAGAGAGTGAGAGAAAGAGAGCGCGCACGGGAAAGAGGAAGAGAGAGAGCAAGAGAGAGCGAGAGAGAGAGCGAGAGAGCGCACGAGAGAGAGAGCGAGAGAGAGAGTGAGAGAGAGCGCGCATGAGAGAGAGCAAGAGAGAGAGAGAGAGACTGAGAGAAAGAGAGTGCGCACGAGAGCAAGAGAGAGTGCGCACGAGAGCGAGAGAGCAAGAGAGAGAGAGTGAGAGAAAGAGAGCGCGCACGAGAAAGAGGAAGAGAGAGAGAGAGAGAGAGCGAGAGAGAGAGCGAGAGAGCGCACGAGAGAGAGAGCGAGAGAGTGAGAGAGAGAGCGCACGAGAGAGAGAGAGAGAGAGAGAGAGCGAGAGAGAGAGAGCGCACGAGAGAGAGCGAGAGAGAGAGAGAGCGCACGAGAGAGAGCAAGAGAGAGAGCAAGAGAGTGAGAGAGAGAGAGAGCGCACGAGAGCGAGAGAGAGAGCACGAGGAGAGAGAAAGAAAGAGAGCGAGAGAGAGAGCGCGCACAAGAGAGAGAGAGCGAGAGAGCGCACAAGAGAGAGAGCGCACGACAGCGAGAGAGAGAGAGTGCACGAGAGAGAGAGCAAGAGAGAGAGAGCGCACAAAAGAGAGAGAGCCAGAGAGAGAGCCAGAGAGAGAGGGAGCGCGCGCGCGAGAGAGAGCGCGCGCACAAGAGAGAACGCGCACGACAGCGAGAGAGAGAGAGCGCACGAGAGAGAGAGAGCAAGAGAGAGAGAGCGCACAAGAGAGAGAGAGTGAAAGAGAGAGAGCAAGAGAGAGTGCACGAGAGAGAGCGCGAGAGAGCGAGAGAGCCGGAGGGGACGGAGCAGAGACTTTGCCGGGAGAAGGAGCGAGGAGGGGCATGAGAAAGGTGGAAAGAGGGGCACGGACCAGTGGTTTTTTTGGTCCGTGACCTGCGCCACCCCCCTCGGCTTGTGCCCCTAGGCCATGGCCACGTTGGCCTTACAGGTAATCCGGGCATGGTCCCCTTTCTCATCCGAGTTGCGGCATCAAGGGGAAGGCGAAATGATAAAACACACCCGACAAAAAACGTGCAACTTCCTTCCGCTTTCCTTCCCCTTTGGGATCCTCACCGGGCCACGTTTCCGCTCATTTCCAACTCCATTAGGCCGCCGGAGTAACGAGGAAAAACGAAAACTGACATGAATTATGCCACGGCGATACCCCATCTATTTAGAAACCCACGGCGGCAGCACGGAGCCGAAAGATTACTGTTTGAACGGCCCTTTCATTAAGGTACATGAGTTAATGCCATGTTCCTCGGTTATAAGTGTCACTCACCATTAATATATTTTAGTTTTTTTATAATATATATGTATATACACAAGAAAAGGAGCCGGAAAACAGCCGAGGGCCTTTTGGAGAGGCGGGGGCTGCGCTGCGTTATCCATTCACGGCTGGCTTCCTTTGTTTGCTTTTGAGAAGTCCCAGCTGGTCTTACCCAGACCAAAAGGAAAATAATAAGTACGCGTTCCCCATCCATTCCAATACACGTTTTTCGAACAACCATGTTTCCAGGGAGGTACTAAGGCAGTGCTTCTCAACCTGGGGGTCGGGACCCCTGGGGGGGTCGCGAGGGGGTGTCAGAGGGGTCACCAAAGACCATCAGAAAACACAGTATTTTCGGAAGTTTGGCCCAATTCTCTCGTTTGTGGGGTTCAGAATGTTCTTTGATTGTAGGTGAACTAGAAATCCCAGCAATTACAACTCTCAGATATCAAGGTCCCCAAACTTTCCCCCAAACTCCACCAGTGTTCATATTTTGGGTATATTGAGTATTTGTGCCAAGTTTAGTCCATATCCATCATTGTTTGAGTCCACAGTGCTCTCTGGATGTAGGTGACCTACAACTCTAAAAGTCAAGGTCAATGCCCACCAAACCCTTCCAGTATTTTCTGGAGTCCTGAATCCCAAGTTTGGAGTTCTGTGTGGAGTTCAGGATGCTATACATCCCTGGAACGAAAACTCCCAAATGCCCAAAGTGCTCTCGGGTGTGGGGTTCATCAATATTCTTTGATTGTAGGTGAACTAGAAATCCCAGCAATTCGCAAACAACTCTCAGATATCAAGGTCCCCAAACTTTTCCCCAAACTCCACCAGTGTTCGCAAACTTGGGCATATTGAGGTATTCATGCCAAGTTTGGCCCAGATGCATCATTGTTTGAGTCTACAGTGCTCTCTGGATGTAGGTGAACTACAACTCCCAAACTCAAGGTCAATGCCCACCAAACCCATCTGGTGTTTTCTATTGGCCATGGGAGTCCTGTATCCCAAGTCCCAAATGTTCAAGTTCTCATTGTTGGTGAACTACACTTCCCAAACTCAAGTGCTCTGGGTGAATCTTTGATTGTAGGTGAACTAGAAATCCCAGCAATTACAACTCTCAAATATCAAGGTCCCCAAATTTTTCCCCAAACTCCACCAGTCCACTCGCACTCTGGGCATATTGTGTATTCATGCCAAAGTTTGGCCCAGATGCATCATTGTTTGACTATAAACAGTGCTCTCTGGATGTACATTCCCTGGAACTACAACTCCCAAACCCACAGTGTCTGGGTGTAGGTGACCCACCAAACCCATCAAGGTGTTTTCTGTTGGCCTTCCAGTAGTCCTGTTGGTTCCCAAGTTTGGCTCAATTCCATTGTTGGTGGAGTTCAGAATGCTCTTTGATTGTAGGTGAACTATAAATCCCAGCAACTACAACTCCCAAATGACAAATTCATTCCACCCCCAACCCCACCAGTATTCAAATGTGGGTGTATCGGGTATTTGTGCCAAATTTGGTCCAGTGAATGAAAATACATCCTGCAGATCAGATATTTACATGACGATTCATAACAGGAGCAAAATTAGAGTTATGAAGTAGCAACAAAAGTGATTTTATGGTTGGGGGTCACGACAACATGAGGAACTTATCAAGGGGTCGCGGCATTAGGAAGGTTGAGAACCACTGTACTAAGGAAATTAGGATGGCGATGGCAAGTTTGTCTACCTCAGTGTTTTTCAACCTTTTTCGAGCCGTGGCAAATTTTTTACATGTACCAAATCCTGGGGCACACCACCAACCAAAAGGACACAAAATGCTTCTCCCGACCAGACAGAAGGCAAGGATAGGACTCTCTGGTATGCGATTACAATATTTACGAATTAATTACAATAATTAAGAAAAATGGTGGTCCCCAGGTTCGGTAAACAAAGTCCACTTCATCAAAATTAGATTTTTGGCGAATTTAATCCTATTTCAAATAATTTTTAAACATCAAAATTAGATTTTTATACACTCAGTGTTAACCCAAAATGACACAAATAACTTTTTAAATTTGTTAAGATGTTTTTCAATGTATTTATACACTCAGTGTGAAGCCTGGGCCTGTTTCGATAAACACAACATCGATATCCTGGCAGGAATGGCAGAAAGACACAAACTTCCCACACAGAATTCCAATAACCAAGAGAAAATGCTATAAGAGTTTGGTGGGCATTGACCTTGGGTTTTGGAGTTGTAGTTCACCTATATCCAGAGAGCACTGTGGACTCAAACAATGTTGGATCAGGACCAAACTTGGCATGAATACTCAATATGCCCAAATATGAACGCAGATGGAGTTCAGGGGAAATAGACCTTGACATTTGGGTGTTGTAGTTGCTGGGATTTATAGTTTCCCTACAATCAAAGAGCATTCTGAACCCCACCAATGATAGAACTGGGCCAAACTTCCCACACAGAACCCCCAGGAGGCAAGAGGAGGTCTCTACTTGGGGAAAGCCTTCCCAATGCATGGAGAGGGAAAGACCAAGTAGACAACGGGTGGGGAGGGGTGTGTTTGTAATTTTGTGCCTTTATCGAGGTACGTTTCTTAGGTTTTTATACTTCAACACACTAGGCTCTCTCTCCCCCTCCCTGGAGGTTCCAATTTCCCACGGCACACCTGCTGATCACTCACGGCACACTAGTGTGCCACGGCACACTGGTTGTGAAACACTGCACTAAGTCAATGTTTCTCAACCTGGGGGTCGGGACTTCTGGGAGGGTCACCAGGGGGTGTCAGAGGGGTCACCAAGGACCATCCGGAAAACACAGTATTTTCTGTTGGTCATGGGAGTTCTGTTTGCCAAGTTTGGCTCAATCCTTCCTTCCTTCCTTTCCTCCCTCCTTCCTTTCCTCCTTTCTGCCTTCCTTCCTTTCCTCCCACCCTCCCTTCCTCCTTCCTTCCTCCTCCCATCCTTCCTTCCTTCATTTCTGCCTTCCTTCCTTTCCTCCCTCCCGTCCTTCTTCCTTCCTTCCTTCCTTCCCTCCCTCCTCCTCTCATCCTTCCTTCCTTCCCTCCCCTTCCACACTTCCACCTTCCTCCCTCCCTTCCGTCCTTCCTTCCTTCCTTCTTTGCCTTCCCTCCTCCTCCCATCCTTCCTTCCTTCCCTCCCCTTCCACACTTCCACCTTCCTCCCTCCCTCCCGTCCTCCTTCCTTCCTTCCTTCTTTTCCTTCCCTTCTCCTCCCATCCTTCCTTCCCTCCCACACTTCCACCCTCCTACCTCCCTCCCTCCCGTCCTTCTTCCTTCCTTCCCTCCTCCTCCCATCCTTCCTTCCTTCCTTCCTTCTTTTCCTCCCCTTCCACACTTCCACCTTCCTCCCTCCCTTCTGTCCTTCTTCCTTCCTTCCGTTCTCCCTCTCCCTCCTTCCCTCCTCTCCCTCCCTCCTTCTGTTGCTCGAGTTCAGAATGCTCTTTGATTGTAGGTGACCTAGAAATCCCAGCAACTACAATTCCCAAATGTCAAGGTCGATTTCCCCCAAACTCCACCAGTGTTCATATTTTGGGTATATTGAGTATTTGTGCCAAGTTTAGTCCATATCCATCATTGTTTGAGTCCACAGTGCTCTCTGGATGTAGGAGAACTACAACTCCAAAACTCAAGGTCAATGCCCATCAAATCCATCCAGTATTTTCTGTTCGTCGTGGGAGTTCTGTGTGCCAAGTTCGGCCCAATTCTATCGTTGGTGGGGTTCAGAATGCTCTTTGATTGTAGGTGAACTAGAAATCCCAGCAACTACAATTCTCAAATGTCAAGGTTGATTTCCCCCAAACTCCACCAGTGTTTACATTTTGGGCATATTGAGTATTTGTGCCAAGTTTAGTCCATGCGACCGTTTTTTGGGATGCACGCGCTATAATACACACACACACACACACCCTCAAAAGGGTAATATTGCTGGTTTCCAAGGCCAGCAATGATAGCCGGTTATGAAATATGAAATCGACAAATCTTATTTTTTGGAAGGGATAAAAAAAATGGAGAAACGTTGGACAAAGTGTATAGAGCTCAAAGGAGACGACGTTGAAAAATAAAATGATTTTTTATCCAAAAACCTGTGTTTCATTCAAAAAGTCACGGACTTATTGACCCGCCCTCGTATACAAATGGGTTTACATTGGGGGGAAAACCACTGGTTTATGTCTCTCCTTCCAAGTGTTGCTGGTCCAGTTGCCATTGCAGACATAACTGCCGAGGAGTCAGGCGTATTTATTTACAGATGAATTTTTTTGTTTCCTGCTTCCTTCCGTTGTGGGTCTCTTGCAATACAACCACATCAATTCCCTCTAGGGTTTCCCAGCATTAGTGCAGCTGTTTCCTTCTCTCCCAAACTCAGAAACGGCAAGAGAGAGGTGTGCGAAATAACGGAGGGGATTTTCCAACGAGCGTTTTAACTGAGTCAGATAATTGGGCTTTAAATGCTGATATCAAGGCCGTATAATTAAAAAGAAATATGGGTTGTTGTGTTTTTGTTTTTTTTATAAAAAGTGCATGTAATTAATGTAGGGAAATATGTAATATTGGCGGTTTTCTCCCATTGGGGGGACCTGAAAACGACATTTGGTAAGCCTTTCTTTCCTACCCTGCCCATCGACCCACCTATGCTTTGATAGAGGTTTTATATTGTGTTTATTTTGTACAGTTGTGTATTTTCCCGGTTGTGGATCGTCCTGAGGAAGCACCCGAAACGGGAAAGATCTCGATACTTCATCCTGTCGACGACACACCTCCTCCACCTTGGATTTTATTTTTCATTTGGGAACCTCTCCACGCCGCATTTGCCAGGCCGTTTGCAACGCTCCCGAGCATCCTTGTTTACAGAGCACCGCGCTCCGGCCCCCACCTTCGGGAGGGCGGAGTCACGTCCCGCCCGACGCGACCGCTTGATGCGCTCTTGCCCGGAGTTCCGGGCTTTACGGCTATTCAGCCACAGGTCACACGGGGGGCTTGTTTATTTTCATTTCAATTGTGGGGACCTATTTAGTGTCCTGAAGAACCATTGACTATCTCGCTGAAATCCCCAGTATTGCCTTATTGTATTTTGTTTTGATGTATATGGGGGATGCTAGCACGCAACGGCCGTTGATTTTCCTTAAAGTGAGAGGATTGCACCTAATAATTTGTTGATGATTAGATACTCATGTATCACAATGCTGATGTTTGAAATACAATATTGATTTATGTTTGACTTCCCATCGCATTGCCTCTCTGTTTTCATATATACCAAATATGTAATATTTCCCTACCAACTTTTCTGAGCGCCGTTAAGATAAAATTACCAAGCGACAAATCCAACATATTCTGTCGTAACCACCAAACAAAGCCATTTCAAAGCCGCTGCCATTTTTGGAAAGGAATCGGCGGGTTTCCCTTCCCTGGCCTGGCCTTCCCTTCCGTGCGGATTTCTTCCCTCCACCTGAGAACTGGAGCGAAAGCCGCGTTAAACGGCAAGTAGACGACACAGCACTCGCCTGCCTCCTCCTTTGGGCCCGTATTTCCTGATACCGATGGGCTCAATCGCCACCCCGCACACACGCGCCATCCCGCAGCCAACGGCGAGTGCTACGGGTCCGGGGCCAATCTCGATCTTCCTTGGGAACTAGATCAGGGTCCTCGTCCTCTTCAACCTTCTTCTTCTCCTCCTCTTCTGCTGGAGGAAGGGTCGGGGGGCGCGCATGTTCGTTTAACATGGCTGTCGCCCCAGTTCTCAGGTGGGGGGAAAGGAATCCGCGCCAAACTGGGTGCTGCTCGGCATTGCCTATGTGATGGTGCATGCGTGCGGGATGGCGCGTGTGTGCGGGAGGGCGCGCGCGTGTAGGACGGTGCGTGTGTGGGATGGTGCATGTGTGCGAGATGGCGCGTGTGTGGGTGCATGTGTGTGGGATGGCGCATGTGTGCGGGATGGCGCGTGTGTGGGATGGCCCATGTGTGCGGGATGGCGCACACGGGCCCAAAGGAGGATGGTGCGTGTATGCGGGATGGTGCGTGTGTGGGGGATGGTGCGTGTGTGTGGGATGGTATGCGTGTGTGCGGGATGGCGCGTGTTTATGGGATGGCGCGAGTGTGCGGGATGGCGCGTCTGTGCGAGATGACGCATGTGTGCGGGATGGCACGTATGCGCGGGATAGCGCATGTGTGCAGGATGGCACGTGTGTGTGGGATGGCGCATGTGTGGGATGGCATGTGTGTGTGGGATGGTGCATGTGTGGGATGGCCCATTTGTGCGGGATGGCGCACACAGGCCGAAAGGAGGATGGTGCGTGTATGCGGGGTGGTGCGTGTGTGTGGGATGGTGCATGTGTGTGGGATGGCATGCGTGTGTGTGGGATGGCGCGTGTTTATGGGATGGCGCGAGTGTGCGGGATGGCGCGTGTGTGGGATGGCCCATGTGTGTGGGATGGCCCATGTGTGCGGGATGGCGCACATAGGCCCAAAGGAGGATGACGCATGTATGCGGGATGGTGCGTGCGGGATGGTGCGTGTGTGTGGGATGGCATGCATGTGTGCGGGATGGCGCGTTTATGGGATGGCGCGAGTGTGCGGGATGGCGCGTCTGTGCGAGATGGCGCATGTGTGCAGGATGGCACGTGTGTGTGAAATGGTGCGTGTGTGCGGGATGGCACGTGTGCGCGGGATAGCGCATGTGTGCAGGATGGCACGTGTGTGGGGGATGGCACATGTGTAAGGAATGGCGCGTGTGTGGGATGGCATGTGTGTGTGGGATGGCGCATGTGTGCGGGATGGCGCGCGTGTGTGGGATGGCGATCATGCCCATCGGTATCAGGAAATACGGGCCCGAAGGAGGAGGCTGGCTAGAGCTCTACCGTCCGCTTGCCGTTTAACGTGGCTTTCGCCCCAACACTCACGTGGCGGGAAGAAATCTGCATCCAAACTGGGTTAAACACGAGTGTCCGCCATCAACGAAGCCATTCCGAAATTTCTGATTTTTTTCCGAATATATTTCGATTTTTTTTAAAAAAATTTCAGAAGTCAACCAGATTCGAAGTGTCAGCGCCTCCTACATCCGGAACGAGTTTTGAACCATTTTTTAAAATCACCCGGGCCTAATGAAAGCCTTCGACAATACAACGTACGTTTCGGGTTGGATCTATCTTGTCACGGATCCAAAAGCACACTCAGCCCAACGGAGAGTCACCTATATGGCTTTGAATTTAGGCTGTTATGTAACACGCACTACAATAGCGATATGAACTACAACTTACCGGATATGGCATACAAGTTGGAGTGCTGGTACTCAAAGTCCGGCCGCGTGCCTTGCCCCTTCCCTCGAAAACTGGCAGGGAGCGTCAGAGATATGTGCCTAGAAAGGAAAAGAAGCAAGACGTTATTGCCATAGTTCAACGCTGTGAGGCTACAAGGTGGATGTTGACTTATGGCTGTCTCTCTCCCCTTCATTCTTTTCTTCTTTTCCCTTCATTATTTTACTTTTTCCTCACTCCCTTTCCTTTCTTTTCCCCACCCTTTCCTTTCCTCCCTTCCCATTTCCTTCTTCCTTTTCCCCTCTTGTCTCCTGCTTTTCTTGTCTTCCTTTTCCATAGTTCGCTCTTTTCTTTCTTCGTCTCCCCCTCCCTCCTTTATTTCCTCAGTCTTTCTTTCTTTCCCCCTTCCTTCCTCTTCCTTCCTTTCTTTCTCCCCCTTCACCCTTTCCTTCTCCTTCTCTCCTTCCTTTTCCCTCCCTCTCTCCCCTTCCTTCTTTCCTCCATTCTCCCTCTTCTTTCCTTCCTCTTCCTTCCTTTCTCCATCTTCACCCTTTCCCTCCCTCCTTCCTTTTCCCTCCCTCCCCTTCCTTCTTTCCTCCATTCTCCCTCTTCCTTACTTCCTTCCTCTTCCTTCCTTCCTTTCTCCCCCTTCACCCTTTCATTCTCCTTCTCTCATTCCTTTTCCCTCCCTCTCTCCCCTTCCTTCCTCTTCCTTCCTTTCTTTCTCCCCCTTCACCCTTTCCTTCTCCTTCTCCCCTTCCTCTTCCTTCCTTTCTTTCTCCCCCTTCACCCTTTCCTTCTCCTTCTCTCCTTCCTTCTTTCCTCCATTCTCCCTCCCTCCTCCTTCCTTCCTTCCTTCCTTCCTTCCTCTTCTATTGTTTTTCCCTAAGTCTTCCTTTCCTTCTCCTTCCTTTCTTTTCACTTCCCCCTTTCTCTCCCCTTCTTCTTTTCCCTTCATTATTTTACTTTTTCCTCACTCCCTTTCCTTTCTTTTCCCCACACTTTCCTTTCCTCCCCATTTCCTTCTTTCTTTTCCCCTCCCTGTCTCTCTCCTGCTTTTCTTTTCTTCCTTTTCCATAGTTCGCTCTTCTTTTCTTTCTTCCTCTCCCCCTCCCTCCTTTATTTCCTCTGTCTTTCTTTCTTTCCCCCTTCTTTCCTTCCGCCTTCTCTTCCTTCCCAGAGTCCTAAGCGTGCCTTTTGCAGAGCCAGGTCTGAAGTGTCCTGTCATTCTGCCGGGGGAATCCTGTTCTCATCGTATGTACGTATAGGCTCACATTGAGTTGAATTCAGTCTTAAAATATATAATATATTACAGTATATGAAAAAAATAATATTTCATATTATTAAAATAAATAATATTAAAATAATATTAAAATAAATAAATAATATTAAAAATATATAAATAAATATTTCATATTTCATATAGTATATGTAATAAATTTCCAAATATTTTGCTTTTTCAGTTGAATTCACATACCCACATTTACTTGAATCTATATATATAAAAAGAGAAGGTCCGTGCATTGACGATCATAGACACAGAAACTATACGTCGGAGAACCACCAAAATCGGCAACACAAACAACCATATCCAGAGGTACATTCGTGGCCCTAAACCACGGCTCTAGGTCCCTCACAACACCCCCAAACATTAGCCCCCAAAAACGTACAACGGAACCTCGACTCCCGGACTCTCCGCTGCCAGCGCGTGCATAGAACGTTCGCGCATGGCAGCCAAAGCGCCACGGCCCGATCCAGGAAGCCGCGCGCCGCACTCTAAACCTACCCGCAACACACCCTCACCCCCTTCCCACCATCCTAAACAAAACACACACACACCACTCCCTCGCCCCTTTCCACGACCCCAAAGAAACCAGTAAGCAGCACACCGTTCCCGCCCTCCCAACGCACGTCAGCCAAACAGCCGGCCCCCAGCACAGAGACACGTGCCACACTCAAGCCCTCCCGGCAACACACCCTCGCCCCCCCTTCCCACCACCCCAAAACAACAAAGAAACAGCACTCCGTTCCCGCCCTCCCAACACACATAGCGGCCAAACAGCCTGCCCGTAGCACCAATAACATCCTTACCACATTCGACCCATACTTCCATCTCCAGAAAACACTTCTCCTCGCCTCCTTCCCACAGTATACATGTAGCACAGCAGTTCTCGTTTGTGCCTGGGGGGCAGGGGACAGGACCGGGGGTCCCATTGGCATTGGGGCCTGCAGCAGCGGAGATGGATTCCGAAGAGGATTTGGAAGGGGTAGCAGAAGGAGAGTTTCCCATCACTGGGCCTCCTTCTCCCACAGAAAGCTTGGCTTGGGATGAAGGTTGGCCTGACCCTTACGACGAGACAGATAACCAGGTGCAAATGGAAAGCAGTGATAGCGAAACTACTGAACGGCCAGGGAGAGGTTCACAGGATCCTTTGAGTGAAAACATGGAAGAGAGCGGCTGGGAAGAATCTAGGGAGGAGAGCTCTCACGGAGATAGAGCAGCAGATGTTGGGAGGCAAGGCCGTACTTTCGATAGGAGACGGGACATCGAGACTAGCAGGAGGGGCTGGTACCATAGCCTAGACAAGCCGAGGTCCGTGACCGGAGATTGGAGACGACGAAGCCTAGACCGTCGGGGACCTTGGCAGAAAGATTAAGTATAGGATCCGTGGGAACGGATCCTCAGTACTTCGGCCACGTCTCAACTGAGCAGACGTGAAGCGAAGCTGGTCCACGGAGCTAGTTTGGCTAGTGGCCTATCAAGTCTTGTTTTGCGTCTTGTACCTTGCCCTGTTCCTAAATCCGCATTGCTGTGCGGAGCCTTGTCAAGTCTTTTGGATACTTTACCAAGTTGTTTTGGACATTTGATTGCCTTTTGCCTTTGGTTTGCTTTTGCTATTTTTATGGACAATATACCTTTTGAACTGTTTTTATATATTCAATAAAGTAGTTAGCCTTCAGTCCGTCTCTGTGTGTGTGATTAAGGGGCCGGTCAAGTCCGTGCATCGTGACAATACAATTCACACACATGCCCCATACAAATACCTTAAACCAAATACACACACACCAACCCCACTACCATGCATTTAAAAAAACCCGCGAAACCGTCTCACCCCTTCCCACCACCCCAAACCAACACATAAACAAAATACCCTCGCCCCCTTCCCACGCCCATAGCACCCAAACACCCTGCACGCAACACACTCGCCCCATACACACCACGCCACCGGCACAACATGAAAACAACATCCGGAGCAAAAGGAAGAAAAAACGAAGAAAAACTACCAAATGGCGGCCGACACACTTCCGGTCCGGCAATAAAAAGGGGATCCGACTGACTGGAAACAAGGAACAACACAGATAGCGACCAAAACAGGAAGTACCGCCCCTTCCGGCCGGAAGTCCTCCAAAACAAGATGGCGGCCACCAGAGAGCAGAGGTGGCCCCTCCTCACTGCTCTTTCCTCCTCCTCCGCGATGCCCCCCCCCTTCCACCCCTTTTCCTTGCCCTCCTCCGGGTGCAGGAGGAGGAGGAATCGCTGAGCGAGGGGTGAGGACGAGGGGCTGAGGTTTGGGGGAGTGATCACGCAGGGACGAAAGGAAGAAAAAAGGAAGGAAGGAGGGAAGAAGAACAAAAAAAGGATGGATGAAAGGAGAGGGAAGGAAAATAAACCAGGAAGGAAGGAAAACGCCACAGCGAAGCGTGGCCAGGTCAACTAGTTCATTATATATTACTAGCTGTACCCGGCACGCGTTGCTGTGCCCCTTTATGGAGTTGCGAGAACGTCCCCTCATCCACGGTGTGCCCTCCTCTAAACTGCAGTTGGATGGAGTGTGGGTCATGGGGGGCATGGTGTGCCAAGTTGGGTCTTTATTGGTCTTGGTTCTGGGCCACAGTGGTCTGTGGGAATGATGGGTTTTAAGTACTACAAATCCCATTTTCCATGGTGGTACTTCAAGTCCCATCATGCATGGTCGGGGCTCTGTGTGCCAAGGTAGGTTACTGTAAATTCAGGCCATACACAATGTCCCATGAGCTGAGGCCTAGTTAGGAACAGCAAGTTAATGAAGCCTTACTGTCAATTCAGGCCATACACAATGTCCAATGAGCTGAGGCCTAGTCGGAGAATCAAGTTAATGAAGCCTTACTGTCAATTCAGAGCGTAAACAGCTTCCCAGTAAGTGAGGGCTAGTTAGGAAATCAAGTTAATGAAGCCTTACTGTCAATTTAGAGCGTAAACAGCTTCCCAGTAAGTGAGGGCTAGTTAGGGAAATCAAGTTAATGAAGCCTTACTGTCAATTTAGAGCGTTAACAGCTTCCCAGTAAGTGAGGGCTAGTTAGGGAAATCAAGTTAATGAAGCCTTACTGTCAATTTTGGGCGTGGTCTGTGATTTTTTTGGGGTGTAAATTTTAGGTTAGATGTGATTTGGGTGTTTGTGTTGGGGATGGGCTCAGGCCTTTTCCTTATTCTGTTTTGGCAGTTTATTATGGATCGGAATTTTCATGTTGGCTGGCCAGTGCAGCAGTCATGCAAATCCGCCCTTATTGGCAGCCAATCATGTTGTTCAGAATGTAGAGGCTGGGTGAGTCTTTGGCTGCCCCGGAGGATGCTGGTAAATGTAGTTTTATTTTTACTCGTTGTTTTGGGGGCCTTTTAGGTTTTGGGGGAAAGTTTCTTTGCTACAAATGTACCTTGCTTGAGGCCTATTTCTGTTGGCAAGTATTGTGTTTCTGCGTTGTATGGTTTCTTTGTTTGAGGTATACATCACATGACGTGAACCCATTTATATAATAGATATGGCTCTCAGTGAAATACATTGGGGAGAGGGAAGCGGCTTCTAAATAAAGATTATTATTATTATTATTATTTCCAAATAGTTTGGTTTCATGGCTCTCTGAGTCAAAAAGGTTCCTGACCCCTACACTAAGGCAACAAAATCCATCTCAGTATCGTGACCAGGCCTAAACATTACTTTCATGTTCGGACTTGGGTCCCATCTCCAAGATGTCTCTGGAGGTCTTTCCGATAAGGGAGGCTCAACTTGCTTTTCCGCTCAGAGACAAAGCAAAACATGGCCCAACTTATGAAAATCCCCAACTTCCTAAATACTATTGTTATGTGCGAGCAGCTTGGCGGCATATGGCATATCAATTACTGGTTTCAATTCCAACAAAAGGAGGGGGGGGAGGCGGAAAAAAAGAGAGCGCCGAACAGCACGCAAGACGCACAAACAATCAGCAAACGACGGCTGCGTCGAGGAAAACAGCGGCCGCCCGAGTTCGGAATACAATTAATCATCATTCCCAGCCCCGGGAAGCCACAGTGACATGCAAGCCACATTTGAATATTTAATTAGGGTGAAGTTCTTCATCAAATTATCGCCAAACGAAGCGGTTGCAGGAAGAGAGGGGAGAGCAACCCGGCTCGGTGCAACACGCCCAAAACCCGCCAAGCCCCAGCTTGAAAATAGCATCCTCCTGGAAATGGATTCAAACACCAGGAAAAAAGAGATTCCCAAACCCTATTGACAATCTTCTTCAGCATGATGCTCCAAAGGGCTACGGCAGACCTCGAAGAAGAAGGCGGCATATATATACACTATCGTACTGATGGCAGCTTGTTCAACTTAAGCCGTCTGAGGGCTCGCACTGAGACTCTAAACCAGTGTTTCTCAACCTTTCTAATGCTGCGACCCCTTAATACAGTTCCTCATGTTGTGGTGACCCCTAACCATTATTTTCATTGCTACTTCATAACTGTATTTTTGAGGGGGGGGGGATTGTCATTTGGAAGTTGCTGGGATTTATAGTTCACCCACACTCAAAGAGCATTCTGAACTCACCAACAATGGAATTGAACCAAACTTGGCACAAAACTCCCATGGCCAACAGCAAATACTGGAAGTGTTTGGTGGGCATTGACCTTGAATTTGGGAGTTGTAGTTCACCTACATTGAGAGCACTATAGACTCAACAATGATGGATCTGGGCCACACTTGACACTAATCCTCAATATACCCAAATGCGAACACTGGTGGAGTTTGGGGGAAATAGATCTTGACATTTGGGAGTTGTAGTTGCTGGGATTTATAGTTCACCTACAATCAAAGAGCCCCTTGCAGCCACCAATGACAGAATGGGGTCAAACTTCCTACACAGAAGCCTCATGCCTTGAAAGGACTAGCTGGCATGAACCTCCATCCCACCTCACACACTCTCCTCACCCACACCCACACATGTGCATCATGTTGCCATGCGCCAAGCACGCCTGCTCTCCCCCTCTCCGCTTGAGTCTCAGAAACAGCCCTCCCTTGGCTGGGAGGCCTGCCAATCACAGCAGAGGAGAGCTTTAGGTGGGAGAATTAGCAGTCTGTTTCCAAAAAGAAAGAGAAGGACAAGCGAAGAGTTCTTCAATCTTCTCTGCCAAGGGGCTTCCTAAGACCATCATAAATATATGTTTTCTGATGGTCTTTGGCGACCCTCTGAAACCCTTCATGACCCCTGGGGGTCCCGACCCCCAGGTTGAGAAACACTGCTCTAAACTATCTAGTCCGTGAGCTGCTTTTTGCCGACGATGCTGCCCTTGTCGCCCATTCAGAAGCAGCCCTGCAGCGCCTCACATCCTGCTTTGCAACAGCTGCAGAGCTGTTTGGGCTGGAAGTCGGTCTGAAGGAAGTCCTCTACCAGCCCGCGCCACAGGAAGAACACCATCATTCTCATGTCAGCAGAGGCAAATCTGTGCTTAAGTCCGTCCAGCAGTTCACCTCCCTGGGAAGCATCATCTCTTCAGATGCCAAGATTGACAAAGAGATCACAGATTATCAAAGGCATAGAGTGCATTGGGAAGGCTTCACAAAAGAGTCTGGAGCAACAAGCACCTGAGGCAAAGCACCAAAATCAGTGTGTACAGAGTTATCATACTGTCTATTCTCCTATATGGGTCTGAAACATGGGTCACCTCTCGCCAACACCTACGACTCCTCGAACGCTTTCATCAGCGTTGTCTTCGCACAATCCTTAATATACACTGGATTGATTATGTGACGTATGTTACTGTCCGTGAGCAAGCAGGGATCACCAGCATTAACACAGCTGCGCTGGGCAGGGCAGGGCAGTCTCTAGGATGGAGGACCACCGCCTCCCAAAGATACTACTCTACGGTGAACTCGCAAGAGAGGCGCCCCCAAAAAGAGATATAACGACTCCCTGAAACAACATCTCAGGCTCGGCCAGATTGATCACCAACAATGGTCCACCCTGGCCTCACATTGGGAGGCATGAGACGCACTATCCACAATGCTGCGGCCTCTTTCGAGAAGACACGCCGAATGGGTCTCGACAACGCAGAAAGAACGCAACTTGGAAACAACATCACCCAAGGAGATTTTCTGCTGTGCTTTCTGCAACCGGACTTGCCTATCTCAGATTGGCCTTTTAAGTCATCAACGCTTGTTGTGAAAACGTGGGATGGGTCCTTCCTAAGAATCTTCGACCGCGAAGAAAAGCCAAGTATGTCAGAGCCATTTTCTTTACCCACTTCCGCAAATTTAAGAAGTCTTCCCAATTCCCATGTGAACGAAGAGGACATGGCGGGACAAAGAAAGGAGGGAGAGAAAGAGGAATGTCTTTTGATGATGCCCGCTGTAGTTTCCAGCATCTCCGGAGTCACAATTAGAGCAAATTAATTCACATTGTATTCTGACACACTTGCCGAGCGCCTGGACGCCGGCGTGACGGCTGCGAGGAGAGGAAAGCAGGAAAACCAGAGTCCCAATTTGCATGCTTTGTGTGCCAGCAGAATGGCATTCGCCCACCAGTATGCAGAGTGGCTACCAAAAGGTATTAAAAGTAATTATTACCAGGATTTCAGGAGAATTCCTAATGCCAAGTGTAAAGAATCGCCGCCACAGCTAGCGTCTTCACTTGAGGATCTTTTTCAATCTGTAATGGAGGCATACTTCTTTATAAAGTCTCTAAACTTAAGTCCAGTAAGGTAGATTTAATACCAACGTAGATTTTCAAGCTGCCACCATAACAATCCTGGCCACCCGATGTGAGGGGTTTATTTTGAGGTTTGTGTTTTGAAATGATGTCACAGAGAGATTCGTAAGGAGGAATTTCCAACAGTTTATTTTTAACAACAGCGCGGAGGTTTCAAAGTATTCAGAGCTTAGGTGGTTACAGTAACTTCAGAGAGGTACAGATCTTAAGGTTTCTTATTCCCTAAACACACAGTGTACCTGCGGGACCGCCTTGTCCCATATCATCCCACCAGATCACTGCGCTCCGAAGAGCTAAACCTCCTGGTCATCCCAAATGTGAGGACCTACCATCTGTCCGCAACCCGCCGCCGGGCTTTCTCTGTTGCAGCCCCTACCATGTGGAACGCACTGCCCGCCGGCATCCGTGCCACCCAGGGCCTTCTCCCGTTCAGGAGAGCAGTTAAGACATTGCTGTTCCAACAAGCCTTCGGAGTTAGCTAAACTTTAGCTCGCACCGCCTAGCTGTCAGCCCACTGCGACTCCATTTGTTGTTTCAACTGTTCTAATTGTAATTCCATCTTAATGGTATTACTGTGAGTTATTATGAGTTATCTGACAATTGTATTTTACGAACTGTTGTAAGTCGCCCCGAGCCGTTTGGGGGGGGGGGGGCGACAGACAAATGTGAAATAATAAATAAATAAATAAATGTTGGATTGTATCTCTTCAAACACTAAATCAATAATACCCTCTCCTCTATTATTTAACATCTACATGCGACCACTTGCCCAGCTGGTGCATGGCTTCGGGCTTGGGTGCCATCAGTACGCTGATGACACCCAGCTTATCCTGAGGATGGAGGGCAGGCCCGAAGCCATACCCGATAATTTCCATCGTTGCCTTGAAGCCATTACTGGATGGCTGCGAGCCAGTAGGTTGAAGATGAATCTGGCTAAGATGGAGATCTTGGCTCAGCCACCCGGGCGGTAGGGATGTCCAGCTTCCAACCCTGGACGGCGTGACCCTATGTCTGTCGTCTTCTGTTAAGAGTCTAGGTGTGACCTTGGACCCCCTGCTGTCGATGGAGGCTCAGGTCTCCAGCATCAGCAGGGTGGCATTTTACCATCTTTGACAGGCAAGGAAGCTGGCCCCCTACTTGTCCTGGCGCGACTTGGCCACAGTTGTCCAAGCCACGGTCATCTCGAGGCTAGACTACTGTAATGCTCTGTACATTGGCCTTCCTTTGTCTCTGATCCGGAAGCTTCAGCTGGTGCAGAACGCTGCAGCCCGACTCCTGGCAGGGGTCTCAGTTGGCTGTCACATCTCGCCAATCCTGCGCGAACTGCACTGGCTCCCGATAATATGCCGGATCACCTTCAAAGTGTTAGTCTTGACTTTTAAGGCCTTACATGGTCTGGGGCCAGTGTACCTGCAGGACCGTCTCATCCCAGACCATCCCACTAGACCTCTACGCTCAGAAGAGCAAAACCTCCTGATCGTCCCCAGTGTTAAGATCTACCGGTTGACTGCGACTCGTCAGCGGGCTTTTTCGATCGTAGCTCCGACTCTCTGGAACTCTCTGCCGGCTGACGTTCGCACCATTCAGGCCCTTCTCCCTTTCAGGAAGGTGTGTAAGACTTGGCTATTCCGGCAGACTTATGGATCTGGATAACTTGTGTGGTCATAACCACCTTGAAATTGTGTCTGTTGCTGCTGCGTATAGTGTGCAACTATTGTCGTTTTTATGCTGTTTTAAGGTTGTTTTTATCTGTCTCCCTGCACGGTGTTTCTATTATGTGTTTTTTTTTATTTTGAGGCTTGTGTTTTGAAATGATGTCATAGAGAGATTTGTAAGGCGGAACTTCAACAGTTTATTTTTAACAACAGCGTGGAGGTTTCAATGTATTCAGAGCTTAGGTGGTTACAGTAACATCAGAGAGGTACAGATCTTAAGGTTTCTTATTCCCTAAACACATGGTTTGATTGTATCTCTTCAAACACTAAATCAATAATACTATAGATATTTTGCCCCAATAGGCTTCCTATCTATATATTAGGTTAGCTTCCCAACCTAACCTATAAACAGAGGTTCCTATAGGCTTTCTAAGCCTAACTGCCTTTCTGCAGTATCTAAAACCAGCCTTTTCTATTTCCCTCAGAAAAGACAACAGACAACAGCTAGTCTAACCGCTCCTAACTAACTGACTCCAGAAATTCAAACTTGGTCCTGCTAAAGCCATTGTTAGGCTCCGCCTCCTGTTGTTATAGCCAACTGAACATCTCAGAGGCTGTGCACTTTAAGATTCCCCATTAACCCTTTGTAGTCTGTTTAGCATATAACAATCTAATACAATACGAATGTAATAATACAAACCACACATTTAACCATAAAATAAATACAAAGCCCTCAATACATATAGTGACCTCACTACACTGAGATATAGAAAGAAGGGGGAGGCAGCAGGGAAAGAAGGTTGTGCCAAAAGTCAGTATTGTGATGCTGCAGCCGATACAGCCAATACAATACTAGGCTATACTAAGAGCCAAATGCTGTGATGCTGCAGCCGATAAAGCCAATACAATACTAGGCTATACCATTGGTGGCAATGTGGTCGAACCAAGATGGCAACCCTCACATGGGTATCCCCATGAAATCAACCGACCCCCTTCCTTGGAGCCACTGAACCATTACGGTCAAGGCGGAATTTGCACAGAGAGCCTCACCTGGGAAGGTTGGCAGCTGGCGTCGTGGCTGGAGCTTGTGGCGAAGGCGTTGTCGGTTGAGATGTTTCGTGGTTCCGGGGGACTTTGCCCATTCGATACCAGATGCCCATACTGTTGAGTTCCCTTTGGGGTCGAAAGAAAACGAACCGTCAAACCATTAGCTTTCAGTTTGGGGGAAAGAGACCTGACATTTGGGAGTTGTTTGGATTTATAGTTCACCTACAATCAAAGAGCATTCTGAACCCCACTGTAATGAATCAATGGTAAAAGGTAAACTCCGGTTTGTGACTTATTTACTTCATAATAATTTCCAACACTGCCTCGAGGCCGTTACTGGATGGCTGCGAGCCAGTAGGTTGAGGGTGAATCCGGCGAAGACGGAGATCTTGTGGTCGGGCCGCTCGGGTGGTGTAGATGTCCAGCTTCCGACCCTGGACGGTGTGGCGCTATGCCCATCGCCTTCCGTTAAGAGCCTGGGGGTCCATCTGGACTCCCTGCTGACCATGGAGGCCCAGGTCTCCGCGGTCAGCAAGGTTGCTTTTTTTCATCTGCGACAGGCTCGGAGGCTGGCCCCCTATATCTCCCGGAATGACCTGGCCACGGTGATCCAAGCTACGGTCATCTCAAGGCTGGATTACTGTAACGCGCTTTACGTTGGCCTTCCTTTGTCGGCGACCCGGAAGCACAAGCTGGTGCAGAACACTGCCGCCCGGCTCCTGTCTGGAACCCCAGCAGGCCGCCACATCACACCTGTTTTGCAGGATCTGCACTGGCTCCCAATCGAGCACCGGATCTCCTTCAAGGTGTTGGTTCTTACCTTTAAGGCCTTGCACGGCCTGGGGCCAGCGTACTTGAGGGACCGACTCACCCCACACTGTCCCCTGAGATCACTACGCTCCGAGGATGCTAATTTGTTAGAGAAATCGGCGAAATCGGCTAAACTGACATCTACTTGCCGGAGGGCGTTCTCCGTTATAGCTCCTACGCTGTGGAACGCCCTCCCGGCTGGAACGCGGGCTATAAAGGACCTGCTCCCGTTTAGACGCGCCTGCAAAACTTATTTGTTTAAGCAGGCCTTCGGTGAGTAGGTCCTGCCCATGTTCCGCTTTAGCCGCTGTCCTGGGGTGTCACGCTATCTAATTTCTGAACTGTACCTGGGGGTTTTGTATTTTGCTGTTTTAACTGTTTAATTGTCTTAGAGGTTTTATCGCATTGCTTGTGTGTAGTTGCACCTTCGGTTCCTGTGAGCCGCCGCGAGCCTCGGAGTCGGCGGCATAGAAACCCGAATAATAAATAAATAAATAAATATTTATTTCATTCAGGTATTTTGACATGAAAGCGCATGGTTCCTTTAAACAGCTCGAATCTTAGTTACAGAATTCAACTTCTTTCTCCCTCCAAGAATTTATTGACAAGATCTCCTCTCTGCCTAGTAAATCTTAACACCAACACCGATAGTCCTACTCTGGATCTACCTTATGTTACGCGAACTAAGTGCCCACAATGGGCGTCATATATTCAAGGGCGCATCGGCCGCCAAGCGCCCCTTCTCAATCTCCGACCCCATGGAAGGCGGCCTGCCCACACCATACCAAATGCGGCGCGAGTGGGCCAGAGCCGCCCACAGCGGCTCCAGAAGGTGGAGACCACATGCGCGGAGCCTCCTCCCCCAGCCACCAAGCCCTCCTTCTCAGTTTCCGGCCTCGTGGAGGGTGCACATGCACGCCGGGTGTGCTTGCGTGGGACCAACTGCCCCTGCGCATGCGCACCCTCCACGAGGCCGGAAATTGAGAAGGGTTTGGCGGCCGGGAGCGGTGCGAGCGGGCCAGAGCCGCCCACAGCGGCTCCACAAGGCCGGAGACCACATGCATGGAGCCTCCGCCCCCGGCCGCCAAGCCCTCCTTCTCAGTTTCTGGCCTCGTGGGGGGTGCACATGCGTGCTGGGTGCGCATGCGCTGAACCAACTGGCTCCGCGCATGCGTCCCCGGCACATATGCACGGAACTAGCTGGCTCCGCGCATGTGCACCCTCTACGAGGCCAGGAATTGAGGAGGAGGGTTTGGCGGCCGGGAGCGGCGCACATGCGCGGAACTAGCTGGCTCTGCTCGTGCACCCTCCACAAGGCCGGAAACTGAGGAGGCCGCCAAACCCTCCTCCTTAGTTTCCGGTCTCGTGGAGGGTGCACATGCACGCCGGGTGCGCTTGCGTGGAACCAACTGGCTCCACGCATGCGCCCCAGCACACATGCGCAGAACTAGCTGGCTCTGCACATGTGCACCCTCCACGAGGCTGGAAATTGAGGAGGAGGGTTTGGCGGCCGGAGGCAGAGGCTTCGCTCCCGGCCGCCAAACCCTCTTCCTCAGTTTCCGGCCTCATGGAGGGTGCACATGCGTGCCGGGTGTGCTTGCGTGGGACCAACTGGCTCCGCGCATGTGCCCCAGCACACATGCGCAGAACTAGGTGGCTCCGAGGGCCAGTGAGCGAGAGGGTGCCAAAATTATTTATTTATTTATTTACGACATTTATATGCCACCCTTCTCACCCCAAAGGGGACTCAGAGCGGCTTACAAGTAAAATGTAAAAACAATATATTATATTATTGCCATAGCACAATATTAATATTATATATTACATTGTACTATAACATTACCTTGTAATATTATATGTAATACCAAATATATAATTATAATATCACCTTATTAGTAGTAGTATTATATTGTATTACAGTATAATATTATCAATATTATATGTATATACAATAATATTATATTACACTAGCTGTACCCGGCACGCGTTGCTGTGCCCTTTTTAGGAGATGCGAGAAAGTCCAATCATCCACGGTGTGCCCTCCTCTAAACTGCAGTTGGATGGAGTGTGGGTCATGGGGGGCATGGTGTGCCAAGTTGGGTCTTTATTGGTCTTGGTTCTGGGCCACAGTGGTCTGTGGGGAATGATGGGTTTTGAAGTACTACAAATCCCATTTTCCATGGTGGTACTTCAAGTCCCATCATGCATGGTCGGGGCTCTGTGTGCCAAGGTAGGTTACTGTAAATTCAGGCCATACACAATGTCCCATGAGCTGAGGCCTAGTCGGGAGAATCAAGTTAATGAAGCCTTACTGTCAATTTAGAGCGTAAACAGCTTCCCAGTAAGTGAGGGCTAGTTAGGGAAATCAAGTTAATGAAGCCTTACTGTCAATTCAGGCCATACACAATGTCCAATGAGCTGAGGCCTAGTCGGGAGAATCAAGTTAATGAAGCCTTACTGTCAATTCAGAACGTAAACAGCTTCCCAGTAAGTGAGGCCTAGTTAGGGAAATCAAGTTAATGAAGCCTTACTGTCAATTCAGGCCATACACAATGTCCAATGAGCTGAGGCCTAGTCGGGAGAATCAAGTTAATGAAGTCTTACTATCAATTCAGAGCGTAAACAGCTTCCCAGTAAGTGAGGCCTAGTTAGGGAAATCAAGTTAATGAAGCCTTACTGTCAATTCAGGCCATACACAATGTCCAATGAGCTGAGGCCTAGTCGGGAGAATCAAGTTAATGAAGCCTTACTGTCAATTCAGAGCATAAACAGCTTCCCAGTAAGTGAGGGCTAGTTAGGGAAATCAAGTTAATGAAGCCTTACTGTCAATTCAGGCCATACACAATGTCCAATGAGCTGAGGCCTAGTCGGGAGAATCAAGTTAATGAAGCCTTACTGTCAATTCAGAGCATAAACAGCTTCCCAGTAAGTGAGGGCTAGTTAGGGAAATCAAGTTAATGAAGCCTTACTGTCAATTCAGGCCATACACAATGTCCAATGAGCTGAGGCCTAGTCGGGAGAATCAAGTTAATGAAGTCTTACTATCAATTCAGAGCATAAACAGCTTCCCAGTAAGTGAGGCCTAGTTAGGGAAATCAAGTTAATGAAGCCTTACTGTCAATTCAGGCCATACACAATGTCCAATGAGCTGAGGCCTAGTCGGGAGAATCAAGTTAATGAAGCCTTACTGTCAATTCAGAGCGTAAACAGCTTCCCAGTAAGTGAGGCCTAGTTAGGTAAATCAAGTTAATGAAGCCTTACTGTCAATTCAGGCCATACACAATGTCCAATGAGCTGAGGCCTAGTCGGGAGAATCAAGTTAATGAAGCCTTACTGTCAATTCAGAGCATAAACAGCTTCCCAGTAAGTGAGGGCTAGTTAGGGAAATCAAGTTAATGAAGCCTTACTGTCATTTTTTGGGCGTGGTCTGTGATTTTTTGGGGTGTAAATTTTCGTTTGGAAGTGATTTGGGTGCTATAACATATATATGTATATAGCAATGCTGTAACCTGCCTCAAGCTGTGAGAAGAGGTAAGAAATATTATTATAATTATTATTATTATTATTATTACCCGATGAAAGTATACTGCGGAGGAGCTTGCTTGCCCCGGCCCAGGATTCGGATATCGCAAATGGCCGCCTCCGTGGAATCCCGTGGGATGAACTTGATGCAGAGCCTCTTCTTTCGGAAAGCGGTTTCTTCTGCAAAGGGAGTGAGTGCAGGATTCAGATATTTATTTTAATATTTACAGTATTTCTATTCCGTCCTTCTCACCCCGCAGGGGACTCAGGGCGGATCACAATGCACATATGCATGGCAAACATTCAATGCCATAGACACACCACATATATAGACAGACACACAGAGGCTTACTCCGACCCGGGTTTGGCTTCGAACTCATGACCTTTCGGTCAGCAGTGATTTTAGTGCAGTTGACTCTCAACCAGCTGCGCCACAACCCCCACACGACTTATACCAAAACCCACTCTTCTTGTTCGGAAATTAACAATCTTGTATGCGCATTGAAATGGTTCTCTTGTCTCCATGTTTCTGTGTTACCTGACTTCCTTTCCTGTCAGTTTTATGAGTTTTATATAGGGTTGTCACCTGTCCCGTATTATATGGGGCGTCCCATATTTTTGCTCTGAATTTCGTGTCCCGTATTTTCAGCTCCTGTCCCGTATTGACAGGACAGGTGGCAGCAGGAGGCGAGGCCGGGCCAGCAGTGAGGAAGGAAGGAAGGGAGAACTCTTGGGATTCTGGGTAGGGTTGCCACCTGTCCCGTATTATATGGGATGTCCCGTATTTTCCCTCTGAATTGCTTTTCCCGTATTTTGGAGTTTTGGAGTTGTAGTTCACCTACATCCAGAGAGCACTGTGGACTTAAACAATGATGGATCTGGACCAAACTTGGCAAGCGGGCTCCTCAGGCAGTAGAGCAGGCCGCGGGCCGCCACCAAGCCCAGGCCCACCGCCAGCCTCAGCCACTCCCATTGCCATGAATAGCGGCTCACGGGCGAAAGGGGCGGCGGGGGAGAAGGCGGCAATTCCCCGTCCCCAGCGACGCTCTCCGCCATGACTCCAGCCCCTCGCTCGCTGAGGCCGCGCGGAGGAGGAGCATGAGCGGTGGACGGGCTTCAGCCCTGCCCACTGAAGCCTGTCAACCGCTCCTCCTCTGCTGCGCGGACTCAGCGGGCGAGGGCCAGGAGTCATGGCGGAGAGCGGCGCCGGGGACCGCTCTCCGCCATGCCTCCCGCCATGACTCTCTCCCCTCGCTTGCTGAAGCCGCGCAGAGGAGGAGGAGCATGAGCGGTGGACGGGCTTCAGCCCTGCCCACTGAAGCCTGTCAACCGCTCCTCCTCCGCTGCGCGGACTCAGCGGGCGAGGGGCAGGAGTCATGGCGGAGAGCGGCGCCGGGGTCCGCTCTCCACCATGACTCCCGCCATGACTCGCCCTCGCTGGCTAAAGCCGCGCAGAGGAGGAGGAGCATGAGCGGAGGCCGGGCTGCAACCCCGCCCACTGAAGCCCATACACCGCTCATGCTCCTCCTCCTCTGCGTGGCCTCAGCGAGTGATGGGGCCGAGTCATGGCGGAGAGCGGCCGGGGATGGGGGCCGCTCTCCACCATGACTCCTGCCATGACTCTCGCCCCTCGCTCACTGAAGCCACGCAGAGGAGGAGGAGCATTAGCGGTGGACGGGCTTCAGCCCCGCCCGCTGAAGCCCGTCCACCCCGCATGCTCATGCTCCTCCTCCGCTGCGCGGACTCGGCGGGCGAGGGCGGGAGTCATGGCGGAGAGCGGCGGGGGCCGCTCTCCGCCATGACTCCCGCCATGACTCTCGCCCCTCACGCACTGAAGCCGCACAGAGGAGGGGGAGCATGAGTGGTGGACGGGCTTCAGCCCCGCCCGCTGAAGCCCGTCCACCGCTCATGCTCCTCCTCCTCTGCGCGGCCTCAGCGAGCGATGGGCCGGAGTCATGGCGGAGAGCAGGGACGGGGGCCGCTCTCTGCCATGACTCTCGCCATGACTCAATGAGTCAAAAAATAGTGCGGCGTTGCTTTAAAGAATGAAAGCAACGATGAGAACTAAGAAGCAATGATAATGATATAATTTTGTATTTTTTGTGTATATCACCAAACATACAAATGCAACATGCAATGCAATATTTCGGAACACAAGTAAATAACCTAATAGAGACCCTACATGGGTAAAAGAGACGCCAACATTATCATAGTGCATAAAGAGCATTCATATCTCTGAATAGAGAGTCCCGAAATCTAGATCTATGTTCCTGTACAGGATGTGATAATTCCAGGCTGTACTCTCACTTTGTTAGCAAACAACATCACCATGAGGCGTTCACTGTAATGGTTTTGGATAAGGTAGAACCCAAACCCTCAATGGATGTAAAACGCAGATTATTACAATTAGAACGCGATTGATAATCCGCCTTTCCTGCGAGTCACCAAAAGGCCTCAATGATCATTTATCTGTTAGCGAGCTTCTTGTGTAGTTCTCAGCTGTTCACATTTACTGTTAATCTCTTGACTATAAACTTCCCCCTGCTCCACATTGCATTGTCCATGACCTGACCAAAGAAGGCCTGATGCCTCTATGTGATTTTCCCTTGATATACTAAGGTACGAATACTGCTTCTTTCTCTCCTCGTAGGGGGTCGCTTTGTGGGGAAAATTTACCCATTCTGATTTATTGTATTGCATATATTGTCTAGATTTGTTGCTAATACATTGGAGCGCCGAAAGACGTCCCCGGTCTAGAAAAAGCCTGTAAACGGCGAAACGATTCAGCGCACGCATCCACGAGATCGTCGGCCGCTGTGAGAGTACTCGCTTGCTATTGGACATTATTCCTTATATTTTCTCTTCTTGAAGAAGGTGGACTTTATCATATTATTTGCGAAGGAACTCTCTCATGGGACTCTCTATTCAGAGATATGAATGCTCTTTATGCACTATGATAATGTTGGCGTCTCTTTTACCCATGTAGGGTCTCTATTAGGTTATTTACTTGTGCTCCGAAATATTGCATTGCATGTTGCATTTCTATGTTTGGTGATATACACAAAAAATACAAAATTATATCATTATCATTGCTTCTTAGTTCTCCTCGTTGATTTCATTCTCGCCATGACTCAATCAGGCACGAGCAAGCTTCTGCCGCTGGGAAGGGGGCGGGGCCTGAGCGACGTCACCCTTCCCTCCTCCCTCCCTCGATTGGAGGCTGGCTGGAGAAACGGTCGAAGGAGGCGGAGCCTCGGCCCCTTCTTCTTTGTCTTCGCCGCCGCCCGGCCCTTCCTCCTCCCCCTCCTCCCCCAAGCAGCAGGAGTTCGGCAGGAGGGAGAGAAAGGGGGGGGGGAGACATTTTTCACGGCACACCAGATGATCTGTCACGGTTGGGAAACACTGGCCTAGTTCAAAGGCTAGCCGAAAAAGATGGGTCTTAAAGGACCTCCGAAAGTTGCGAAATGCCGCAGTGCCCGGGTTTCGGGAAGTAGGGCATTCCAAAGTGAGGGAGCCACAATCGAAAAGGCTCTGCGCCTAGTGGCTGTTAGGCGATAGGTCTTAAAATTAGGGATAATTTTAATATCTCCGGGGCAGGGCCGTAGCCAGGATTTTGGTTCGGGGCTGAGTTTGGTTCGGGGCTGAGACTGGGTGGAAGAGGGTCTACCCTAGCAAACCTTTTGTATTGTTATCCCAATAACCCCATTAATGTGGGATATAATGAGCATGGTGATCAGATCATGATATGAATAAACATAACAGTTTAAATAATGTACCAGTAAGGCCTTCTACAGCAATATGCATGTAGAAGCGCCAATGCGGTATGTACTGTTATTCTATGGATTGTTAACCTTGTAACTATATATATATACTATTGTACTAGCTGTGTAGCACGATGTTTACTCTGTGCCATCCCTCATTCAGCTACCTTCCGTTTTGACCAAGAGTCTAAAATTGATGACAACAATTCCGGGGAGGAGCGGCTAAAAGACCCCAGCGCCCTGAGGAAGCGTGGTATACGCGAAACGGCCTTCTGGCGTCGTTACCTCTTGCCGTAGGCGCCTGCTCACCGAGCAGTGCCAGCTCTCCCGACTCCTACGACTTCCCCGACGACTCGGTCTCGATCCGTGAGAGAATTGCCTCCGGATTGCCCATAGGGGTAAAATAGACTGTATGTTTGCGTCTTTAAGCCCGATGATTGTAAGGGCTACATAACTGGATTGTGTTCTACTGTATAGACATTGCACGCACAGTGATATTGATTCTATAAAGAACAGACTGTTATGAGATAATACATTTTGATATGTTTTGCAACAGAGTGTATTGTGATCTTTGCAGCATACTGATCTGCCCCTGAAACCAAATAAGGGATTGCGTTGTGTATTAGCAGCTTTTCGCGGACCACCCTGAGAATTTCGGGGGGGGGGGGCTGAAGCCCTCTTAGCCGCCCCGCCCCCCTGGCTACATGCCTGTCCGGGGGGGGGGAAAAATCCGTCAACTCAACTTACGTGTATCCATAGTCTCCTGGATGGGAATGAAGCCAACCGGCAAGGTGTCTTTGATATCGATGAGCTTCATGTCAACCAAGACGTTCCCCAAATGGCTCTGTTGAGAAGGCAAGAGAGAAAGCCAATTCCTCCCAATTAAGCGGAAACGACAACCAACAAGACAAAGCTGATATTGCCAGCGCTTAATGGAACCAACTCCCTTGGAAGAGATTTGTTGTCGTGCGCCTTTAAGTCAATTCTGACTTATGGGGACCCCCCCCCCCCCGCCAAAGGCAAACCAAGTGTCGGAGTTTCTGGATTTGTTTGGAGGGGATTTCCCGTTGCCTTCCTCTGAGGCTGAGAGAGTGCCGCTTGCCTGATGCCACCCCGAAGACTCCAAATTTTGGCAGCTGCCACCCCCATGTGCTTGCCACGAAAAACAAAGAGACGCCTTGCGTAGGAAAAGACATGCTCCGCTCTGCGTGCTAGCCGGAGGGGGGAAACTGCACAGAGACCCTGTTTTGAGGGAATGCGTTCGTTTTTGGGAAGACACATCCGGCACAAGGCCGTGTCCAGGCATATGCAAGGAATTTGGCTAATTAGCTCGGCATGTTCTTGTTCCTGGCTCCCAAAAATCAGGGGAAAGTTCCCCAAAGGGAGCAAAGAGTGGCGTTGACATGCCAGTTGGAACATGAAACTGTATTCGGGATCCAGCAAATGTCTTTCCGTTCTAATTAAGGGCCAGAGAGAGAAAACACATACCCACAACAACAACAAAAACCAACAAAAACTAATGTAAACGTCCATATGGAACAATATTTGGCATGTATGTATTTTTGGCACAAAGCACATATCAATTGCTGAACATCCTCAATTGTAACTTTTTGTTTATTTGGGATCAGAGGATCTTTATTTCAATAATAATATTTTATCTATCTATCTTCTGTATATCTATTATATAAATGGGTTCACGTCATGTGCTGTATACCTCAAACAAAGAAACCATACAACGCAGAAACACAATACTTGCCAACAGAAATAGGCCTCAAGCAAGGTACGTTTGTAGCAAAGAAACTCCCCCAAACCTAAAAGGCCCCAAAACAACGAGTAAAAATAAAACTACATTTACCAGCATCCTCCGGGGCAGCCAACGACTCACCCAGCCTCTACATTCTGATTTTGTAATTGTGTATTTACTTTGGTTACATTAGCTCCTACGTGTTGTTCTTGCCTATACAAGAATTATCCCTCCTGTGTTTGTGCAGCCAAAGACTCACCCAGCCTCTACATTCTGAACAACATGATTGGCTGCCAATAAGGGCGGATTGCATAACTGCTGCACTGGCCAGCCAACATGAAAATTCCGAACCATAAAAAACTGCCAAAAGAGAATAATGAAAAGGCCTGAGCCAATCCCCAACACTAACACCCAAAACACTTGCAACCGAAAATTTACACCCCAAAATCACAGACCACGCCCAAAATTGACAGTAAGGCTTCATTAACTTGATTTCCCTAACTAGCCCTCACTTACTGGGAAGCTGCTTACGCTCTAAATTGACAGTAAGACTTCATTAACTTGATTTCCTAACTAGCCCTCACTTACTGGGAAGCTGTTTACGCTCTAAATTGACAGTAAGACTTCATTAACTTGATTTCCCTAACTAGGCCTCACTTACTGGGAAGCTGTTTACGCTCTGAATTGACAGTAAGACTTCATTAACTTGATTTCCCTAACTAGCCCTCACTTACTGGGAAGCTGTTTACGCTCTGAATTGACAGTAAGGCTTCATTAACTTGATTTCCCTAACTAGCCCTCACTTACTGGGAAGCTGTTTTACGCTCTGAATTGACAGTAAGACTTCATTAACTTGATTTCCCTAACTAGGCCTCACTTACTGGGAAGCTGTTTACGCTCTAAATTGACAGTAAGACTTCATTAACTTGATTCTCCCGACTAGGCCTCAGCTCATTGGACATTGTGTATGGCCTGAATTGACAGTAAGACTTCATTAACTTGATTTCCCTAACTAGCCCTCACTTACTGGGAAGCTGTTTACGCTCTAAATTGACAGTAAGACTTCATTAACTTGATTTCCCTAACTAGGCCTCACTTACTGGGAAGCTGTTTACGCTCTGAATTGACAGTAAGACTTCATTAACTTGATTTCCCTAACTAGCCCTCACTTACTGGGAAGCTGTTTACGCTCTAAATTGACAGTAAGACTTCATTAACTTGATTCTCCCGACTAGGCCTCAGCTCATTGGACATTGTGTATGGCCTGAATTGACAGTAAGGCTTCATTAACTTGATTTCCCTAACTAGCCCTCACTTACTGGGAAGCTGTTTACGCTCTAAATTGACAGTAAGACTTCATTAACTTGATTTCCCTAACTAGGCCTCACTTACTGGGAAGCTGTTTACGCTCTGAATTGACAGTAAGACTTCATTAACTTGATTTCCCTAACTAGCCCTCACTTACTGGGAAGCTGTTTACGCTCTAAATTGACAGTAAGACTTCATTAACTTGATTTCCCTAACTAGCCCTCACTTACTGGGGAGCTGTTTACGCTCTGAATTGACAGTAAGACTTCATTAACTTGATTCTCCCGACTAGGCCTCAGCTCATGGGACATTGTGTATGGCCTGAATTTACAGTAACCTACCTTGGCACACAGAGCCCCGACCATGCATGATGGGACTTGAAGTACCACCATGGAAAATGGGATTTGTAGTACTTCAAAACCCATCATTCCCCACAGACCACTGTGGCCCAGAACCAAGACCAATAAAGACCCAACTTGGCACACCATGCCCCCCATGACCCACACTCCATCCAACTGCAGTTTAGAGGAGGGCACACCGTGGATGATTGGACTTTCTCGCATCTCCTAAAAAGGGCACAGCAACGTGTGCCGGGTACAGCTAGTACCTTAATAAAGCGGAATGTTTGTATGTATGTGTGCGGAGGGCGGAAGGGCGGATATGTGGCAGCGTTCCGATTGGCTGCCACTTTCACAGGCCACAGCGACCAGCGCGGGTGATGGACCTGCACCAAACTTGGTACACATAACCCCCCTAACCCCCTTTACGTCTTGGTGGGGTTCGGGGGACATGACCCACAGATTATGGGATTTGTAGTACTTTCAAACACTTTGGTTCCCACAGACCACTGTGGCCACCAACAAGGACCAATACAGACCACACTTGGCACACACAGCCCCCATGACCCACTCTATGCCCTGGTGCAGTTTAGAGGAGGGTGGACCATGGATGATGGGACTCTACTCACTTCCCAAGTCCGCTGCAACCCTCATCCAATTATTGATCGAGACCAAACTTGGCACACATAACCCCCATGACTGCCTTCACGTCCTGGTGAGGTTCGGAGAGGACTGACAATGGATGATGGGATTTGGAGTACTTTCACACCTCTCTGTTCCCACAGACCACTGCGTCCCCCAACAAACACCGATAAGGACCACACTTGGCACACAGAGCCCCAGTGACCCACTCTACATCCTACTGAAGTTTGGAGGGGGGCAGAACATGGATGATGGGACTTACAATACCTTCCCTCACTGTCCAACCCTGCTACAAACCTAATCCAATGACTGATCAACACCACACCTGGCACGCAGAGCCCTCATGACCCACTATACATCCCGGTGCAGTTTTGTGTGAGACGGACCACGGATGATGGGACTTGAAGTACAGTACCTTCACTCACTTCCTAAAACCAATGCAACCCTCATCCATTCACCAATACAGACCAAACTTAGCACACAGAACCCCCCATGACCCAATCTACATCCTACTATACTTTGGGGGAGGATGGACCACAGATGATGGGACTTGCACTACCTTCAGTAATTTCATGATACCACTGCAACTCCCAATAATGATGGATCAAGACCAAACTTGGCACACAGAGCCCCCATGACCCACTCTACATCCTGCTGCACTTCTCAAATTACCCGGGCACCGCCGGGTCTCCAAGCTAGTGTATATAATAAAAGTCAGTGTTTGCTGCGGGAGGTGCGGAGGAATATGTGGCAGCTTTCGGATTGGCTCCCACTGTGGGATTATTTGCATAAAGGACTCTGATTGGCTAGCCTCAGAACTCCAACATTCTAAGACACCAGACAGAGGGATTGGTTGCCACTGAGGGAGTATTTGCATAAAGGACTCTGATTGGCCAGCACCCAAGAATCCAAGCCTCTTCATTCAAACAACATGATTGGTTGCCACTGAGGGAGGATTTGCAAAACCGGCTCTGATTAGCCAGCTTCTAGATTCCAACATTCTAACATAACGCAGAGGGAAAAGGCAAGGCCTCAGGCAGGCAGACATGGCAGCCCACAGCAATGACGGATCAGGACCAAACTTGGCACACAGGGGCCCAATGGCCCACTTCACAACCTGGTGTGGTTTAGGACAGGAAGGGCCATGAATGATGGGATTTGCAATACCTTCACCTGATTCACTTTCCAAAAAATGACCCACTCTCCATCCTGCGGCAGTTTAGAGGAGGGCAGATGATGGGACTTGAAGTACCTCTACTCATTCCCCATGACCGCAGCAGCCCCCAACAAAGACCGATAAAGACCATACTTGGTACACAGAGCCCCCATGATCCACTCTACATTCTACTGCAGTATGGAGGGTGGACCATGGATGATGGGACTTGAAGTACCTCTACTCATTCCCTATGACCGCAACAGCCCCCAACAAAGACCAATAAAGACCATACTTGGTACACAGAGCCCCCATGATCCACTCTACATTCTACTGCAGTATGGAGGAGGGTGGACCATGGATGATGGGACTTGAAGTACCTCTACTCATTCCCCATGACCGCAGCAGCCCCCAACAAAGACCGATAAAGACCATACTTGGTACACGGAGCCCCCATGATCCACTCTCCATTCTACTGCCGTATGGAGGAGAGTGACCATGGATGATGGGATGAAGTACCTCTACTCATTCCCTATGACCGCAACAGCCCCCAGCAAAGACCATAAAGACCATACTTGGTACACAGAGCCCCCATGATCCACTCTACAGTATGGAGAAGAGTGGACCATGGATGATGGAACTTGAAGTACTCTACTCATTTCCCAAAGACTGATGCTGCGACCCTCATCCAATGACTGATGATCAAGACCACACTTGGCACACATAACAAAGACCCATTACCCCATTAACATCCTGGAGAGGTTTAGGGGAGGCGGACCACGGATTATGGGATTTGTAGTACTTTCAAATGCTTTTGTTCCAACAGACCACTGTGGCCCCCAACAAAGGACAATAAAGACCATACTTGGCACACAGAGCCCCCATGACCCACTCTACGTTCTACTGCCGTATGGAGGAGGGTGGACCATGGATGATGGGACTTGAAGTACCAAAGTCCAACCTTGGCACACAATGCCTTTCTCAAATAACCCTCCATAATATTTTTTGGCTCTCGTGTGGCAACTTGGAAAAAATAATTGCCCACCCTTGTACTAACCCAGGGCTGTCCAACTGGTGGCCCCCGGACTGTATACGGCCCCCCAGCCCCTTCCCCACGGCCCCCTACCCTCCTGCAAGATATCTGCTTTTAAGATTTAAAAAAAAGATATTTTTTTGGAATATTTTTCTGGAATATTTTTTTGAATATTTTTATTTATTTTTTCAGCGGGGGTGAGGGGCGGGCGCAGGGAGGAGGAGCAGGCTCTCTTCCTCCACCTCCTACTTCCCTCCCTCCCTCCCCTCCTTCTGTCTTTCTTTCCCCCTTTCATTCCTTCCCCCTTCCACCACCTGAAGGAAAGAGGGAAGGAGAGAGAGAGAGTGCACGAGTGAGAGGGGGGCGTGGCCAGAGCAAAAAAGGGGCGGGACCGAGTTTGGAGCACGGGGGGGTGCTCATTCATTCCCTTTCCGGCCTCCTCCTCTTCTGAGGCTCCGTGCCAAGTTTGGTCCTGATCCATCATTATTTGAGTCCACAGTGCTCTCTGGATGGAGGAGAACTACAACTCCCAAACTCAAGGTTCAGTACTTTCTGTTGCTCTCATGAGAGTTTAGGTTTGATTCAACATGGCTGAGGAATGCTTTGATTGTGTTTTTCCCCTTATGGCAGAAGGAGGTAGGACTGGATGGCCCTTGGAGGTCTCCTATTCTAGGAACCCATTGTAATTAATATTATTATTATTATTATTATCATCATCAGAGGCTGAATGGCCATCTGTGAGGAATGCTTTGATTGTGTTTTCCCCTTATGGCAGAAGGAGATTGGACTGGATGGCCCTGGATGGCCCTTGGAGGTCTCCTACTCCAGGAACCTGTTGTTGTTGTTGTTGTTATTATTATTATTATCGCAGAGGCAGAATGAATATTATGCCTTATCATTCAGGGTTATAGGCCTGTGTGGAAGGGCCCTGGCTTCTTATTTGACTTCCTTTCCACACATCTGAATAAAATCCCATGTTATTTGCTTTAAACCAGATTATATGAGTGTGGACTCCGATAATCCAGTTCAAAGCAGGTATTCTGGGTTATATGGCTGTGTGAAGGGCCCTGAGTCCACACTGCAATATAATCCAGTTCAAAGCAGGTTTTGTGGGGTTTCCTGCCTGGATATTCTGGGTTATATGGCTGTGTGGAAGGGCCCTGAGTCCACACTACAATATAATCCAGTTCAAAGCAGGTTTTGTGGGGTTTCTTGCCTGGATATTCTGGGTTATATGGCTGTGTGGAAGGGCCCTGAGTCCACACTGCAATATAATCCAGTTCAAAGCAGGTTTTGTGGGGTTTCCTGCCTGGATATTCTGGGTTATATGGCTGTGTGAAGGGCCCTGAGTCCACACTGCAATATAATCCAGTTCAAAGCAGGTTTTGTGGGGTTTCCTGCCTGGATATTCTGGGTTATATGGCTGTGTGAAGAGCCCTGAGTCCACACTGCAATATAATCCAGTTCAAAGCAGGTTTTGTGGGGTTTCCTGCCTGGATATTCTGGGTTATATGGCTGTGTGAAGGGCCCTGAGTCCACACTGCAATATAATCCAGTTCAAAGCAGGTTTTGTGGGGTTTCCTGCCTGGATATTCTGGGTTATATGGCTGTGTGAAGGGCCCTGAGTCCACACTGCAATATAATCCAGTTCAAAGCAGGTTTTGTGGGGTTTCCTGCCTGGATATTCTGGGTTATATGGCTGTGTGAAGGGCCCTGAATCCACACTGCAATATAATCCAGTTCAAAGCAGGTTTTGTGGGGTTTCCTGCCTGGATATTCTGCGTTATATGGCTGTGTGGAAGGGCCCTGAGTCCACACTGCAATATAATCCAGTTCAAAGCAGGGACTGGGACTTGAGACCGGGATTTTGGTGTTCATCTCTATCTCCAAGTCAAAGCCCCGGTGTCCTCCACAGATACCTCCAAGGCGGGGAGAGGGCGGAGCCGGGGAGCGGGCAGAGCCTGGGCGGATCCGGGGAGGGGGCGGAGCTGGGGTGGAGCCGGGGAGGGGGCGGAGCCGGGGGCGGAGGCAGACCCTTCGGCCCCCCAGGTCATCAGTAACTGGAATTCCGGCCACAGGTCCGGTAGAAGTTGGACAGACCTGTACTAACTCCATTAATCTGTTCGGCAAGATGCCCACCACCCCTGGTCCAACGCTCAATACGACCACACCATTCCGGAAATAGTGAGACATGGGTATCTCACAAGCCACTTACGTTCTCCTTGGAAAAGATCCGGGTGAAGCACAAGTACCGCGTAACCTTGGATTTGAACAAGCCGTCTTTCCAGAGGTCGGCGTCCAAACCATCTGCCGTCTGGGCAACCTGGAAAAGAAAAGGCGACCCAAATCAAAGGAGAGAAGGAAGAACAATCAGGGCCAGCTAACATCTCCCAACAAAGGATTCCCCAGCGGGAAGCAGCCAGGCTTTGAAGCTGCGAGGCTATTCAATGCTAATCAAGCTGGTCAATTGCAACATCCCCGCTTGCCTGAAACAACAATCAGGGCCAGCTAGCACCTCCCAACAAAGGATTCCCCCAGACAGGAAGCAGGCAGGCTTTGAAGCTGCGAGGCTATTCAATGCTAATCAAGCTGGTCAATTGCAACATCCCCACTTGCCTGAAACAACAATCAGGGCCAGTTGGCAACTCCCAACAAAGGATTTCCCCCAGACAGGAAGTAGGCAGGCTTTGAAGCTGCAAGGCTATTCAATGCTAATCAAGCTGATCAACTGCAACATCCCCACTTGCCTCAGGGCCAAGCACCTCCCAACAATCAGGCAGGCCAGCTGCAAGGCTATTCAATGCTAATCCCAACAAAGGATTCCCAACAGACAGGAAGCAGGCAGGCTTTGAAGCTGCAAGGCTATTCAATGCTAATCAAGGCTTTGAAGCTGGTCAATTGCAACATCCCCACTTGCCTGAAACAACAATCAGGGCCAGCTAGCACCTCCCAACAAAGGATTCCCCCAGACAGGAAGCAGGCAGGCTTTGAAGCTGCGAGGCTATTCAATGCTAATCAAGCTGGTCAATTGCAACATCCCCGCTTGCCTGAAACAACAATCAGGGCCAGCTAGCACCTCCCAACAAAGGATTCCCCAGCGGGAAGCAGCCAGGCTTTGAAGCTGCGAGGCTATTCAATGCTAATCAAGCCGGTCAATTGCAACATCCCCACTTGCCTGAAACAACAATCAGGGCCAGCTAGCACCTCCCAACAAAGGATTCCCCCCAGGCAGGAAGCAGGCAGGCTTTGAAGCTGCGAGGCTATTCAATGCTAATCAAGCCGGTCAATTGCAACATCCCCACTTGCCTCAATCACCTCCCAACAAAGGCCAGCAGGAAGCAGGCACCTCCCAACAAAGGATTCCCCCAGACAGGAAGCAGGCAGGCTTTGAAGCTGCGAGGCTATTCAATGCTAATCAAGCCGGTCAATTGCAACATCCCCACTTGCCTGAAACAACAATCAGGGCCAGCTAGCACCTCCCAACAAAGGATTCCCCCAGACAGGAAGCAGGCAGGCTTTGAAGCTGCGAGGCTATTCAATGCTAATCAAGCTGGTCAATTGCAACATCCCCACTTGCCTGAAACAACAATCAGGGCCAGCGAACACCTCCCAACAAAGGATTCCCCCAGACAGGAAGCAGGCAGGCATTGAAGCTGCGAGGCTATTCAATGCTAATCAATTGCAACATCCCCACTTGCCTGAAACAACAATCAGGGCCAGTAGCACCTCCCAACAAAGGATTCCCCAGCCAGGAAGCAGGCAGGCATTGAAGCTGCGAGGCTATTCAATGCTAATCAAGCCGGTCAATTGCAACATCCCCGCTTGCCTGAAACAACAATCAGGGCCAGAGAGCACCTCCCAACAAAGGATTCCCCCAGACAGGAAGCAGGCAGGCTTTGAAGCTGCGAGGCTATTCAATGCTAATCAAGCTGGTCAATTGCAACATCCCCACTTGCCTGAAACAACAATCAGGGCCAGCTAGCACCTCCCAACAAAGGATTCCCCCAGGCAGGAAGCAGGCAGGCTTTGAAGCTGCGAGGCTATTCAATGCTAATCAAGCCGGTCAATTGCAACATCCCCACTGGCCTGAAACAACAATCAGGGCCAGCTAGCAACTCCCAACAAAGGATTCCCCCAGGCAGGAAGCAGGCAGGCTTTGAAGCTGCGAGGCTATTCAATGCTAATCAAGCTGGTCAACTGCAACATCCCCGCTTGCCTGAAACAACAATCAGGGCCAGCTAGCAACTCCCAACAAAGGATTCCCCCAGGCAGGAAGCAGGCAGGCTTTGAAGCTGCGAGGCTATTCAATGCTAATCAAGCTGGTCAATTGCAACATCCCCGCTTGCCTGAAACAACAATCAGCACCAGCGAACACCTCCCAACAAAGGATTCCCCCACCAGACAGGAAGCAGGCAGGCTTTGAAGCTGCGAGGCTATTCAATGCTAATCAAGCTGGTCAATTGCAACATCCCCACTTGCCTGAAACAACAATCAGCACCAGCGAACACCTCCCAACAAAGGATTCCCCCACCAGACAGGAAGCAGGCAGGCTTTGAATCTGCGAGGCTATTCAATGCTAATCTAGATGGTCAGTTGCCTGAAACAACAATCAGGGCCAGCGAACACCTCCCAACAAAGGATTCCTCCAGACAGGAAGCAGGCAGGCTTTGAAGCTGCGAGGCTATTCAATGCTAATCAAGCCGGTCAACTACAACATCCCCGCTTGCCTGAAACAACAATCAGGGCCAGCGAGCACCTCCCAACAAAGGATTCCCCCAGACAGGAAGCAGGCAGGCTTTGAAGCTGTGAGGCTATGCAATGCTAATCAAGCTGGTCAGTTGCCTGAAACAACAATCAGAGCCAGCGAGCACCTCCCAACAAAGGATTCCCCCCAGACAGGAAGCAGGCAGGCTTTGAAGCTGTGAGGCTATTCAATGCTAATCAAGCTGGTCAGTTGCCTGAAACAACAATCAGGGCCAGCGAGCACCTCCCAACAAAGGATTCCCCCAGACAGGAAGCAGGCAGGCTTTGAAGCTGCGAGGCTATTCAATGCTAATCAAGCTGGTCAGTTGCCTGAAACAACAATCAGGGCCAGCGAACACCTCCCAACAAAGGATTCCCCCAGACAGGAAGCAGGCAGGCTTTGAAGCTGCGAGGCTATTCAATGCTAATCAAGCTGGTCAATTGCAACATCCCCACTTGCCTGAAACAACAATCAGGGCCAGAGAGCACCTCCCAACAAAGGATTGCCCCAGACAGGAGGCAGCCAGGCTTTGAAGCTGCAAGGCTATTCAATGCCAATCAAGGTGGCCAATTGCAGCACCCACACTTCCCTCCAGTAATGAATGGCTGTGCAGCATCCATCATTAGAGTTACAATACAGACTCCTAGCGATGTTTTAGAAACCCTTTCGAAACCAAGTGTAGATGTCTACGTTTGCGCGGACACAAGTATGTCTCCAGAAGCAGAGCCAATGTCAACAGCTGAATCCGTACTCGGAAAATGCAATCGCCGGATACGCCTCCTTTCAGCACCGCGAAGACGTTTGCTCACAATGAGCTCTCGGGAAAACTTTGGGCAGCGGCGCAACAGCCGTTCACCGATATCCGAGTTCCTGCAGCCGGCCAAGGATCACGTTCCTCCGCCTGTTTCTGGCTACATCCTTCCAGCTGGATGGTTTCGGATTTCCTCTTCACAAGATGTGTCTTCCCAAATCCAAGTTTGTGTATCAAGAGCTCCTGGATGGAGAGCGTTGGGCAGACTTTGGAGAGCAGGGTTCCAATCCCAGCTTGGCTATAGAGACCCATTGGGTGAGCTTTGGCCGGTCACTCTCTCTCAGCCTCAGAGAGGGCCCACCCTCGACTGGTTTCGGCCACTGGACGCAGATGTGTATATTTCAGTGCATGTATATATGTGTGTATAGTGGCAGATCTTAGGTCGATGAAGCGGGAGAGGAGACGACTAGAGCGCGTGTGGAGGAAACTCCGCGACGGAGCCTCAGTATCAGCTTATAAGCTATTCAAAGATGCTTATGAGCGTGCTGTCAAAGCGGCCAAAAATGTGTACTTCTCCGCCTCGATGGCGTCTGCTAGCTCACGCCCGGCCCAATTGTTCAAGGTAATTCGGTCTTTGACGACGGTCCCTACTGTCCCAAAAAATAGTGATCAGGCCCTCACTGCCGGTGCTTTCCAGAGCTTCTTCACAGACAAGATACTAAGCCTCCGCCGGGATCTTCCAGCCACGGTTGACACAGTAAGAGAACTTGAGACCCCGTGGCCCTCCGCCGGGCCCACCCTCAACCGGTTTCGGCCACTGGACGCAGATGCTGTTGATAAGATAGTGGCTGCAGCTAGGCCTACCACCTGCTCCCTCGACCCGTGCCCCTCCTGGCTTGTTAGATCCTGCCTGGAGGGGTTACGTGGGCCTCTGTTGAACATCGTAAACAGCTCCCTTGAGCAAAGAGTCTTCCCAGAGTGCTTTAAAGAGGCGGTGGTAGCTCCATTACTGAAGAAACCGTCATTAGACCCTGCGGTTCCCTCCAACTACCGCCCAGTGTTGAACCTTTCGTACCTGGGCAAGGTAGTTGAGAGGGCAGTAACGGAGCAGTTGCAGTCCTTCTTAGATGATGCAACATGGCTAGACCCCTTCCAGTCCGGCTTCCGTTCGGGGCATGGGACAAAGACGGTTCTGGTCTCCATCACAGACCAACTCCGCTGCCAGCTCGACCAAGGCGGGTCTGCGCTGCTTGTGTTATTGGACCTCACGGCAGCGTTTGACACGGTCGACCACAATCGTAATTAATAATTAATAATTAATAATTAATAATTAATAATTAATAATTAATAATTAATAATTAATAATAATCATTAATAATAATCATTAATAAATAATAAATAATGAATAATAAATAATAAATAATAAATAATTAATAATTAATAATTAATAATTAATAATAATTAATAATTAATAATAAATCCACCGCCTGGCCATGGCTGGAGTGAGGGGGACAGCCCTGAAATGGCTGACCTCCTTCCTCCACCAGCGGTCTCAGCGTGTGAGGAGGGGCGGGGAGGGGAGGTCTCCAAGGGCTCCCCATTAGTTTGTGGAGTTCCGCAGGGGGCCATTCTCTCCCCCGGATGACACCCAGCTCATTCTGAGGATGGAGGGCAGGCCGGGTTCTGTCCCCGATAATTTCCAGCGCTGCCTCGAAGCCGTTACTGGATGGCTGCGAGCCAGTAGGTTGAGGGTGAATCCGGCGAAGACGGAGATCTTGTGGCTGGGCCGCCCGGACGGGATGGATGTCCAGCTTCCGACCCTGGACGGTGAGGCGTTATGCCCATCGCCTTCCGTGAAGAGCCTGGGAGTCCACCTGGACTCCCAGCTGACCATGGAGGCCCAGGTCTCTGCGGTCAGCAAGGTGGCCTTTTTCCACCTCTCTCCCGGAACGACCTAGCCACGGTGATCCAAGCCACGGTCATCTCAAGGCTAGATTACTGCAACGCGCTCTACGTTGGCCTTCCTCTGTCGGCGACCCGGAAGCTCCGGCTGGTGCAGAACACTGCCGCCCGGCTCCTGTCTGGCACCCCAGCAGGCTCCCATATAACACCTGTTCTGCAGGATCTGCACTGGCTGCCAATCGAGCACCGGATCGCCTTCAAAGTGTTGGTTCTTACCTTTAAGGCCTTGTACGGTCTGGGGCCAGCATATCTGAGGAACCGGCTCACCCCTTATTGTCCCCTGAGATCACTACGGTCCGAGGAGGCTAACCTCTTGGACGTACCCTCGGTAAGGTTGGCACGACTAACATCTACCCGTCGGAGGGCGTTCTCTGTTATAGCCCCCACACTATGGAACGCCCTCCCGGTTGAAATCCGGGCAATGAGGGATCTGCTCCCGTTTAGGCGGGCATGTAAAACCCACCTCTTCAGGCAGGCCTTCGGTGGATAGGCCTATATTTGTAACCATGCCTCCACCCTAACTGTGCTATTGTTTTTATTGTGCTGCTGTTTTTAACTGTTTTACTGTGTTATATTTTGTATTTTACTCTGCCTTCGGCTGTGTAAGCCGCCGCGAGCCTCCGGGAGTCGGCGGCATAGAAACCCGAATAAAGTAAAGTAAAGTAAAGAGAGCAGAAGCCTACTCGGAACACACCTTGCCAAGGAAGACATTCTCTCAACAGTAGCTCTAGGGCACAGTGTCTCAACCTTCCTAATGCCGCGAGCCCTTAACACATGCCGTGGTGACCCCCAACCAGAACATTATTTTTCTTGCTTCTCCATAATAATAATAATAATAATAATAATAATAATGGTTGGTGCCCACCTCCATTTCTAATTTGAAGAGCTGGTGTTGTCCATAGACACCGCCAAGGTCATGTGGCCAGCATGACTACATGAGCAATGTTATCTTTCCATCAAAGTGTTACCTATTGATTTACTCACATTTTGCATGTATTTATGTGTTTGTTTATTTTATTCTTATATATATATATATATATATATATATATATATATAATAAAAGAGAATGTTTGTATGTATGTGTGTGTGTGTTTGTGGATATGTGCCAGCTTTCTGATTGGTTGCCACTGTGGGATTATTTGCATAACGCCTCTGATTAGCCAGCACCACCAACATTCCGACACTCTAAAGTGGCCGGCGGGGGGGGGGGGGTAAGGCAAAGCCCTGAGGCAGTCAGACATGGTGGGAGTTTAAGGCCAAAACACTTTGCGGCCCCCAACAATGACAGATCAGAACCAAACTTGCCACACAGAACCCCCCATGACCCACTTTACATCCTGGTGCAGTTTAGGGCAGGATGGGCCACAAATGATGGGATTTGCAGTACCCTCACCCGATTCACTTCCCACAGACCACTGCAGCCCCTACAAATCACAGATCAGGCCCAAACTTGCCACACAGAGTACTCATGACCCACTCTACATCCTACTGCAGTTCTAAGGGGGATGGGCCATGGATGATGGATCTTGCAGTACCTTCACTCACTTACTCAAACCACTGCGACCCTCATCCAATGACCAATGCAGACCAAACTTGGCACACAGAGCCCCCATGATCCACTCTACATCCTGCTGCAGTTTGGAGGAGGGTGGACCACGGATGATGGGACTTGAAGTACCTTTACTCATTTCCCGAGACTGCTGTGACCTTCATCCAATGACTGATCAAGACCAAACTTGCCACACAGAGCCCCCATGACCCACTCTACATCCTGGCGCAGTATCGAGGAGCATGGACCACGGATGATGGGACTTGAAGTACCTCCACTCACTTCCCAAGACTGCTGCGACCCTCATCCAATAACTGATCAAGACCAAATTTGGCACACAGAACCCCCATGACCAAATAAACAAATGATAAGGACCAACCTTGGCACACAATGCCTTTCTCAAATAACCCAGTCTGGGCCGGGTCCCCAAGCGAGTATGTATGTATGTGTGTGTGAGTGTGTATGTATATATATATATACAAACACATACACTTTTTTTCTGTATGTGTGAGTATGCACTTGCAGTTATTTTGGGAGGTTTTGATAGTTTTGAAATGTGATTGAATGTCTGTGTAGGGTTTTGGAATATAATTGATGGTTTGTGTATGTTATTTTATTTGCTTAATTGTGTTAAATATATATATATATAATATTTTTATTTAGATAAATAATTTTATTTATTATTTATAATATATTATATAATATAGTATAATATGGTATGATAAAATATTGTGTATGAATATGATATTGATAATGTTGTAATGTAATACAATATACTACTAACAATAATAATATATTATAATTGTATATTTTATGTTACATGTAATATCACTAATAATATTGCGGTATAAAGTTATAGTACAGGGCTAGGGAACCTATGGCTCGGGAGCCAGACGTGGCTCTTTTCATGATTGCATCTGGCTCTCCCATTCCTTCTTTCCACCATTCTCCCTCTTCCTTCCTTCCCTCCTCTTCCATTCTTTCCTTCTCTCCTTCCTTTTCCCTCCCTCCCTCCCCTTCCTTCTTTCCTCCATTCTCCCTCTTCCTTCCTTCCTTCCTTTGTTCCTCTTCCATTTTTCCTTCTCTCCTTCCTTTTCCCTCCCTTTCTCCCATTCCTTTTTTCCTCTATTCTCCCTCTTCCTTCCTTTGTTCCTCTTCCATTCTTTCCTTCTCTCCTTCCTTTTCCCTCCCTCTCTCCCCTTCCTTCTTTCCTCCATTCTCCCTCTTCCTTCCTTCCTTCCTTCCTTTGTTCCTCTTCCATTTTTCCTTCTCTCCTTCCTTTTCCCTCCCTTTCTCCCATTCCTTTTTTCCTCTATTCTCCCTCTTCCTTCCTTTGTTCCTCTTCCATTCTTTCCTTCTCTCCTTCCTTTTCCCTCCCTCTCCTTCCTTTCCTCCATTCTCCCTCTTCCTTCCTTCCTTCCTTCCTTTGTTCCTCTTCCATTTTTCCTTCTCTCCTTCCTTGTCCCTCCCTTTCTCCCATTCCTTTTTTCCTCTATTCTCCCTCTTCCTTCCTTTGTTCCTCTTCCATTCTTTCCTTCTCTCCTTCCTTTTCCCTCCCTCTGTCCTTCCTTCTTTCCACAATTCTCCTTCTTCCTTCCTTCCTTTCTCCCCTTCACCCTTTCCTTCTCTCCTTCCTTTTCCCTCCCTCTCTTTCCTTCTTTCCTCCATTCTCCCTCCCTCTTCCTTCTTTCCTCTTCTATTCTTTTCCCCCAAGTCTTCCTTTCCTTCTCCTTCCTTTCTTTTCACTTCCCTCTCTCCCCTTCTTTCGTTTCTTCTTTTTTCCTTCATTATTTTCCTTTTTCCTCACTCCCTTTCCTTTCTTTTCCCCACCCTTTCCTCCCATCCCATTTCCTTCTTTCTTTTCCCCTCCTTGTCTCTATCCTGCTTTTCTTTCTTCCTTTTCCATAGTTTGTTTTTCTGTTCTTTCTTCCTCTCTCCCTCCCACCATTATTTCCTCTGTCTTTCTTTCTTTCCTTCCCCCTTCCTTCCTTCCTTCCTTCCTTCCGTCTTCTCTTCCTTCCCAGAGTCCTGAGCATGCCTTTTGCAGAGCCAGGTCTGAAATGTCCCCTCATTCTGCCGGCATGACTATGGGGGGCTCCAAAATGGACAGAAGGAGGGTGGACTGGAGTGAAGAAGGAAGCAACGAGGAAGGAGGAAGCTAAGAAATGACGGGAAAGGAAGGAAAGGGAAGGACTATGTGCGCGCTTGGACTTACCACATCGTAATTGGTAGGCGCCCGGTTGCGGGAGGCGACCACCCCGACGCCAGTGATGGGGTCCATGGGCACTTCGGGCAAAGCATCGGCAAGGTCCCGGACCTCAGGCATGGCGGAGTGATCCTGAAAGAAGGAAGGCGCACGTTCAGAAAAAAAAGCAGCCAGGTCAGGCGACAGATCGAGAGGTGGCGAGAATAAACAGAGAAGGGCCGGGCACTCCTTCAGCCGAGTCGCATTTGCCACTTGAAAAGTCTGCTGGCATCGAATTGCTTTCCAGAGAAGCATTCTCCAAATCCAAAGTGGAGCCGAATTGTAAACATTCCACTTTCACAAGTTACAAACCAATAATAATAATAATTATTTATTTATGGCATTTATATGCCGCCCTTCTTACCCTGAGGAGGACTCAGAGCAGCTTACAAGTAAAATGTAAATACAAGGGGGACATGACCCACAGATTATGGGATTTGTAGTACTTTCCAACACTTTGGTTCCCACAGACCACTGAGGCCACCAAAAAGGACCAATACAGACCACACTCAGCACACACAGCCCCCATGACCCACTCTACGTCCTGGTGCAGTTCGGAGGAGGGTTCCCAAGTTCGCTGCAACCCTCATCCAATCACTGATCGAGACCAAACTTGGCACACATAACCCCCATGACTGCCTTCACGTCCTGGTGAGGTTTGGGGGAGGACTGACAATGGATGATGGGATTTGTAGTACTTTTACACCCTCTGTTCCCACAGACCACTGTGGCCCCAACAAACACTGATAAAGACCACACTTGGCACACAGAGCCCCAGTGACCCAGTCCACATCCTACTGAAGTTTGGAGGGGACAGAACATGGATGATGGGTCTTGCAGTACCTTCCCTCACTTTCCAAGACTGCTACAAACCTAATCCTATGATTGATCAACACCAAACTTGCCACACAGAGCCCTCATGGACCCACTCTACATTCTGGTGCAGTTTGGAGGAGGGTGGACCATGGATGATGGGACTTGAAGTACCTCTACTCACTTCCCAAGTCTGCTGCGACCCTCATCCAATTACCGATTGAGACCAAACTTGGCACACATAACCCCATGACTGCCTTCACGTCCTGGTGAGGTTCGGGGAGGACTGACAATGGATGATGGAATTTGTAGTATTTTCACACCCTCTGTTCCCACAGACCACTGTGGCCCCCAAAAACACCGAGAAAGTCCACACTTGGCACACAGAGCCCCAGTGACCCACTCTACATCCTACTGAAGTTTGGAGGGGAAGAGAACATGGATGATGGGACTTGCAGTGGCTTCCCTCACTTCCCAATCCTGCTACAAACCTAATCCAATGACTGATCAACACCAAATCTGGCACACAGAGCCCTCATGACCCACTCTACAGCCTGGTGCAGTTTACTGTGAGACAGACCACGGATGATGGGACTTGAAGTACCTTCACTCACTTCCGAAAAAGAATGCATCCCTCATCCATTCACCAATACAGACCAAACTTAGCACACAGAGCCCCCATGACCCAATCTACATCCTACTACACTTTTTGGGGGGGGGGGGGACAGAGATCATGGGACTTGCACTACCTTCAGTAATTTCATGATACCACTGCAACTCCCAATAATGATGGATCAAGACCAAACTTGGCACACAGAGCCCCCATGACCCACTCGACATCCTGCTGCGCTTCACAAATAACCCGGGCAGGGCCGGGTCCCCAAGCTAGTCTATATATATAAAGGAAGAGTCGTCATGGAACGACCGTCCCAAACAGAGAAACCTTCCAAGGCAGAGACACCAGACTTGCCAACAGAAATAGGCCTCAGACAAGGTACGTTTGTAGCAAAGAAACTTCCCCCCCCCCAAAAAACCTAAAAGGCCCCCAAAACAACGAGTAAAAAAACCCTACATTTCCCAGCATCCTCCGGGGCTGCCAACGACTCTCCCAGCCTCTACATTCTGACAACATGATTGGCTGCCAATAAGGGCGGATTTGCATAACTCCTGTACTGGCCAGCCAACATGAACATTCCGACCCATAATAAACTGTCAGAGGAGGATAAGGCAAAGGGCTGAGGCACAAACACACACACACCCAATTCACTTCCCACAGAAAATTTAAACCCCTACAAAGCACAGACCACGCCCAAAATTGACAGTAAGGCTTCATTAACTTAATTTCCCTGACTAGGCCTCACTTAATGGAATGCTGTTAACGCTCTGAATTGACAGTAAGGCTTCATTAACTTAATTTCCCTGACTAGGCCTCACTTAATGGAATGCTGTTTACGCTCTGAATTGACAGTAAGGCTTCATTAACTTGATTCTCCCGACTACGCCTCAGCTCATTGGACATTGTGTATGGCCTGAATTGACAGTAAGACTTCATTAACTTGCTGTTCCTGACTAGGCCTCAGCTCATGGGACACTGTGTATGGCCTGAATTTACAGTAACCTACCTTGGCACAGAGTCCCTATGACCCACACTACATTCTACTACAGTTTGGAGGAGGGTGGACCATGGATTATGGGACTTGAAGTACCTCCATGGATAATGGGATTTGTAATACTTCAAAACCCATCATTCCCCACAGACCACTGTGTCCCAGAACCAAGACCGATAAAGACCCAACTTGGCAAACAATGCCCCCCAAGACCCACACTCCATCCGACTGCAGATTAGAGGAGGACACACCATGGATAATGGGATTTCAAGTACCTCCACTCACTTCCAAAGTACCCCACCCACACACGCATCAACCTCTACATCGACACAGCAGACGGAAAGACAAAAAACATTGTATATCCACAAGCTCTGCAGAACGCCAGCAACACCACACAACAACAACTCCACAGGACTCCAACATCCCACCCACCAAAACAACCCACAACAACACAGCCATGACCCCAACAACACCATAACTAACAAAAACTCCAACCCTTACATACTCAGACTTCCTCGCATTTCCAAAATAGGGCACAGCAACGCGTGCCGGGTACAGCTAGTATATTATATTATTGCCGTAGCACAATATTCATATTATATATTGCATTGTACTACAACATTAGACTGTTTACATTAGACATTGCTCAAACTATCAAGGTATAACTCTGCTCTCCGATGCTGGAAAAATCCTTTTCCATAAAGTGCGAATGTTGCAGGATTAGCATTGAATGGCCGGCCTTGCAGCTTCAAAGCCTGGCTGCTTGGGGAATCATTTGTTGGGAGGTGTTAGCTGGCCCTGGTTGCTTTTGGGTGTTGTTCTCCTCATGGCATGTTGTGAACTTTGTTGTGTTCCTACACCAACCCTATTTACAATCTTCTTCAGCATGGTGCTCCAAAGGGCTATGGCAGACCTCGAAGAAGAAGATGGCATATATATACGCTATCGTGCTGATGGCAGCTTGTTCAACTTAAGCCGTCTGAGGGCTCGCACTAAGACTCTAAACCAGGGCTGTCCAACTGGCGACCCCCGGGCCATATACGGCCCCCAGCCCCTTCCCCACGGCCCCCTACCCTCCTGCAAGATATCTGCCTTTTAAGATTAAAAAAAATTTAAAATATTTTTTTGGAATATTTTTTGAAATATTTTTATTTATTTTTCGCGGGGGGTGAGGGGCGGGGCAGGGAGGAGGAGCAGGCTCCCTTCCTCCTCCTACTTCCCCCCTCTCCCTCCCCCCTCTCCCTCCCTCCTTCTCTCTCTCTTTCCCCCTTTCATTCCTTCCCCCTTCCACCACCTGAAGGAAAGAGGGAAGGAGAGAGAGAGTGCACGAGTGAGAGGGGGGCGTGGCCAGAGCGGAAAAGGGGCAGGGCCGAGTTCGGAGCACGGGGGGGGGTGCTCACCCATTCCCTTTCCGGCTTCCTCCTCTCCTGAGGCTTCGTGCCAAGTTTGGTCCTGATCCATCATTATTTGAGTCCACAGTGCTCTCTGGATGGAGGAGAACTACAACTCCCAAACTCAAGGTTCAGTACTTTCTGTTGCTCTCATGAGAGTTTAGGTTTGATTCAACATGGCTGAGGAATGCTTTGATTGTGTTTTCCCCTTATGGCAGAAGGAGGTAGGACTGGATGGCCCTTGGAGGTCTCCTACTCCAGGAACCTGTTGTTGTTGTTGTTGTTGTTATTATTAGCAGAGGCAGAATGAATATTATGCCTTATCATTCAGGGTTATAGGCCTGTGTGGAAGGGCCCTGGCTTCTTATTTGACTTCCTTTCCACACATCTGAATAAAATCCCATGTTATTTGCTTTAAACCAGATTATATGAGTGTGGACTCCGATAATCCAGTTCAAAGCAGGTATTCTGGGTTATATGGCTGTGTGGAAGGGCCCTGAGTCCACACTGCAATATAATCCAGTTCCAAGCAGGGACTGGGACTTGAGACCGGGATTTTGGTGTTCATCTCTATCTCCAAGTCAAAGCCCCGGTGTCCTCCACAGACACCTCCAAGGCGGGAGAGGGCGGAACCGGGAGGGGGCGGGGCAGGGGTGGAGCCAGGGAGGGGCGGAGCCTGGGTGGAGCCGGGAGGGGCGGAGCTGGGGTGGAGCGGGAGGGGGGGGGCAGAGCCGGGGGCGGAGGCAGACCCTTCGGCCCCCCAGGTCATCAGTAACTGGAATTCCGGCCACAGGTCCGGTAGAAGTTGGACAGCCCTGCTCTAAACTATCTAGTCCATGAGCTGCTTTTTACTGATGATGCTGCCTTTGTTGCCCATTCAGAAGCAGCTCTGCAGCGCCTGTTTGGGCTGGAAGTCAGCCTGAAGGAAACTGAAGTCCTCTACCAGCCCGCACCACAGGAAGAACACCATCATCCCTACGTCATCATAGGCGAATCTGTGCTTAAGTCCGTTCAGCAGTTCACCTACCTGGGAAGCATCATCTCTTCAGACGCCAAGATTGATAAAGGGATAGATCACAGATTAGCAAAGGCATAGAGTGCATTCGGAAGGCTTCCCAAAAGAGTCTGGAGCAACAAGCACCTGAGGCAAAGCACCAAAATCAGTGTGTACAGAACTATTGTACGGTCTTTTCTCCTTTATGGGTCTGAAACATGGGCTACCTATCGCCAACACCTACGACTCCTCGAACGCTTTCATCAGCACTGTCTTCGCTCAATGCTAAATATACACTGGACCGACAATGTGACGAATGTTGCTCTCCTTGAGCAAGCAGGGATCACTAGCATTGAGGCCATGCTATTGAGAACACAGCTGCGCTGGGCAGGGCATGTCTCAAGGATGGAGGACCACCGCCTCCCAAAGATACTACTCTACTGAACTTGCCACGGGTCAACGCAAGAGAGGTGCCCCGAAAAAGAGATATAAGGCCTCCCTGAAACAACATCTCAGGCTCGGTCAGATTGATCACCAAAAGTTCCACATCGGGAGGCATGGATACGCACGACCCACAATTCTGCGGCCTCTTTCGAGAAGACACGCCGGACGGGTCTCGAAGAGAAACGACAACGCAGAAAGAACCGCAACTTGGAAACAACATCACCCGAGGAGACTTTCTGCTGTGCTTTCTGCAACCGAACTTGCCTATCTCAGATTGGCCTTTTTAGTCATCAACGCGCTTGTAAAAAGCGTGGGATGAGTCCTTCCTAAGAATCTTGGTTCACGAAGCAATGCCGAGAGACACTGGCACTGTAACTCTTGTTTTAGAGAGGGAAACGGGACATAAATATAACAACATCACATAAATATATTAAATATAAAGAACACGTTGGAGGAGTTCAGACCAGTCACTCTCATTGCAATGGTGTAGTAATTGTGAGGCTGTGGACCATATTTTACCGTGTTTCCCCGAAAGTAAGACAGCGTCTTACTTTCTTTTTACCCCCAAAAGCCCCACTACGTCCTACTTTTCGGGTACGTCTTATATTGACATACCCGAAAGAATTCTTCACCCAGTAGTACCAGTAGCACCACACGGGCCGACCGCGGCACGCCTCTTGCCTTGCTCTGTGATGGCGCCGTTGCCGCGCCTCTTGCTCTCTTCCCCCTCCCTTCCTTGGACGAAGCAAGGGAGGGGGAAGAGAGCAAGAGGCGTGGCAGCGGCTGGCGTCACTCTCTGTGGCGTTGCCGCCACGCCTCTTGCTCTCTTCCCCCTCCCTTCCTTGGACGAAGCAAGGGAGGGGGAAAGAACAAGAGGCGTGGCGAGCGGCAGCGGCATCATTCTGCGCGGCGCCCGGCCGCGCGCCTCTTGCTCTCTTCCCTCCCTTCCTTGGACGAAGCAAGGGAGGGGGAAGAGAGCAAGAGGCGTGGCGAAGCGGCGGGCGTCACTCTGACGCGGCGCGGCTTTGCCACGCCTCTTGCTCTCTTCCCTCCCTTCCTTGGACGAAGCAAGGGAGGGGGAAAGAACAAGAGGCGTGGCGAAAGGGCGGCAGCCACTCTGACGCGGCGCCGCCGCCACGCCTCTTGCTCTCTTCCCCTTCCCTTCCTTGGACGAAGCAAGGGAGGGGAAGAGAGCAAGAGGCGTGGCGAAGCGGCAGCATCACATTCTGACAGCGCGCCGCTACCGCCACGCCTCTTGCTCTCTTCCCCCTCCCTTCCTTGGACGAAGCAAGGAAGGGGGAAAAGAGCAAGAGGCGTGGCGGCGCGGCGGTCACTCTCTGACGCGGGTTGCTCGCCACGCCTCTTGCTCTCTTCCCCCTCCCTTCCTTGGACGAAGCAAGGAGGGGAAAAGAGCAAGAGGCGTGGCGCCGGGCGGCGCGTCACTCTGACTGCGGCGCCGCTTCACCACGCCTCTTGCTCTCTTCCCCCTCCCTTCCTTGGACGAAGCAAGGGAGGGGAAGAGAGCAAGAGGCGTGGCAGCGGCGCATCCTCTCACTTTGCCACGCCCTCTTGCTCTCTTCCCCTCCCTTCCTTGGACGAAGCAAGGAAGGGGGAAAAGAGCAAGAGGCGTGGCGGCGGCGGCGCGTCACTCTGACATGCGCCGCCGCCACGCCTCTTGCTCTCTTCCCCCTCCCTTCCTTGGACGAAGGAAGGGAGGGGGAAAAGAGCAAGAGGCGTGGCAAAGCGGCGGCGCGTCACTCTGACGCGGCGCCGCTTCACCACGCCTCTTGCTCTCTTCCCCCTCCCTTCCTTGGACGAAGGAAGGAGGGGAAGAGAGCAAGAGGCGTGGCGGCGGCGCGGGAGCTGCCACGCCCTCTGCTGCTTCCCCTCCCTTCCTTGGACGAAGCAAGGGAAGGGGAAAAGAGCAAGAGGCGTGGCGGCGGCGGGCGCTGTCACTCTGGAGGCAGCTTGCGCCACGCTCTTGCTCTCCTCCCTTCCTTGGACGAAGCAAGGGAGGGGGAAAGAGCAAGAGGCGGCGGCGCACGTCACTCTGGCGCCGCTTCACCACGCCTCTTGCTCTCTTCCCCCTCCTTCCTTGGACGAAGCAAGGGAGGGGGAAGAGAGCAAGAGGCGTGGCGGCTGGCGGGCGTCACTCTGACAGGCGCCGCTTCACACGCCTCTTGCTCTCTTCCCTCCCTTCCTTGGACGAAGCAAGGGAGGGGAAGAGAGCAAGAGGCGTGGCAATGGCGAAAGGCCACTTGATGAAAGACGCCTCTTGCTCTCTTCCCCCTCCCTTCCTTGGACGAAGCAACGGAGGGGAAGAGAGCAAGAGGCGCGGCGCGTGCGTCAGAGGCCTGGCAGAAAGGTGCGCCGTGGAGGTGTGCCGTGGCCGATGGCCCGATTTGCGGCGGCGGCGGTTGCGGCGCGGTTGCGGCAGCGTGGCGACGAGGTACGGCTTACTTTCGGGGTACGGCTTATATAAGCCGACCCCCCTGACACCCCCGATACGTCTTACAATCGGGGGTGTCTTACTATCGGGGAAACACGGTAGTTCTTGCGGAGCACTGGTGGTCCACGGACCACAGGTTGGAAACCACTGGTGTGGACGCACCCGCTTTTGTGGTGCTGCAAATATGGGAGACTCTGTTTCCTCTGGCCGTCCCGCTCCTTGGTTCATCATTTGCCTTTATGAACCAGCCCTTTGTGTTTCCAGCGACACAGAGTCCGAATTATGTGCGTTTCCACCCACAACGCGGCTTTTGTGCACCCCGGTGAACAGAAGGTTTTGTGCTCCTTTTCTGCCTCCCTCCAGAATCCAAGGCTCGATTATTGTTGGCAGTTTGGAGCAGAGGAGGCGGAAGAAAAGGGGGCCTTTTGTTCCAAACACACACCCGGGGACTTCTGACCCGGTCCCTTGTTCTGGAAGATGGCAGCTGTCCCGCGTCTAATTCACCCCATGCAAAGTCCCGAGGCTCACTGCTTTGTGGCTCCGTCTGGCCTTTTCGTTCCAAGTTTGCCTTCTCCCTTGATCGCTGGTTGATCATGCATTAAGAGAACACATTCAGTGGCTGCAAATAAATGCTCATTTGCATCTCATTCAAGAGATAACAGCGGGATATAATAATAATAATAACAATAATAACAATCTCCCCGTTGGGGACTCGGGGCCCAAAAGACAATTAAAACACAGATAATATAAAAATAAATAATATATAAATAAATAATATATAAATAGATAATATATTTATCTATTATATAAATGGGTTCACGTCATGTGATGTATACCTCAAACAAAGAAACCATACAACGCAGAAACACAATACTTGCCAACAGAAATAGGCCTCAAGCAAGGTACGTTTGTAGCAAAGAAACTCACCCCCCCAAACCTAAAGGGCCCCCAGAACAACAAGTAAAAATAAAACTACATTTACCAGCATCCTCCGGGGCAGCCAAAGACTCACCCAGCCTCTACATTCTGAACAACATGATTGGCTGGCAATAAGGGCGGATTTGCATAACTGCTGCACTAGCCAGCCAATATGAAAATTCCGATCCTTATTAAACTGCCAAAACAGAATAAGGAAAAGGCCTGAGCCAATCCCCAACACAAACACCCAAATCACTTCCAACCTAAAAATTTACACCCCAAAAAATCACAGACCACGCCCAAAATTGACAGTAAGGCTTCATTAACTTGATTTCCCTAACTAGCCCTCACTTACTGGGAAGCTGTTTACGCTCTAAATTGACAGTAAGACTTCATTAACTTGATTTCCCTAACTAGCCCTCACTTACTGGGAAGCTGTTTACGCTCTAAATTGACAGTAAGACTTCATTAACTTGATTTCACTAACTAGCCCTCACTTACTGGGAAGCTGTTTACGCTCTAAATTGACAGTAAGACTTCATTAACTTGATTTCCCTAACTAGCCCTCACTTACTGGGAAGCTGTTTACGCTCTAAATTGACAGTAAGACTTCATTAACTTGATTAACTAGCCCTAACTAGCTGGCCTCACTTACTGGGAAGCTGTTTACGCTGTTTAAATTGACAGTAAGACTTCATTAACTTGATTTCCCTAACTAGCCCTCACTTACTGGGAAGCTGTTTACGCTCTGAATTGACAGTAAGACTTCATTAACTTAATTCTCCCGACTAGGCCTCAGCTCATTGGACATTGTGTATGGCCTGAATTGACAGTAAGGCTTCATTAACTTGCTGTTCCTAACTAGGCCTCAGCTCATGGGACATTGTGTATGGCCTGAATTTACAGTAACCTACCTTGGCACACAGAGCCCCGACCATGCATGATGGGACTTGAGGTACCACCATGGAAAATGGGATTTGTAGTACTTCAAAACCCATCATTCCCCACAGACCACTGTAGCCCAGAACCAAGACCAATAAAGACCCAACTTGGCACACCATGCCCCCCATGACCCACACTCCATCCAACTGCAGTTTAGAGGAGGGCACACCGTGGATGATTGGACTTTCTCGCATCTCCTAAAAAGGGCACAGCAACGCGTGCCGGGTACAGCTAGTAAATAAATAAATATAACAACAACAACAACAATCTCCCCGTTGGGGACTCGGGGCGGCTTACAAGGGACAAGCCCAAAAGACAAATCATATCAATAAATAATATATAAATAATATAAATAAATAATAATATAAATAATATAAATAAATAATCTCTACATATAATAAAGCAGAATGTTTGTTAGTATGTGTGTGGGTGGGTATGTGTGTGGGCATGTATGTGGCCGCGTTTTGATTGGCTGCCACTTTCACAGGCCACAGCGACCAGCGTGGGTGATGGACCTGAACCAAACTTGGTACACATAACCCCCCTGACCCCCTTTACGTCCTGGTGGGGTTCGGGGGACATGACCCACAGATTATGGGATTTGTAGTACATTCCTACACTTTGGTTCCCACAGACCACTGTGGCCACCTCAAAAGACCAATACAGACCACACTTGGCATACACACACCCCATTACCCACTCTACGTCCTGGTGCACTTTGGAGGAGGGCGGACCATGGAATATGGAACTTGAAGTACCTCTACTCACATCATTGCTGTGGGCCGCAGTGACTGACTGCCTGAGGCCTTTCCTTTTCCCTCTGCGTCACCTTAGAATGTTGGAATGTAGATGGCCATTCAGAGTCCTTTATGCAAATACTCCCTCAGTGGCAACAAATCCCCTCTGTCTGCTGCCTTAGAATGTTGGGGTGCAGAGCCTGGCCAATCAGAGTCCTTTATGCAAATAATCCCACAGTTGCAACCAATCGAAATGCTGTCACATATTCCTCTGCACCTCCGCACCTCCCGCCGCAAACACTGACTTTTATTATATACATAGATAGATGATAGATAGATAGATAGATTAAATAGAATCAGCATAGAGTTAGAAGGGACTCTACCATGGTATTGGGGGAGAACAGACAGGAAGGAGAGAAGAAAGGAGGGAGTGAAAAAGGGAAGGAATGAAGGAGGGAAAGGAGGAAGGAAGGAAAGAGAGAAGAAGGGAGGGAAAGGAGGGAAGGGGGGGAAGGAAAGAAGTAAGGAAAGGAAGAGGTACCGAAGGAAGGAAGAAGAGAAAGTAGAAAGGAAAGAAAGGGGGGAGGAAAGGCAGGAAAGAGGAAAAGAAGGAAGGAAAAAGAAGGAGAAAAGGAAATAAAAAGTGAAAGAAGGAAGGAAACAAGGAGGGAAGAAAGGAGACAAAGGAACTTCCTTCCTTCCTTCTTTCCCTTTGGCAAGGGAAGTAGAGAGGAAAGGGAAAGGAAAGGCAGGAAAGAGGTAAAGAAGGAAGGAAGGAGAACAGACAGGAAGGAAGGAGAGAGGAAAGGAGGGAGGGGAAAAGGGAAGGAATGAAAGAGGGAAAGGGGGGAGGAAGGAAAGAGAGAAGGAGGGAGGGAAAAAAGGAAGGAGGGAAGGAAGAAAGGAAAGGAAAAAGACAGGAAAGGCAGGAAAGAGGTAAAGAAGGAAGGAAGGAGAACAGACAGGAATGAAGGAGGGAAAGGGGGGAGGAAGGAAAGAGAGAAGGAGGGAGGGAAGGAAGGAAGGAGGGAAGGAAGGAAAGATAGAAAGAGGTACTGAAGGAAGGTAGAAGAGAAAGTAGAAAGGAAAAGGAAAGGCAGGAAAGAGGTGAAGAAGGAAGGAGAAAAGACAGGAAGGGAGGACAGAAGGAGGGAGGGAAAAAGGGAAGGAAAGAGGGAAAGGGGAAGGAAGGAAGAAGAGAAAGTAGAAAGGAAAGAAAAGGGAAAGGCAGGAAAGAGGTGAAGAAGGAAGGAAGGAAGGAAGGAAGGAAGGAAGGAAGGAAGGAAGGAAGGAAGGAGAACAGACAAGAAGGAAGGACAGAAGAAAGGAGGGAGGGAAAAGGGAAGGAATGAAAGAGGGAAATGAGAGAGGAAGGAAAGAGAGAAGGAGGGAGGGAAAGAAGGAAAGGGAGAAGGAAGGAAAGAAGGAAGGAAAAGAAGAGGTACTTAAGGAAGGAAGAAGAGAAAGTAGAAAGGAAAGAAAAGGGGGAGGAAAGGCAGGAAAGAGGTAAAGAAGGAAGGAGAACAGACAGGAATGAAGGAGAGAAGAAAGAGTGGGGAAAGGGGAAGGAAGGAAAGAGAGAAAGGGGGAGGAAGGAAAAGAGAGAAGGAGGGAGGGAAAGAAGGAAGGAGGGAAGGAAGGAAGGAGGTACCGAAGGAAGGAAGAAGAAAAGTAGAAAGGAAAGAAAAAGGAAAGGTAGGAAAGAGGTAAAGACGGAAGGAAAACAGACAGGAAGGAAGGAGAGAGGAAAGAAGGGAGGGAAAGAAGGAAGGAGGAAACGAAGGAAAGAGATACCGAAGGAAGGAAGAAGAGAGTAGAAAGGAAAGGAAAAGGAAAGGCAGGAAAGAGGTAAAGAAGAAAGGAAGGAAGGAGAAAAGACAGGAAGGAAGGACAGAAGAAAGGAGGGAGGGGAAAAAGGGAAGGAATGGAAGAGGGAAACGGGGGAGGAAGGAAAGAGAGAAGGAGGAAGGGAAAAAAGGAAGGAGAGAAGGAAGGAAAGAGGTACCGAAGGAAGGAAGAAGAGAAAGTAGAAAAGAAAGGAAAAGGAAAGGCAGGAAAGAGGTAAAGAAGGAAGTAAGGAAAACAGACAGGAAGGAAAGACAGAAGAAAGGAGGGAGGGAAAAAGGGAAGGAATGAAAGAGGGAAACGGGGGAGGAAGGAAAGAGAGAAGGAGGAAGGGAATAAAGGAAGGAGGGCAGGAAGGAAAGAGGTACCGAAGGAAGGAAGAAGAGAAAGTAGAAAAGAAAGGAAAAGGAAAGGCAGGAAAGAGGTAACGAAGGAAGGAAGGAGAAAAGGAAATAAAAAGTGAAAGAAGAAAGGAAACAGGAAGAAGTAGAGAAAGTGGGAGGGAAGGAAGGAAAGAGAGAAGGAAGGATGAAACCAAAGAGCGAGAGAAGGAATGAAAGAAAGAGGTTGAGAAGGAAGAAAGGAGAGAAAGGGGAGAAAAGGGGGGAAGGAATAGGTAGGTACCTCTCTTTCATAATAGTCCAGATATCTACCTCTACTTCAAACATTTTTACTATAGGCCACAGCAATGCGTGGCAGGGCACCGCTAGTATATGTATATGTGTGTGTGTATGTATGTATATAATGCACCTTTGAAGCATGTTGACACTTGCTCCCTCTTCCTTCTGCAGGAAATTGAATGCCAGCTCTCTCATTTGTGAAATGCAACACGAAGAATGACTCACGCCAATTGATACCGGAGCGCTGGAAACCGCGTCCTACCCAAACCGCCAGCTCAGGACGGGAAAGGCTTTGACGTAGGCTTGGAAAATTGAGGGGAGTGAGGTGCAATTGGAAATTATAGTTCCGTACCAATCTGTATGCTTAGCAGGTAGAGAATAGGCCTATTGCAAGGGTAGGGAACCTATGGCTCGGGAGCCAGGCTGCCCTTGGCTCTTTTCATGATTGCATCTGGCTCTCCCCTTCCTTCTTTCCTCCATTCTCCCGCTTCCTTCTTTCCTCTTCCATTCTTTCCTTCTCTCCTTCTTTTTCGCTCCCTCTCTCCCTTCCTTCTTTCCTCCCTCCTTCCTTCCTCTTCCATTCTTTCCTTCTCTCCTTCCTTGTCCCTCCCTCTCTCCTTCCTTCTTTCCTCCATTCTCCCGCTTCCTTCCTACCTTCCTCTTCCATTCTATCCTTCTCTCCTTCCTTTTCCCTCCCTCTCTCCCCTTCCTTCTTTCCTCCCCCTTCCTTCCTTTCCTTCTCTCCTTCCCTTTCCCTCCCTCTCCCCTTCCTTCTTTCCACCGTTCTTCCTCTTCCGTCCTTTCTTTCTCCCCCTTTACCCCTTCCTTCTTCTCTCCTTCCTTTTCGCTCCCTCTCTCCCTTTCCTTCTTTCCTCCATTCCTCTTCCTTCCTTTCTTCCTCCCCTTCACCCTTCCCTTCTCTCCTTCCTTTTCCCTCCCTCTCCCCTTCCTTCTTTCCTCCATTCTCCCTCTTCCATCCTTCCCCTTTCTCCCGCTTCACCCTTTCCTTCTCTCCTTCCGTTTCCCTCCCTCTCCCCTTTTTTATTGCCTCACTCTTCCTTCCTCTTCCATTTTTTCCTTCTCTCCTTCCTTTTCCCTCCCTCTCTCCCCTTCCTTCTTTCCACCACTCTCCCTCTTCCTTCCTTCCTCCCCTTCACCCTTTCCTTTTCTCCTTCCTTTTCCCTCCTTCTCCCCTTCCTTCTTTCCACCACTCTCCCTCTTCCTTCCTTCCTTCCTCTTCCTTCCTTTCTTTCTCCCCTTCACCCTTTCCTTCTCTCCTTCCTTTTCCTTCCCTCTCCCCTTCCTTCTTTCCACCACTCTCCCTCTTCCTTCCTTCCTTCCTCTTCCTTCCTTTCTTCCTCCCCTTCACCCTTTCCTTTTCTCCTTCCTTTTCCCTCCTTCTCCCCTTCCTTCTTTCCACCACTCTCCCTCTTCCTTCCTTCCTTTCTCCCCTTCACCCTTTCCTTTTCTCCTTCCTTTTCTCTCCCTCTCCCCTTCCTTCTTTCCACCACTCTCCCTCTTCCTTCCTTCCTTTCTCCCCTTCACCTTTTCCTTCTCTCCTTCCTTTTCCTTCCCTCTCCCCTTCCTTCTTTCCACCACTCTCCCTCTTCCTTCCTTCCTTCCTCTTCCTTCCTTTCTTTCTCCCCTTCACCCTTTCCTTTTCTCCTTCCTTTTCCTTCTTCCCCTTCCTTCTTTCCACCACTCTCCCTCTTCCTTCCTTCCTTCCTCTTCCTTCCTTCCTTTCTCCCCTTCACCCTTTCCTTCTCTCCTTCCTTTTCCTTCCCTCCCTCTCCCCTTCCTTCTTTCCACCACTCTCCCTCTTTCTTCCTTCCTTCCTCTTCCTTCCTTTCTTTCTCCCCTTCACCCTTTCCTTCTCTCCTTCCTTTTCCCTCCCTCCCTCTTCCTTCCTTCCTCTTGTATTCTTTTTCCTCCAAGTCTTCCTTTCTTTCTCCTTCCTTTCTTTTCACTTCCCTCTCTCTCTCCCCTTCTTTCGTTTCTTCTTTTCCCTTCATTATTTTAGTTTTTCCTCACTACTTTTCCTTTCTTTTCCCCACCCTTTCCTTTCCTTCCCATTTCCTTCTTTCTTTTCCCCTCGTCTCTCTCCTGCTTTTCTTCTTTTTCCATGGTTTGTTCTTTTCTTTCTTCCTCTCCTCCTCCCTCCTTTATTTCCTCTGTCTGTCTTTCTTTCTTTCCCCCTTCCTTACATCCGTCTTTTCTTCCTTCCCAGAGTCCTGAGCGTGCCTTTTGCAGAGCCAGGTCTGAAGTGTCCGTCATTCTGCCGAAGGGGAATCCTTTTCTCATCGTATGCACGTATAGACTCACATTCAGTTGAATTCAGTCTTAAAATATATTATATACTAGCTGAGGACCCATGGTCCCCCGTTCTCCAATCTGCACCAGGATGTAGAGTGGGTCATGGGGGCTCTGTGTGCCAAGTGTGGTCTTGATCAGTCATTGGATGAGGGTGGCAGAAGTCTCAGAAGGTGAGTGAAGGTACTTCAACTCCCATCATCCATGGTCCATCCCACTCAAAACTGCACCAGGATGTAGAGTTGGTCATGGGTACTCTGTGTGCCAAGTTTGGGCCTGGTCTGTGATTTGTAGGGGCTGCAGTGTTGTTTGGGAAGTGAAGGACGTGAAGGATGCAAATCCCATCATTCGTGGCCCCTCCTGCCCTAAACCACACCAGGTTGTGAAGTGGGCCATTGGGCCCCTGTTTGCCAAGTTTGGTCCTTTTGCTGTGGGCCGCAGTGTCTGACTGCCTGAGGCCTTTCCTTTTCCCTCTGAGTCACTTTAGAATGTTGGAATGTGGTTGGCCAATCGGAGTCCTTTATGCAAATACCATTTCAGTGGTAACCAATCCCCTCTGTCTGGGGCCGTAGAATGTTGGGAGTTCTGAGGCTGGCCAATCAGAGCCCTTTATGCAAATAATCCCACAGTTACAGCCAATCGAAACGCTGGCACATATTCCTCCCGTCGCACCACCACACCACCGCCCGCAGCAGGATGTAGAGTGGGTCATGGGTACTCTGTGTGCCAAGTTTAGTCTTGATCCAGCATTATTGGGAGTTGCAGTGGTATCATGAAATTACTGAAGGTAGTGCAAGTCCCATCATCGCTGTGTGTCCCGTCCCCCAAAGTGTAGTAGGATGTAGATTGGGTCATGGGGGCTCTGTGTGCTAAGTTTGGTCTGTATTGGTGAATGGATGAGGGATGCATTGTTTTTCGGAAGTGAGTGAAGGTACTTCAAGTCCCATCATCCGTGGTCCGTCTCACAGTAAACTGCACCAGGCTGTAGAGTGGGTCATGAGGGCTCTGTGTGCCAGATTTGGTGTTGATCAGTCATTGGATTAGGTTTGTAGCAGGATTGGGAAGTGAAGGAAGGTACTGCAAGTCCCATCATCCATGTTCTGTCCCCTCCAAACTTCAGTAGGATGTAGAGTGGGTCACTGGGGCTCTGTGTGCCAAGTGTGGACTTTCTCGGTGTTTGTTGGGGGCCACAGTGGTCTGTGGGAACAGAGGGGTGTAAAAGTACCACAAATCCCATCATCCATTGTCAGTCCTCCCCCAAACCTCACCAGGACGTGAAGGCAGTCATGGGGGTTATGTATGGCAAGTTTGGTCTCGATCAGTGATTGGATGAGGGTTGCAGCGGACTTGGGAAGTGAGTAGAGGCACTTCAAGTCCCATCATCCATGGTCCACCCTCCTCCGAACTGCACCAGGACGTAGAGTGGGTCATGGGGGCTGTGTGTGCTGAGTGTGGTCTGTATTGGTCCTTTTGGTGGCCTCAGTGGTCTGTGGGAACCAAAGTCTTGGAAAGTACTACAAATCCCATAATACGTGGGTCATGTCATAGGGGGGTAATGTGTACCAAGTTTGGTGCAGGTCCATCACCCGCGCTGGTTACTGTGGCCTGTGAAAGTGGCTGCCACATATCCGCCCTGGCCTGTGAAAGTGGCTGCCACATATCCGCCCTGGCCTGTGAAAGTGGCTGCCACATATCCGCCCTGGCCTGTGAAAGTGGCTGCCACATATCCGCCCCTGGCCTGTGAAAGTATACCGGTGTAAAACAGAAAGGAGTAAAAAAAAAATGGAAAAGGCCTGCATGGAATTAGCAGTAAGGTCCAATGAGGCTGGGTGAGGGGGCTTTGGGCCAGAATTATTTATATAAGCATTAAAAGGCATTAGAGAAAGGTACTTATTGTTTTCTCTTGTGTCTTTTGAGTGAAGTAGGGCCTTACCTTGTAGAGTGACAGTGCCTGTTCTAAAGATCCTGTCAGAAGCTGCCTTTCTCTGACACTGTGTTGAAGAGGGAAGATGGATGCCTCTTTTGGGCCTATCTGGGAGAAGGGGATTTGTAGGGGCTACAATGTTTTCTGGGAAGTGAATTGGGATGCAAATCCCATCATTAGTCGGCCATCCTGCCCTAAACTCTATTTTGGGGCCTGTAATGTTATGGCCTGCTATTGGTAACTTTAAAAGGGTGCATGGCAGGCAGCCGTTTTCTAAAAGCTGAGGGGAGGAGAATACAGGAATCCATTTTGTTTTCACAGAGCCAAGTGGGGAGGGAATGCTGATGGTGCATTTTTTCCCCTCAGTGGGAAGAAATCCTGTTGTTTGAATGTGGAGGCCTGGATTCTGGGATGCTGGCTAATCAGTGGCTATCAATGCCCTCTGTCTGGTGCCTTAGAATTTTGGAGGGGCGAGGCTGTCCAATCAAAGAACTTTATGCAAATAGCTGCCACATATCCGCCCTTCCGCCCTCCGCATACACACATACACACATACAAACATTCCGTTTTATAAAGGTATACAGATACAGATATACAGATATACAGATACAGACTAGCTTGGGGACCCGGCGTTACCCGGGTCATTTGAGAAGTGCACCAGGCTGTAGAGTGGGTCATGGGGGCTCTGTGTGCCAAGTTTGGTCTTGATCCAGCAGTATTGGGAGTTGCAGTGGTATCATGAAATTACTGAAGGTAGTGCAAGTCCCATCGTCTGTGGTCCACCCTCCTCCAACCTGCAGCAGGATGTAGAGTGGGTCATGGGGGGGGGGGTGTGGCAAGTTTGGTCTGTATTGGTGAAAGGATGAGGGTTGCATTTGTTTGGAGGTAGTGAGTGAAGGAACTTCAAGTCCCATCATCTGTGGTCCGTCTCACACAAAACTGCACCAGGATGTAGAGTGGGTCATGAGGGCTCTGTGTGCCAGGTTTGGTGTTGATCAGTCATTGGATTAGGTTTGCAGCAGTCTTGGAAAGTGAGGGAAGGTACTGCAAGTCCCATCATCCATGGTCTGCCCTCCTCCCAACTGCAGCAGGATGTAGAGTGGGTCATGAGGGCTCTGTGTGCCAGGTTTGGTGTTGATCAGTCATTGGATTAAGTTTGCAGCAATCTTGGAAAGTGAGGGAAGGTACTTCAAGTCCCATCATCCGTGGTCTGCCCTACTCTAAATTGCAGTAGGATGTAGAGTGGGTCACTGGGGCTCTATGTGCCAAGTGTGGTTTTCATAGGTGTTCGTTGGGGGCCACAGTCGTCTGTGGTAGTAGAGGGGTGTGAAAGTACTACAAATCCCATTGTCCATTGGCAGCCCCCCCCAAAAAATAACCTCACCAGGCTGTGAAGGGAGTAATGGGGGTTATGTGTGCCAAGTGTGGTCTCGATCAGTAATTGGATGAGGGACGCAGTGGACTTAGGAAGGGAGTAGAGGTACTTCAAGTCCCATCATCCATGGTCCGCCCTCCTCCAAAGTGCCCGAGGACGTAGAGTGGGTAATGGGGGATGTGTGCGGCAAGTGTGGTCTGTATTGGCCCTTTGAGGTGGCCACAGTCGTCTGTGGGAACCAAAGTGTTTGAATGTACTACAAATCCCATAATCCGTGGTCCATGTCCCCCAAACCGCACCAGGACGTAAAGGGGGTTAGGGGGGTTATGTGTACCAAGTTTGGTGCAGGTCCATCACCCGCGCTGGTCGCTGTGGCCTGTGAAAGTGGCAGCCAATCAGAACGCCGGCACATACATACAAACCCACCCACCCATCCACATACAAACAAACATTCCGCTTTATTATATAGATATAGATAGATACTATATCAGGGCTGTCCAACTTCTACCAGCCCAAGGGTCGGAATTCCGGTGACTGATCAGGTGGCGGGCCGGTCGCAGCGGGGGGCGTGGTCGCTCGTGGGGGACGTGGTCGCTTGCAGGGGCGGGGCCGATCGCGGGGGCAGGGCCGATCACGGGGGCGATTTCTCCCGGTTCTGCCGCCCTGGCTGACGTTGTAGGAGGGAGGGCGAAGCTAAGGAGGGCTCCCCTTGGCCCCTCCCTCCCTCCTACAGCGTCAGCCAGGTCGGCAGAAGCGGCAATTTCTCCCGGTTCTGCCGCCCTGGCTGACGTTGTAGGAGGGAGGGCGAAGCTAAGGAGGGCTCCCCTTGGCCCCTCCCTCCCTCCTACAGCGTCAGCCAGGTCGGCAGAAGCGGCAAGTTCTCCCGGGTCTGCCGCCCTGGCTGACGTTGTAGGAGGGAGGGGCGGAGCCAAGGAGGGCTCCCCCAGGCCCCCCCCTCCCTCCTCCAGCGTCAGCCAGGTAGGCAGAAGCGGCAATTTCTCCCGGTTCTGCCGCCCTGGCTGACACTGTAGGAGGGAGGGCGAAGCTAAGGAGGGCTCCCCTTGGCCCCTCCCTCCCTCCCACAGCGTCAGCCAGGACGGCAGAAGCGGCAATTTCTTCCGGTTCTGCCGCCCTGGCTGAGGTTGTAGGGGGGAGGGCGACGCTAAGGAGGGCTCCCCTTGGCCCCCCTCCCTCCTACAGCGTCAGCCAGGTTGGCAGAAGAAGCGGCATTCTCCGGTTCTGCCGCCCTGGCTGACATTGTAGGAGGGAGGGCGAAGCTAAGGAGGGCTCCCCTTGGCCCCTCCCTCCCTCCTACAGCGTCAGCCAGGTTGGCAGAAGCGGCAATTTCTCCGGTTCTGCCGCCCTGGCTGACGCTGTAGGAGCGAGTGCGAAGCCAAGGAGGGCTCCCCTTGGCCCCTCTTTCCCTCCCACAGCGTCAGCCCGGTTGGCAGCAGCGGCAATTTCTCCCGGTTCTGCCGACCTTTCTGAAATTGTAGGAGGGAGGCGAAGCCAAGGAGGGCTCCCCTTGGCCCCTCCTCCCTCCCACAGCGTCAGACAGGGTGGCAAAAGCGGCAACGTCTCCCGGTTCTGCCGCCCTGGCTGAAGCTGTAGGAAGGAGGGCAAAGCTAAGGAGGGCTCCCCTTGGCCCCTCCCGCCCTCCTACAGCGTCAGCCAGGTTGGCAGAAGCGGCAATTTTCCGGTTCTGCCGCCCTGGCTGACATTGTAGGAGGGAGGGCGGCTAAGGAGGGCTCCCCTGGGCCCTCCTCCCTCCTACAGCGTCAGCCAGGTCGGCAGAAGCGGCAATTTTCCCGGTACTGCCGCCCTGGCTGACGCTGTTGACGGGGGGGCGAAGCTAAGGAGGGTTCCCCTTGGCCCCTCCCTCCCTCCTACAGTGTCAGCCAGGTCGGCAGAAGCGGCAATTCTCCGAGTTCTGCCGCCCTGGCTGACGTTGTAGGAGGGAGGGCGAAGCTAAGGAGGGCTCCTGGCCCCCCCCTCCCTACACAGCGTCAGCCAGGTCGGCAGAAGCGGCAATTTCTCCCGGTTCTGCCACCCTGGCTGACGTTGTAGGAGGAGGGCGGAGCCAAGGAGGGCTCCCCTTGGCCCCTCCCTCCCTCCTACAGCATCAGCCAGGTCGGCAGAAGCGGCAATTTCTCCCGGTTCTGCCGCCCTGGCTGACGTTGTAGGAGGGAGGGCGGAGCTAAGGGGGGCTCCCCTTGGCCCCTCCCACAGCGTCAGGGCGGCAGAAGCGGCGTGCGCATGCGCACTTTTTTTCGGGAATTTTTTTTTTAAAAAATTCGGGATTTTTAAAATTTTTTATTTTTATTGCAGGAATGTAGGGGGGCGGATCCAGGGGCTGGAGGGCCGTGTACGGCCCGCGGGCCACCTGTTGGACAGCCCTGTACTATATGGCTCTCACTGAAATACATTTCCAATTATTTTGCTTTCATGGCTCTCTGAGTCAAAAAGGTTCCCCGGCCCCTGGTCTAGTGCTTTGATGCTTTGGGGGGGCCCAAAGTGGGTCACGGAAACCAAAACATGAGTTTTTTGTGACCCACTGAAATGCCAGGTTTCCACGGAAGTGAAAGGGAGGAGTCGTAAAAAAAAATAATAATTCATTTCCCTGCCCAATTGAAAAAGGTATCGACTGAGCTCCCCCCAATATTGTTTAGACAGGAGGCAAAGCTGTTCCATTGTTAGGAATCCCGGCCAAAAAAAAAGACGCCTCCCCACCGAGGCCTGTTCTCCAAACAAGGGAAGCGGCCCACACAATGAAAGGAAGAGGAGGTTCCCCTTGTCCCTTGGAACTCAATGGAAAATAATACACTACTAGGTCCCCAATTTGGCCAGGTTGGAAAGATGAGAAGCAGGTTCATTGCCCCCCCCCCCCTCAGCCACTTAAGCAGGAAAGGGCCTCCGGCTGTTAGGAATGGTGGGAGTTGGAGTCCAAAGCACCCAGAGGGCCAAAGTTTTCCCATGCCTGTTTGAAGGACCTTAAAGTGGTGAGCCTCCTTCCAACATTGGGGTTCTGGATAGAAAACAAACAACAACATAACATAACATTGAGTCCATAGTGCTCTCTGGGTGTAGGTGAACTACAACTTCCAAACTCAAGGTCAATTCCCAAGCAAACCCTTTCAAGTACTTTCTGTTGGTCATGAGAGTTCAATGTGCCAAGTTTGGTTCAATTCCATTGTTGCAAGACTTCAGGATGCTCTTTGATTGTGTGTTAACTACAAATCCCAGCAACTACAACTCCCAAATGTCAAGGTCTATTTTTCCCAAACTCCATCTGTGTTCACATTTGGGCATATTGAGTATTCATGCCAAGTTTGGTCCTGATCCAACATTGTTTGAGTCCACGGTGCTCTCTGGATATAGGTGAACTACAACTCCAAAACTCAAGGTCAATGCCCACCAAACTCTTATAGTATTTTCTCTTGGTTATGGGAGTTCTGTGTGGGACGTTTGTGCCTTTCAGCCATTCCTGCCAGGATATCTATGTTGTGTTCATCGAAACAGGCCCAGGTTTCACACTGAGTGTATAAATACATTTAAAAACATATTAACTATATGTATGACTGTGTTAGAGTGTCGTTTTGTGTCATTTTGGTTGGTGGTGTGCCCCAGGGTTTTGTACATGTAAAAAGAGTGTCGCGGCTCAAAAATGTTGAAAAACACTGTTGGAGAGGGTCGGAGAAAAGGATATGGAGCTTTTTGGAGAGATAGAAGTCAGGCCAAAGGTACCATATATACTCAAGTATAAGCCGAGGCACCTACGTTTACCACCGAAAAAACTGTGAAAACAGATCGGCTCGAGTATAAACTCAGGGTGGGAAATGCAAATAGATAACAATACAATTATATTAATTGAGGCATCAGTAGGTTAAATGTTTTTTGAATATTTACATTAAACTGTAATTTAAGATAAGACTTCCCAATAATAATAATAATAGTAATAATATTTTACTCTATTGTTACCGTTATTATTACATTTCCATTATTTTACTCATCTTTTCCGGCTAGCCTTGTGGATAATAATAATAATATATATAATAATATTATATAATTTTGTGTATAATATTATATAATAATATAGTATAATATATAATACTAGCTGTACCCGGCACGCATTGCTGTGCCCTTTTTAGGAGATGCGAGGAAGTCCAATCATCCACGGTGTGCCCTCCTCTAAACTGCAGTTGGATGGAGTGTGGGTCATGGGGGGCATGGTGTGCCAAGTTGGGTCTTTATTGGTCTTGGTTCTGGGCCACAGTGGTCTGTGGGGAGTGATGCGTTTTGAAGTACTACAAATCCCGTTTTCCATGGTGGTACTTCAAGTCCCATCATGCATGGTCGGGGCTCTGTGTGCCAAGGTAGGTTACTGTAAATTCAGGCCATACACAATGTCCCATGAGCTGAGGCCTAGTTAGGAACAGCAAGTTAATGAAGCCTTACTGTCAATTCAGGCCATACACAATGTCCAATGAGCTGAGGCCTAGTCGGGAGAATCAAGTTAAGGAAGCCTTACTGTCAATTCAGAGCGTAAACAGCTTCCCAGTAAGTGAGGGCTAGTTAGGGAAATCAAGTTAATGAAGCCTTACTGTCAATTTAGAGCGTAAACAGCTTCCCAGTAAGTGAGGGCTAGTTAGGAAATCAAGTTAATGAAGTCTTACTGTCAATTCAGAGCGTAAACAGCTTCCCAGTAAGTGAGGGCTAGTTAGGGAAATCAAGTTAATGAAGCCTTACTGTCAATTCAGAGCGTAAACAGCTTCCCAGTAAGTGAGGGCTAGTTAGGGAAATCAAGTTAATGAAGTCTTACTGTCAATTCAGAGCGTAAACAGCTTCCCAGTAAGTGAGGGCTAGTTAGGGAAATCAAGTTAATGAAGTCTTACTGTCAATTCAGAGCGTAAGCAGCTTCCCAGTAAGTGAGGGCTAGTTAGGGAAATCAAGTTAATGAAGCCTTACTGTCAATTCAGAGCGTAAACAGCTTCCCAGTAAGTGAGGGCTAGTTAGGGAAATCAAGTTAATGAAGTCTTACTGTCAATTCAGAGCGTAAACAGCTTCCCAGTAAGTGAGGGCTAGTTAGGGAAATCAAGTTAATGAAGTCTTACTGTCAATTCAGAGCGTAAACAGCTTCCCAGTAAGTGAGGGCTAGTTAGGGAAATCAAGTTAATGAAGCCTTACTGTCAATTCAGAGCGTAAACAGCTTCCCAGTAAGTGAGGGCTAGTTAGGAAATCAAGTTAATGAAGCCTTACTGTCAATTCAGAGCGTAAACAGCTTCCCAGTAAGTGAGGGCTAGTTAGGGAAATCAAGTTAATGAAGTCTTACTGTCAATTCAGAGCGTAAACAGCTTCCCAGTAAGTGAGGGCTAGTTAGGGAAATCAAGTTAATGAAGCCTTACTGTCAATTCAGAGCGTAGAATCAAGTTAATGAAGTCTTACTGTCAATTTAGAGCGTAAACAGCTTCCCAGTAAGTGAGGGCTAGTTAGGGAAATCAAGTTAATGAAGTCTTACTGTCAATTCAGAGCGTAAACAGCTTCCCAGTAAGTGAGGGCTAGTTAGGAAATAAAGTTAATGAAGCCTTACTGTCAATTCAGAGTGTAAACAGCTTCCCAGTAAGTGAGGGCTAGTTAGGGAAATCAAGTTAATGAAGTCTTACTGTCAATTCAGAGCGTAAACAGCTTCCCAGTAAGTGAGGGCTAGTTAGGGGAAATCAAGTTAATGAAGCCTTACTGTCAATTCAGTGCGTAAACAGCTTCCCAGTAAGTGAGGGCTACTTAGGGAAATCAAGTTAATGAAGTCTTACTGTCAATTTAGAGCGTAAACAGCTTCCCAGTAAGTGAGGGCTAGTTAGGGAAATCAAGTTAATGAAGTCTTACTGTCAATTCAGAGCGTAAACAGCTTCCCAGTAAGTGAGGCCTAGTTAGGGAAATCAAGTTAATGAAGTCTTACTGTCAATTCAGAGCGTAAACAGCTTCCCAGTAAGTGAGGGCTAGTTAGGGAAATCAAGTTAATGAAGTCTTACTGTCAATTCAGAGCGTAAACAGCTTCCCAGTAAGTGAGGGCTAGTTAGGGAAATCAAGTTAATGAAGTCTTACTGTCAATTCAGAGCGTAAACAGCTTCCCAGTAAGTGAGGGCTAGTTAGGGAAATCAAGTTAATGAAGTCTTACTGTCAATTCAGAGCGTAAACAGCTTCCCAGTAAGTGAGGCCTAGTTAGGGAAATCAAGTTAATGAAGTCTTACTGTCAATTCAGAGCGTAAACAGCTTCCCAGTAAGTGAGGGCTAGTTAGGGAAATCAAGTTAATGAAGCCTTACTGTCAATTTTGGGCGTGGTCTGTGTTTTTTGGGGTGTAATTTTTCGGTTGGAAGTGATTTGGGTGTTTGTGTTGGGGATTGGCTCAGGCCTTTTCCTTATTCTGTTTTGGCAGTTTATTATGGATCGGAATTTTCATGTTGGCTGGCCAGTGCAGCAGTTATGCAATCCGCCCTTATTGGCAGCCAATCATGTTGTTCAGAATGTAGAGGCTGGGTGAGTCTTTGGCTGCCCCGGAGGATGCTGGTAAATGTAGTTTTATTTTTACTCGTTGTTTTGGGGGCCTTTTAGGTTTTGGGGGGGAAAGTTTCTTTGCTACAAACGTACCTTGCTTGAGGCCTATTTCTGTTGGCAAGTATTGTGTTTCTGCGTTGTATGGTTTCTTTGTTTGAGGTATACATCACATGACGTGAACCCATTTATATAATAGATTATATAATAATATTATCATATATTATATATAATATTATTATATAATACTATTATATATAAAATTATAATATATTATTATTATCCACATTGAACTGGATATTTTTATATATATGGAATTCTATATATAATATTATTATATAATAATATATGCTTATATAATATATAATATTATTATATTATTATATTATATTTTATTATTATGTAGAGTTTACACAGCTGTGTGGAAGGGGTCATAGAAGCCACACGAAAGGGTTTGTGGGTTTGGAGAGGGAGAAGGAGGCCCCTTTGACACAGCTGCATCATATTCCATGTTATCTGCTTTGAACTGGAATATATAGCCGTGGGGGCCTGGAGAAGTACTGGTAGGGTTGTGGGGGGATTGATTTTGTCATTTGGGAGTTGAACTTGCTGGGATTTATAGTTCACCTACAATCAAAGAGCATTCTGAACTCTGCCAACAATGGAATTGAACCAAACTCGGAACACACAGCTCCCACGGCCAACAGAAAATACTGGAAGGGTTTGGTGGGCATTGACCTTGAATTTGGGAGATGTAGTTCACCTATATCTAGAGAGTGCTGTGGACTCAAACAACGATAGATTTGAACCAAACTTGGCATGAATACCCAATATGCCCAAATGTTAACACTGGTGGAGTTTGAGGAAAATAGACCTTGAGATTTGTGAGCTGTAGTTGCTGGGATTTATAGTTCACCTACAATCAAAGAGGATTCTGAACTCCACCAACAATGGAACTTGGCACAAAGAACTCCCACAACCAACAGAAAATACTGGAAGGGTTTGGTGGGCACTGATCTTGAGTTTGGGAATTGTAGTTCACCTACACCCAGAGAGCACTGTGGGCCTTTGGGAGTTGTCGTTCCAGGGAATGTATAGTACCCTGGAAAATAGACCTTTACATTTGCGAGTTGTAGTTGCTGGGATTTATAGTTCACCTACAATCCAAGAGCATTCCGACCTTGAGTTTGGGAATTGTAGTTCACCTACACCCAGAGAGCACTGTGGGCATTTGGGAGTTTTCGTTCCAGGGATGTATAGTTCCCTGGAAAATAGACCTTGACGTTTGTGAGGTGTAGTTGCTGGGATGTATAGTTCACCTACAATCCAAGAGCATTCCGACCTTGAGTTTGGGAATTGTAGTTCACCTACACCCAGAGAGCACTGTGGACATTTGGGAGTTGTCGTTCCAGGGATGTATAGTTCCCTGGAAAATAGATCTTGACGTTTGTGAGGTGTAGTTGCTGGGATTTATAGTTCACCTACAATCCAAGAGCTTGTAAAGAGCTCCAGAAAGATCTCTCGGAATTGAGTGAATGGGCAACAAAGTGGCAAATGCATTTTAACCTAAACAAGTGTAAAGTCATGCACATTGGGGCAAAGAACCCCAACCACACCTACCAATTGATGGGGTCAAAGCTTTCCGAGACAAACCAGGAAAGGGATCTCGGGGTCTTGGTGGACAGCTCAATGAAGATGTCAACCCAGTGCGCAGCAGCAGTGAAAAAAGCAAATTCTATGCTTGGCATGATCAGGAAGGGAATCGAAAATAGGTCGGCAAATGTTGTATTGCCTCTCTACAAATCTATGGTGAGGCCACATTTGGAGTACTGTGTACAATTCTGGTCTCCGCACCTTAAGAAGGATATAACGGAACTGGAAAAGGTACAGAAAAGGGCAACAAGAATGATCCAAGGGATGGAGCGGCTCCCTTACGAAATCAGGTTGCAACGCCTTGGTCTTTTCAGCCTTGAAAGACGGCGTTTAAGAGGTGACTTGATCGAAGTGTATAAAATCATGCATGGGATAGAAAAGGTGAATAGAGAAAAAATATTTCCTCTGTCACAAAACACTAGGACTAGAGGGCACTCCCTAAAGCTCCAAAGAAGGAAAGTTAGGACTAATAAAGGGAAATATTTCTTCACCCAGAGGGCCATTGGGTTATGGAACTCACTTCCAGAGGAGGTTGTGACAGCGGTCAGCCTGGACAGCTTCAAGGCAGGATTAGACAGATTCATGGATACCAAGTGTATCGGTAGTTACTGAAAAGGACACTCAAGTGCCACCTCGGAGTTGGTTGAGGTGGGCAGGATTTCCCCGGGTACTGGTTGTGGGGGGTCGGGAGCAGGTCAGGGTTTTGCCCTCCCTTCTGCTCCAGATCCCCGTGTACAACTGGTGGGCCACTGTGTGATACAGAATGCTGGACTAGATGGGCTGAGGTCCGATTCAGCATGGCTCTTCTTATGTTCTTATGTTCTTATATGTTCTAAGCATTCCGACGTTGAGTTTGGGAATTGTAGTTCACCTACACCCAGAGAGCACTGTGGACATTTGTGAGTTGTCGTTCCAGGGAATGTATAGTTCCCTGGAAAATAGACCTTGACATTTGGGAGTTGTAGTTCCAGGGACGTATAGTTCCCTTGGAAAATAGACCGTGGCATTTGTGGAGTTGTAGTTCCAGGAATGGATAGTTCCCTTGGAAAATAGGCCTTGACATTTGGGAGTTGTAGTTCCAGGAATGGATAGTTCCCTTGGAAAAGCGGCCTTGACATTTGTGGAGTTGTAGCTCCAGGGATGTATAGTTCCCTTGGAAAATAGACCTTGACATTTGTGGAGTTGTAGTTCCAGGGATGTATAGTTCCCTTGGAAAATAGGCCTTGACATTTGGGAGTTGTAGTTCCAGGGATGTATAGTTCCCTTGGAAAATAGACCGTGGCATTTGTGGAGTTGTAGTTCCAGGAATGGATAGTTCCCTTGGAAAATAGGCCTTGACATTTGGGAGTTGTAGTTCCAGGGATGTATAGTTCCCTTGGAAAATAGGCCTTGACATTTGTGGAGTTGTAGCTCCAGGGATGTATAGTTCCCTTGGAAAATAGACCTTGACATTTGTGGAGTTGTAGTTCCAGGGATGTATAGTTCCCTTGGAAAATAGACCTTGACATTTGGGAGTTGTAGTTCCAGGGATGTATAGTTCCCTGGAAAATAGACCTTGACATTTGTGGAGTTGTGGTTCCAGGGATGTATAGTTCCCTTAGAAAATAGACCTTGACATTTGTGGAGTTGTGGTTCCAGGGATGTATAGTTCCCTTAGAAAATAGGCCTTGACATTTGTGGAGTTGTAGTTCCAGAGATGTATAGTTCCCTTGGAAAATAGACCTTGACATTTGTGGAATTGTAGTTCCAGGGATGTATAGTTCCCTTAGAAAATAGGCCTTGACATTTGTGGAGTTGTAGTTCCAGGGATGTATAGTTCCCTTGGAAAATAGACCTTGACATTTGGGAGTTGTAGTTCCAGGGATGTATAGTTCCCTGGAAAATAGACCTTGACATTTGGGAGTTGTAGTTCCAGGGATGTATAGTTCCCTTGGAAAATAGACCTTGACATTTGGGAGTTGTAGTTCCAGGGATGTATAGTTCCCTTGGAAAATAGACCTTGACATTTGGGAGTTGTAGTTCCAGGGATGTATAGTTCCCTGGAAAAGAGAGCACTTGACATTTGGGAGTTGTAGTTCCAGGGATGTATAGTTCCCTTGGAAAATAGACCTTGACATTTGGGAGTTGTAGTTCCAGGGATGTATAGTTCCCTGGAAAATAGACCTTGACATTTGGGAGTTGTAGTTCCAGGGATGTATAGTTCCCTTGGAAAATAGACCTTGACATTTGTGAGTTGTAGTTCCAGGGATGTATAGTTCACCTACAATCCAAGAGCATTCCGACCTTGAGTTTGGGAACTGTAGTTCACCTACACCCAGAGAGCACTGTGTTTTCTGATGGTCTTTGTTTGGAGACCCCTTGAACACCCCCAGGTTGAGAAACACTGAGCTAGGCCAAGGGGTTTTGGGAGCTCTAGTTCGAGGTCTAGGGAAATTGGGGGTGGGGGGGGGGGTGGAAAATGGGGTCCTTTTGGAGAAGGGGAAGGGGCCTTGCTATTGGGGAGCTTTGGGAGAAGCTAGGCCCACCCAGGAGGGAGGAGAAGGAACAGGCCCCAGTTCTGGGGGGAAGGGTGGAAGGGAGGCAGGGCAGCTGGGCCAAGGGGGCCTGCCCCCAGGGCCCCCTCCCCAAGGCTCCAGGGGAGACTTAACTGTTGCCCGGGGCGCGGACGGCGTGGTCCTGGTCTTCGGCTGCTGGTCCCGGCTCCCCCGCTTCAAGCAGAAGCAGCTTCTCATCGCCCGCTGGAAGGGAGGCAGGAGCGAGGAGAGGAGGGAGGGTTGGCAAGGCGGTGGGGGTCCTTACCGGAGCCGGGGCCCCCTTCTTCCCGGAGCCGGATCAGGAGCCCAGGCGGCCGGCTGGGGCCGAGGAAGGGCGGGGGGGAGGCCTGGCGCCGCCTCCGAAGAGCCCGCTGCCTCTGCTGCTCTTGCTCCCGAGGAGGAGGGCGAGGGGACGCCGAGGAGAAGACAGAGCCCCCTGCCTCCCGGAGACCGCACTGCCGCACACTCCCTTCCCCTCCGCGAAGAGGCAAGAGGGCGCACAGGGCTTGGGGGAGGGAGGTGTCCTGAGGGCGCACAGGGCTTTGGGGAGGGCGCACAGGGCTTTGGGGAGGGAGGTGTCCTGAGGGCGCACAGGGCTTTGGGGAGGGCGCACAGGGCTTTGGGGAGGGAGGTGTCCTGAGGGCGCACAGGGCTTTGGGGAGGGCGCACAGGGCTTTGGGGAGGGCGCACAGGGCTTTGGGGAGGGAGGTGTCCTGAGGGCGCACAGGGCTTTGGGGAGGGCGCACAGGGCTTTGGGGAGGGCGCACAGGGCTTGGGGGAGGAGGTGTCCTGAGGGCACACAGGGCTTTGGGGAGGGCGCACAGGGCTTTGGGGAGGGCGCACAGGGCTTGGGGGAGGGCGCACAGGGCTGTGGGGAGGGAGGGGTCGTGAGGGCGCACAGGGCTTTGGGGAGGCGCACAGGGCTTTGGGGGAGGCGCACAGGGCTTTGGGGAGGAGGTGTCCTGAGGGCGCACGGGGCTGGGGGGGGAGAGGTGTCCTGAGGCGCACAGGGCTTTGAGGAGGGCGCACAGGGCTTTGGGGAGGCGCACAGGGCTTTGGGGAGGGAGGTGTCCTGAGGGCGCACAGGGCTTTGGGGAGGGCGCACAGGGCTTTGGGGAGGGAGGTGTCCTGAGGGCGCACGGGGTTTTGGGGAGGGAGGTGTCCTGAGGGCGCACGGGGCTTTGGGGAGGGCGCACAGCCTCACAGGACCTCTTTGGAGAGGGCGCGACTGGAAAGGGTCCCTCGGAGAAGAGGGGCTTTGGAGACATCCCTGGAGTGCAGTGTTTCTCAACCTGGGGGTCGGGACCCCTGGAGGGGTCACAAAGGGGTATCAGAGGGGTCACCAAAGACCATCAGAAAACACAGTATTGTCTGTTGGTCATGGGGGTTCTGTGTGGGAGGTTTGGCCCGATTCTATCATTTGGAGGGGGGTAAGTGGGTGGTGGCAGGGGCGGCCCGAGCTCTCCGGGGGGAGTAAGCGAACTTTATTCCCCCCCCCCCGGCGGCTCCCGGCTGCGCCCGCGCATGCACAGACTCCCGAGCGCACCGGCGCGGAGGAACGGGAGGGGAAGAGGGGACTCACGGGGCGGGCTCGCCGCTCACGGACCCGAGGAGGAGCAGGAGGGGGGAGGCCACGAGGGCGGCCCCCACAGAGACACAGCGGCAGCGGCGGCAGCAGCAGCGCCCCCAGAAGGGCCCGAAGCCAGAGGTGCATCTTCGTGACGTCACTTCATCGCGCCTCTGCCGAGGAGGAAGGGGAGGAAGGCCTCGCCGGCCGCGCGCTGTAAGGACGCCCAGAAGGAGAGACGCCGGAGAGAGGGAGGGAAGGAGGAAGAGGCCACCGCGCCTCCGCAGGGCTCCCTCCCTCCGGCGTCTCTCATGCGCGACAGCGGCCCCGGGGGGAGGCTTCCCTCCACCTGTTCCTCCTCCTTGTCCCACCCTCCTTCCTTGGGTGCGAGGAGGATAAGGCGGAGGGAAGCCCCACCCCCGGGGCCGCTGGCGGGCATGCGCACGTGGCAAGAGGGCGCCTCTGCCTCCTCCGCCATGTTCCTGGGTGCCGCGCATGGCTGGCAGCGGCCCCTTCCTCCTCCCGACAAGGAAGCGAGGGCGATGGCGAGGGGGGGTGCCATGACCTCCTCCCCTGCCCCCTCACAGCACTCTTCCCCCACCCTCCCCCGAGAGAGAGAGTCATCATGCCACACGTTGCGGTTTTGTTTGAACATTTTTTATATTTCTTTTGGTCCTTGATCTGGCGCCCCCCTAGGCCTGCGCCCATAGCCCATGGCCTAGTGTGGCCTTATGGGTAATCCGGGCCTGAGAGGAGGGCATTTGGAGGCATAGTTTTGTGCCAAGGACTTGTTGTCTGAGAAGGGTTCCTTGGAGAGATAGGCTCTTCCTCCAGGGCGCACTAAGGGGGCTTTTGGAAACATCTCTGTTATGCCCAGGATGCACTAGAGCAGTGTTTCCCAACCGCTGTGCCGCAGCACACTAGTGTGCCGTGAGCGATCATCAGGTGTGCCGTGGAAGAACCAACCACCCCGCCAGGAGTCATCTGGGCAGGCTGCCTCTCGCTCTGTCTCTCCGTCTCTCTCTCTTCGCCTCTCTAAGGGTCTCTCGCCCGGCACCACCATGTTTGTTCAGGGCGGAAGTCCCGAGGGAGGGGTGGGGCGGGGCCTCGGCTTCCTGGAGAAGCGGTTGCTTGGAGGCTGAGGAGGGGAAGGGCCGGGCGGCGCCTTTCCCTGTGAGGTCACTTCCGGAGGAGGCGGAGAGCTTCCGGAGAGGAGCGTTGGGCTTTGTTTTCCTCTCAGCCGCCTGTTTTTCCCTTCTGGCTCAGGATTCCTTCGGGTTTTGGGGCCGAGGCAGCTCCGGGGCCTCCTCCCTTCTTCCTCTCCTGACCTGGGCTCTGCCTCAGGCCTCCTTCCTTCCTTCCTTCCTTCCTTCGTGGCCTGCCTCTCGGCTTTGGAAGGGAGCGGCCTGCCCCTGCGACTCCCTCCCTCCCTCCCTCCCTGCCTGAGAGAAACCCAGGTGAGCAGTGGCCTTGAAGCACCTGGTGGTGATGATAGGGCAGCGTCGGCTCAGGCAACCTAGTCCGAAGAACACAAGGCAGGATATCTATGTTGTGTTCATCGAATTATTTATTTATTTATTTATTTATTTATTGGAGCTTCTTCGCCGCCGACTCCCGAGGGCTCGCGGCGGCTCACAGAGCCAATGGCACAGCGCCAAAGGGTTAAAACATAAAACAATAAAAACACAGTTAAAAACAGTAAAATACATATAAACCAGTTGAACAGCAGCAAATATCGCAGCCCAGGCGGTGCAGACATGACCTACTCCCCAAAGGCCTGCCTAAACAAATGAGTTTTGCAGGCCCGTCTAAATGGAAGTAGGTCTCTCAGGGCTCTGGCTTCGGCTGGGAGGGCGTTCCAGAGCGTGGGAGCTATAACAGAGAACGCCCTCCGGCGGGTCGATGTTAAATGTGCCAACTTTACAGATGGTACTACCAAGAGGTTGGCCTCTTCGGACCGAAGTGATCTTGCTGGGCAATATGGGGTGAGACGGTCCCTCAGGTACGCTGGCCCCAGGCCGTGTATGGCCTTAAAGGTAAGAACCAGCACTTTGAAGGCGACCCGGTGCTCGATAGGCAGCCAGTGCAGATCCTGCAAGATTGGTGTTATGCGGCAACCTGCTGGAGCCCCAGACAGGAGCCGGGCGGCAGTGTTCTGCACCAGCTTGAGCTTCCGGATCGACGACATAGGCAGGCCAACGTAAAGAGCGTTACAGTAGTCTAGCCTTGAGATGACCGTGGCTTGGATCACCGTGGCTAGGTCGCTCCAGGAGAGGTAGGGGGCCAGCCTCCTTGCCTGGCGGAGATGGAAGAAAGCAGCCTTGCTGGCCATGGAGACCTGGGCCTCCATGGTCAGCTGGGAGTCCAATTGGACACCCAGGCTCTTCATGGACGGTGCTGGATGCAGCGCCGCACCGTCCAGGGTCGGAAGCCGGGCACCCACCCCGCCCGGGCCGCCCAGCCACAAGATCTCCGTCTTCGCCGGATTCACCATCAACCTACTGGCTCGCAGCCATCCAGTAACGGCTTCGAGGCAATGTTGGAAATTATCGGGGACGGATCCCGGCCTGCCCCCCATCCTCAGAATGAGCTGGGTGTCATCAGCGTACTGATGGCAGACCAGCCCATAACTCCGCACCAGCTGTGCAAGCGGCTGCATGTAGATGTTAAATAACAGAGGGGAGAGAATGGCCCCCTGAGGGACTCCACACACTAATGGGGAGCCCTCGGAGACCTCCCCGCCCCTCCTCACACGCTGAGACCGCTGGTGGAGGAAGGAGGTCAGCCACTTAAGGACAGTCCCCCTCACTCCAGCCATGGCCAGGCGGTGGATCAAAAGATTGTGGTCGATCGTGTCAAACGCTGCCGTGAGGTCCAATAACACGAGCAGCGCAGACCCGCCTTGGTCAAGCTGGCAGCGGAGTTGATCTGTGATGGAGACCAGGACCGCCTCCGTCCCGTGCCCCGAACGGAAGCCGGACTGGAAGGGGTCTAACCATGTTGTATCATCTAAGAAGGACTGCAGCTGCTCCATTACTGCCCTCTCAACTACCTTGCCCAGGTACGGAAGGTTCAACACTGGGCGGTAGTTGGAGGGAACCACAGGATCCAATGATGGTTTCTTCAGTAATGGAGCCACCACCGCCTCTTTTAAGCACTCTGGAAAGACTCCTTGCTCAAGGGAGCTGTTTATGACATTCAACAGAGGCCCACGTAACCCCTCCAGGCAAGAATTAGGCCCAGGTTTCAGTGTATAAATACATTTTAAAAGAAATTAACTATATGTATGACTGTGTTAGAGTGTCATTTTGTGTCATTTTGGTTGGTGGTGTGCCCCAGGATTTTGTAAATGCAAAAAAGGTGCCGCAGCTCAAAAAAGGTTGAAAAACACTGCACTAGAGAAGAGGGAATTTGGAGACATACCTCTTGTGCCGAGGACATATCAGAGAAAGGTCCCTTGGAGAGGTAAGCTCCGTCTGTAGGGCGCACTAAGAGGGGCCCTTTTGGAAACATCTCAGTTATGCCCAGGGTACACTAGAGAAGAGGGCATTTGGAGACATACCTATAGTGCCAAGGACACATCAGAGAAGGGTCCCTTGGAGAGGTAGGCGCCGTCTCCTGGTCGCATTAAAAGGGACCCTTTTGGTAACATCTCAGTTGTGCTCAGGGCGCACCAGGGAAGGGGGAATTTGGAGACATACCTTTGGTGCCAAGGACACATCAGAGAAGGGTTCCTTGGAGAGATAGTCTCTGCCTCCAGGGCGCACTAAGAGGGGCCCTTTTGGAAACATCTCAGTTGCGCCCAGGGTGCACCAGAGAAGAGGGAATTTGGAGACATACCTTTGGAGCCAAGGACACATCAGAGAAGGGTTCCTTGGAGAGATAGACTCTGCCTCCAGAGCACACTAAGAGGGACCCTTTTGGAAACATCTCAGTTGCGCCCAGGGTACACTAGAGAAGAGGGCATTTGGAGACATACCTATAGTGCCAAGGACACATCAGAGAAGGGTCCCTTGGAGAGGTAAAGTAGGCGCTGTCTCCTGGTCGCACTAAAAGGGACCCTTTTGGTAACATCTCAGTTGCGCCCAGGATGCACCAGGGAAGGGGGAATTTGGAGACATACCCATAGTGCCAAGGACACATAAGAGAAGGGTCCCTTGGAGAGGTAGGCGCTGTCTCCTGGTCGCACGAAGAGGGACACTTTTGGAAACATCTCAGTTGTACCCAGGGTGCACCAGAGAAGAGGGAATTTGGAGACATACCTTTGGTGCCAAGGACACATCAGAGAAGGGTCCCTTAGAGAGGTACAGTAGGCGCTGTCTCCAGGTTGCACTAAAAGGGACCCTTCTGGTAACATCTCAGTTGCACCCAGGATGCACCAGGGAAGGGGGAATTTGGAGACATACCTATAGTGCCAAGGACATATCAGAGAAGGGTCCCTTGGAGAGGTAGGTGCTGTCTCCTGGTCGCATTAAAAGGGACCCTTTTGGTAACATCTCAGTTGTGCTCAGGGCGCACCAGGGAAGGGGGAATTTGGAGACATACCTTTGGAGCCAAGGACACATCAGAGAAGGGTTCCTTGGAGAGATAGACTCTGCCTTCAAGGGCGCACCAGAGAAGAGGGAATTCGGAGACATAGTTTTGCGCCAAGGACTTCCCAGAGAAGGGTCTCTTGGAGAGGTAAGCTCAGCCTCCAGGACACACTAAGAGGGACCCTTTTGGAAACATCTCAGTTGCGCCCAGGGTACACTAGAGAAGAGGGCATTTGGAGACATACCTATAGTGCCAAGGACAAATCAAAGAAGGGTCCCTTGGAGAGATAGTCTCTGCCTCCAGGGCGCACTAAGAGGGACACTTTTGGAAACATCTCAGTTGTACCCAGGGAGCACCAGGGAAGGGGGAATTTGGAGACATACCTATAGTGCCAAGGACACATCAGAGAAGGGTTCCTTGGAGAGATAGGCTCAGTCTCCAGGCTGCATTAAAAGGGACCCCAGTTGCGCCCAGGGCACACCAGAGAAGGGGAAATTTAGAGACATACCTTTTGGGCCGAGGACACATCAGAGGAGGGTTTCTTGGAAAGATAAGCTTGGGAAGTCTGATCTGGCTACGGTCGTCCACGCTCTGGTCACATCCCGAATAGATTACTGCAACGCGCTCTACGTGGGGCTGCCTTTGAAGACAGTTCGGAAATTACAACTAGTCCAACGGGCGGCAGCCAGACTACTAACTGGAGCTACATACAGGGAGCACACCACCCCCCTGTTGTGTCGGCTCCACTGGCTGCCGGTCCAATTCCAGGCTCAATTCAAAGTGCTGGTTTTGACCTTTAAAGCTCTATACGGTTCTGGCCCAGCTTACTTGTCCGAACGCATCTGCCGCTACGTCCCACCTCGTACTTTAAGATCATCCGGGGAGGCCCTGCTCTCGCTCCCGCTGGCTTCTCAGGTGCGGCTGGTGGGGACGAGGGCGCACTAAGAGATACCCTTTTGGAAACATCTCTGGTGCAGCCTGGGTGGAATTTGGAGACATACCTTTGTGCCAAGGAGGCACTGGAGAGGGGACTCTTGGAGAGATAGGCTCTGCCTCCTGGGCACACTAAAAATGACTTTTTGGAAACATGTTGGTTGCATCCAGGGTCAGGCCCGGATTAACACCTTTTTACGCCCTAGGCCACACTTTGGAATTATGCCCCCTTTAAGCCAACCTCTACCGCACCTCCATATCCTTTCATCCGGTCATCCCCCTTAGGGCCCCGCATCCCGCTCTCCCGGTGTGGCCCCACTAGGTCCGCCACAGGAGTTTCCCTCTCAGCAGGGGCGGTCCATCCATGTAAGCAAACTACGCGGCCGCGTGGGGCGCCATGCTGGATGGGCGCCGCCACGCCGGCCGCGCTGCCGTAGCAAACCTCCCTGCTGCTGCCTGCAGCAGCTTCAGAGCATGCGCGGACATTTTCGCGGATGCCCAGAACCTCCAGAGCTGAACTTCAGCTCCGGCAGTTCTGGGCAGGCATGTAGCCGGGGGCTAAGGGGCTTCAGCCCCCGAAATTCTCAGGGTGGTCCGCGAAAAGGCCATTATTTAAACTGTTATGTTTATTCATATCATGATCTGATCACCATGCTCATTATATCCGACATTAATGGGGTTATTGGGATAACAATACAAAAGATTTGCTAAGGTAGACCCTCTTCCACCCAGTCTCAGCCCCCGAACCAAACTCAGCCCCCTCCGAAACAAAATCCTGGCTACGGCCCTGGTTCTGGGCATGCGTGAAAATGTCCGCGCATGCTCAGAAGCTCCTGCAGGCAGCAGACTAGCAGCAGGGAGGTCTGCTATGACGGCGCGGCGGTGCGGCCAGCGCGGCGGCGCCCATGCAAGTAGGCAGGGGGCGGAGGCAAGGGGAGAGGGGACGGAGACAAGGGGGCACCAAATAATGTTTACTTACTATATAAAATAACCTTAGACCGCCCCTGCCTCTCGGCAGGCACTATGGATGCAGGCATGGGGGGAGGAGCCTCCTCCCCGATGCCGGGGCTTGAGGCACTTGGCTCCTACCCGGTATCGGGGATTCCGCATGCGTTGTAGTCAGCAGCTGTACCGATGCCGCGCTTCTCCCCGATACCGGGGCTTGTCGCGTAGGGCTTCTCTCCTGTACTGGGGTTTGTGCATGTGCCGTAGCCAGAAGTTGCGCTTCTCTCTCCAGTAAGGAGGAGTCTCCTCCTTGTGTTGGAAGAGAGATGCCAGCTTTCATAGTGTTAGGGCATGCGCAGACTGCGCAATGAAGTTTCCTGTACTTGCACTGAAGGAGCCAGCAAGCGGACGCTGTCGGCATCGAGGGAGTTAGTTGTTCCTCCTGTCGACGTCGACGCCAGTGTGCATATGCCATTTGCGCAACAATAGCCGAAGCAGGAGCTGGTATTCAGGAAGGGGCAGGGGCAGCGCCGAAAAGGAGGACCTCCGGTATCCTTCCTTCCTCATCTCCATGCGCATTGCGTTTTTATTTGTTTCAACATTTTTTTTTAGTCCGTGATCTGCGCCCCCCCCTGGCTTGCACCCCTTGGCCATGGCCTAGTTTGGCCTTATGGGTAATCCTGGCCTGTCCCGGTGCACCAGAGGAGGGTTCCTTGGAGAGATAACCTCTGCGTTCAGAGTGCACAAAGAGGGACCCTTTTGGAAACATCTCCATTGCAACCAGGGCACACCAGAGAAGAAGGAATTTGGAGACATAGCTTTTATTTTTTATTTATTTATTTAAAACTTTGGTACCCCGATCTTCTCACCTCCTTAGAGGGACTCAGACCGGCTTACAGCAAGGATTCGATGCTACCGTAACAACATCCGAACAACAATACAAGATTAAAATACATATGGAAAAATACATAAAAGCAAACGGGGACAAGGGTTTGGAGGAGACCATGAAATACACAATATGGTCTATAGCAGGCTTGGGCTAACTTCGGGCTTCTAGGTGTTTTGGACTTCAACTCCCACAATTCCTAACAGCCGGTATATAGTATGGTTCGCAACAGGCCTGAGCAACCTCCGCCCGCGGGCCGGATGCGGCCCGGCAGCCGATTCTGTCCGGCCCGGGGAGAAGGGCATCAGGGGCGGGGCCAAGAGGAAGGGGTGCCGCTGCCGCCATTCCATCGCGGGCTCTGGGGCCTGCGTCGGCAGACAGCCCGCCGCTCCGGAGAACAATCGGAGGAGCGGCGGATTTGGAGTGCCTGCCATCCCAGGAGGCGATCCGGGCCCGCAGCAGGAGCAGTCGCCGACCCGAGGCGGCCGATCGCCCCGGCGACCCAGAAGACGATCAAGTCTTCCGGGTCGCCAGGGCGGTCAGCCGCCCCAGGTCGCCAACCGCTCCCGCTGCAGGCCCGGATCGCCTCCCGGGATGGCAGGCACTCCAAAGCCAGGGTGGCAGGCACTCCATGGCAGGGCGATCAGCTGGGGAATGGCTGGGGGCGAGAGCGGGCGGAGGCCTGCAGCCTCCGATCGTCTGTTGCTCTGCTCTGCTGCGGCTCGGTCTGCTTTGTCATCTTCTGTGCTGGGGCCATTGGGCCATTCCATCTTGAGATCCTTCCTCTATTACAGGGCTGTCCAACTGGCGGCCCCGGGGCCGGATCCGGCCCCGTAGCCTGTTGGACACGGCCCCACCTATGCCCTCAGCCGATTTTTTTTAAAAGATGGCGGCCGGGGGGAGGGGGAGGCGGGGCAGGGAGGAGGAAGAGAGCTAGCTCCTCCTTTTCGGCGCCCCCCCTCCCTACCTAGGGCGGGAGGAGCCGAAAAAGGGCAGAAGGCGGCGCCAAGAGCAGCGCGTCACCGGCCTGGCGTGACGCGTTGCTCTTGGCACCGCCTACTCCTCCTTTTCGGCGCCCCCCCGGGCCTAGGAAGGGGGGGGGCGCCAAAAGGAGGAGTAGGCGGTGCCAAGGGGCAGCGCGTCACGCCAGGCCTGTGACGTGCTGCCGCTGGCGCCGCCTTCTGCTCTTTTCGGCGCCCCCTCCCTTCCTAGGGCAGGGGAGCCGCCGAAAAGGGAGGAGTAGGCGGCGCCAAGAGCAGCGCGTCACAGGCCTGGCGTGACGCGCTGCCCCTTGGCGCCGCCTACTGCCCTTTTTCGGCGGCTCCCACGGCCTAGGAAGGGAGGGGGGGCGACGAAAAGGAGGAGTAGGCGGTGCAAAGGGGCAGCGCGTCACGCCAGGCCTGTGACGCGCTGCCGTTGGCGCCTCCTACTCCTCCTTTTTCGGCGGCTTTAGGAGGGGCGGGCCTGGGCTGGGGGGGGCCTGGGGGGCGGGGCCTGGGGCGGGCCGAGCGGCCCCGCAGGTCATCAGTGACCTCTTATCCGGCCCTGGACCCGCCAGAAGTTGGACAGCCCTGCTCTATTATTTATTATTATTTATTATTTATTATTCAGGTTTCTATGCCACCGACTCCCTGAGGCTCTTTTATGCCAAGGACACATGAGAAAAGGGTTCCTTCGAGGGATAAGCTCTACTTCCAGTGTGCACTAAGAGCCCCTTTTGGAAACGTCTCAGTTGCAAAATGACAGTTAACTATTTATTTATTTATTTATTATTCGGTTTTATATTCCGCTCCTCCCTACAGGCTCGGGGCGGATTACAGTAGCAATAAAAACACAACAATAAAACATACAGTAAAATTCGAAAAAAAACACGCAATACATAGCCAGTAGCCAGCAGATCACAGGATCTTAGTTCGGACGCTGATATGCATCTATATTCAGGCTAGCCAAACGCTGGCCTGAAAAGAGCGGTCTTGCAGGTCCTTCGGAAAGGGCCGAGTTCGTGAATCGCCCGAGCGTGACTAGGCAGCGAGTTCCAAGTCATGGGAGCCACAGCTGAGAAGGCTCGCTGTCTTGTACAGGACAGGTGGCAGGAGCGGGGTGGTGGGATGACCAACAGGTTCTGCTCTTCCGAGCGCAGTGATCTCGGGGGAATATACGGGGTAAGGCGGTCCCTTAGGTCAGTGTTTCTCAACCAGTGTGCCGTGGCACACTAGTGTGCCGTGAGTGATCATCAGGTGTGCCGTGGGAAATTGGCACCCCCTCCTAGCAGCCCCTCACCGGTTTCAAAGAAAAAAATTCAGCCTCTCTGCTTGGAAATGTTTTTTTTTACTATTTTACTGGATTTTTGTGAGCCCCCCCCTCAAAGAACTGTTTATAACAGCTTCATGACATCCATAGTTAACTGGAAGCAAGTTTCACTCAGGGTGAAATTTCTCAAAGGTCTGGTTAACAAGCTCTATGAGGAGCGGCTTGAAGAGCTGGGCATGTTTAGCCTGAAGAAGAGAAGTCTGAGAGAAGATATGATAGCCATGTATAAATATGTGAGAGTTAGTCATACATATGTTGTGTTCATCAAAACAGGCCCAGGTTACACACAGAGTGTATAAATACATTTAAAAACATATTAACTATATGTATTACGGTGTTAGAGTGTCATTTTGTGTCATTTTGGTTGGTGGTGTGCCCCAGGATTCTGTAAATGTAAAAAAGTGTACCGCAGCTGAAAAAAGGTTGAAAAACACTGCCTCAGGTACTCAGGCCCTAGACCGTGCAAGGCCTTAAAGGTTAACACCAACACCTTGAAGGCAATCCGGTACTCAATAGGCAGCCAGTGCAGTTGCCGCAGGATGGGCGTAATATGCTCCCTCGCCGGTGCTCCCACCAGCAAGCGGGCAGCAGCATTCTGCACCAGCTTGAGTTTCCGGACTGTCGACAAGGGAAGGCCCACGTAGAGGGCGTTACAGTAGTCCAGCCTCGAGATGACCGTCGCCTGGATCACCGTGGCCAGATCATCCCTGGACAGGTAGGGTGCCAGTCGCCTAGCCTGGCGGAGATGGTAAAACGCCGTTTTGCTGACCGTGGAGACCTGAGTCTCCATGGTCAGCAAAGGGTCCAATTGGACACCTAAGCTCTTTACGAGGGATGACGGGCTAAGCTGCTCGCCATCCAGGGTAGGCAACCGGCACTCATCCAGCCCAGGGCGGCCAGGCCACAAGATCTCCGTCTTCGACGGGTTCACCTTCAGCCGGCTGGCACGCAGCCAACCAGTCTGGGCTTCAAGGCATAGCTGGAAACAATCGGGTACGGTGTCCGGCCTGCCGTCCATTCTCAGCAGAAGCTGGGTGTCATCTGCATACTGATAACACTCCAGTCCAAAGTCGCGAACCAGCTGGGCCAGGGGCGATGTAAATGTTAAATAGTAAGGGTGAGAGGATGGCCCCCTGGGGGACCCCACAACTTAATGGGAGCCTCCGGAGACCTCCCCCCCTCTCCACACGTTGTCCCCGATCCTGGAGGAAGGAGGTCACCCATTTAAGGGCAATCCCCCTCACCCCAGTCACGGCTAAACGGTGGGCCAACAGTGCGTGGTCTACGGCAGGGGTGCTCACACTTTTTCAGCATGGGAGCTACTGATTAAAAAACCAAGTCCCAAAGATCACCTACCCAGAAATGTAAAACGTATAACTATTTTCTTATTTATTTATTTATTTATATTTATTATTCATTTGTATGTCCCGCCTCCTTCCAGCAGGCTCGGGCAGTTTACATAAAATGAAGTTATAAAACATCAACATTTCAATTTAATAACAACAATATAAAACAGAGCATAAAATACATCCAACCACCCCATTTCTCCCACACTGCCATATTACCACACATATTATCAGCCAGAAAGTAAGAAGAGAGGCTTTTGAACTGCAAGGCCATTTAATACTCAGCAAGGTAAACAAAGGGGCATGCAAAAATACATCCAACCACCCCATTTCTCCCACACTGCCATATTACCACAGAAAGCCAGAAAGTAAGAAGAGAGGCTTTTTGAACTGCAAGGCCATTTAATACTCAGCAAGGTAAACAAAGGGGCATGCAAAAATACATCCAACCACCCCATTTTTCCCACATTTCCATATTCCCCAACATTTATTTCTCAAGGAACAAAGCAAGCAGAGAGGCTTTGAGCTAAAATGCCATTTTAACATTAAAAATAAACAAAGAGACATGCCACAGAACAATCAAGCACCCACCCCAAAGTAAAAAGACCGACTTTGAGATGCGGTAAGGAAATGACCCCAAAGCGTCCTTCTTCTCCTCCATCGTTGCTCCTATTTCCACGCCGCCAGCATGCGTGCCGCCTCCAAGAGCTCACGAGAAGTCCGAGGGGCAGAATGGGCGCTTCTGCGCATGCGCGCGGGGCCAGCCATGCATCGCGTCATCCAGGCCCGCCCCCTTTGGTCTCCTACGACTCTGAGTGGCTGGAGAAGGACGGAGGGAGGAGGAGGAATCCAAAAGAGGGGGCCCATTCTGCCTCTTGGACTCTGGAGCAACGACGGAGGACTTCTTTGCAGCGTGCAGGGGCGCGTGAAGAGGACCAACAGCAAAAAACCTGGTCAGGGGGTCTGAAGATCACCAGGATGAGGCCCGAAGATCACCCTGGTGATCGAGATCACCATTCTGAGCACCCCTGGTCTACGGTATCAAACACTGCTGTTAGATCTAACAAAACAAGCAGGGCTGACCCACCCTGGTCCAGTTGGCGGCGAAGTTGGTCTGTAATGGCGACAAGCACGGTCTCCGTCCCATGCCCAATACGGAAGCCGGACTGGAAAGGATCGAGTCCAGCTGTGTCTTCTAAGAACCGCTGCAGCTGATCCGCTGCTGCCCTCTCAATTACTTTGCCTAGGAAAGGCAAGTTGGAAACAGGCCTGTAATTGGAGGGAGCCGAATGATCTAAATTCGGCTTCTTCAGCAGCGGTCTTACCATAGCCTCTTTCAATCCGCGCATCCGCGTTATGAAGTGTCAACAAAAATAATTTTATGGTTGGGGGTCAGCACAACAGGACAAACCGCATTAAGGGGTCGCGTCATTAGGAAGGTTGAGAAACAGTGCCTTAAATCAGTGTTTCCCAACCAGTGTGCCGTGGCACACTAGTGTGCCGTTAGCAATCATCAGGTGTGCCGTGGGAAATTGGAGATAGGAGAGAGAGAGAGAGAGCCCTCCTGTCCTACCGGGGAGCCCTAGCCGGGGCTTGATCTCTTGCCTGAGTCCCGCAAACACCTTCTTGGGCTTCCTCCTCCCCTCCGCTCCTTCCTCGGCCTCGGAAGGGTTTGAGCCGAAAGGCGGGGACTGCGTCAGGCGGAAATAGCCGCGCGGAGAGAGAAGATCCTGGGATGGGACTTCCTCGGGTCCCCGGCTGCCTGGGGCGGATCTACACCATAGCATTCATGCAGTGAGGCACCCCTTGGTCTTCCAGGGCTCAAGGCTGGGGAATCCTGGGACTTGTAGTTTGGGGAGGCTCAGGATGGTGTCAAACTACCACTCCCATGATTCCCTTGCACTCAGCCAAGGCGGGTCAAGGGGTGTTTGAGGCACCTTTAAGCAGGGGCCGAAAACTAACAGGGTTTGCTCACTTAAGGCAGGCGTGGGCCAACTTGGGCCCTCCCTCCAGGTGTTTTGGCCTACAACTCCCACCATATATATATATATATATATATATATATATATATATATATATCCCAGATTTTTCGCACCATAAGACGCAGTTTTTTTCCTCCCAAAGTAGGAAGAAAAATGAGCCACGACTTATGGAGCGAAGATGCAGGCAGGGAGGGGGGAGGCGCTGGCAGAGGGGGCGGCGATATACTCATGCTATATTCGCGCCCCCGGCGGCTCCCACCTGCGCCCGCGCATGGCCAGACTCCCGCTGCCGTGTCGCCGCAGCCAGTCGGTGGCGCGGAGGAACGGGGCGGAAGAGGGACTCACGGGGCGGGAGGGAGGGAGGGAAGGAGGAAGAGGGCCGCAGCGCCTCCGCAGGGTCCTCCCTCCGGCGAGGCCTTCCTCCTCTTCCTCCTCGGCAGAGGGCGCTGACGGAGTGACGTCACGAAGATGCGCTCTGTCTTCGGCCCTTCCGGGCGCTGCTGCTGCTACCGCTGCGTCTGGAAGGGCCGGCCAGAGGCGCATCTTCGTGACGTCACTCCGTCGCGCTCTGGCGAGGAGGAAGGGGAGGAAGGCCTCGCCGGCGCGCGCTGTAATGGGACGGCCGGAAGAGAGGCCGGAGGGGAGGGAACTCTTCCTCCTTCCCTCCCTCCTCCCGCCCCGTGAGTCCCCTCTTCCGCCCTGTTCCTCCCGCCGCCCGACTGGCTGCGGCGACATGGCAGCGGGAGTCTGGCTATGCGCGGCGCAGCCGGAGCCGCCGGGGCGGCGAATATAGCATGAGTATATCACCGCCCCCCTCTGCTCCAGCGCCTCCCCCCCTCCATATTAGTGTCCCATATAGTAGACAGCCCCCAGTTTTTCCCCAATTTTCCATCTCTAAAATCTAGGTGCGTCTTATCAGCAGGTGCGCCTTATGGTGCGAAAAATATGGTGTATATATATATATATATATATATACACACACACACACACACACACTAGCTGTACCCGGCACGCATTGCTGTGCCCTATTTAGGAGATGCGAGAAAGTCTGAGTATGTAAGGGTTGGAATTGATGTTACTTATGGTCTTGGTGGGGTCATGGCTGTGTCGTTGGATTGCGGGTTGTTCTGGTGGGTGGGATGTTGGAGTCCTGTGGAGTTGTTGGTGTGTGGTGTTGCTGGCGTTCTGCATAGCTTGTGGATATACAATGTTTTTTGTCTGTCTGTCTGCTGTGTTGATGGAGAGGTTGATGCTTGTGTGGGTGGGGTATTTTGGGTGTTTGTGTGTGTTTGTAGAGTTTCACTGAAGTGTTGTGTTGTGTTGTGGTTGGAGTTGGTTTTTGTTTGTGGTGGTGGTAGGTGTTGTGTGTGCGGGGTCCCGTAAGGTTGGGGGGATGGGTTGTGATAGGAAGTTGTGTTGTGTGGGTAGGAATTGCTGGAGTATTGGGCCTGGGACGTGTGTGTATTTGGAGGTGTGTGTGGTGGTGAGTAGTGAGTGCAGTCCTGGGTTTTGCGTTGGGGAAGTTGTCAGGTATTTGTGGGGTGTATTTTGTGTGTGTTGTGGTGACATCGTTGTCTCAGTCTGGCTGTGTGCTGGTTGTGATGTGGAGGGGGTGTTGATTTTGCCAGTGGTGTTTGTTGTGAATTTTGGTTGGGGTGGGTTTTTGTGTTGCAGGATTGTTGGGTTTTTTTGTGGGTTTTGCAAGTTTGTGTTATTCTGGCGGTATGTGTTTGTCAATGGTGCCTGTGTCCCTAGTGCCCTATTTGTGTTAGTGTTATGTCCTCCTGGTAGTTGTTATGTCCTCCTATGTTAGTTGGTTGTACGTAGGTTTCTTTTTAGCAGTGGTATGTATGCGTTGTGTGTGTTGTGTGTCTGTTGTGTTGTGGGTCTGTAGAGGTAGGCATCGCGAGTTGTGTGGCTGTCATGTTGTGGGTGTGGTGTTTGTAAAGTGGGTGTCTTTTGTTGTGGGTGTCTTTTGTCCTGTGAGTGGTATGTATGTGCTCTGTGCACATAGTTGTGTATCTTCTGCATATTGGCGTTGTGTGGTATTTTTTGCTGGCTTGGTCTTTTGGATTGTGTTTCTCGAGTGTGGGAACCTGCTCCCTCCTAGAGCTTGGCCTTGGCAGTTTAACCCTCAAACACCAACTGACTAAACTCAAATCACTCAGCATTCTATCCTAGCCTTGGCTGGCTGTGCCCAGCGTTACTATGGTTACTCCTTCCCTCCCTCTTTCCTTCCTTCCCTCCTTTTCTTTCTTCCTTCTCTACCTGTTTCTTTCCTCCCTTTCTTTGCTCTTTGGTTCCATTCTTCCTTCTCTCTTCCCTCCCTCTTTCCTTCCTTCCCTCTTTTTCTTTTCCTTCTTCTTTCCCCTTTTCTTTCTTCCTTCTCTACCTGTTTCTTTCCTCCCTTTCTTTGCTCTTTGGTTCCATTCTTCCTTCTCTCTTCCCTCCCTCTTTTTCCTTCTTTTCCCTTCCCCTTTTTTTTCTTTTCCTTCTTCTTTCCTCTTTTCTTCTTTCTTCCCCTTCTACCTGTTTCTTTCCTCCCTTTCTTTGCTCTTTGGTTCCATTCTTCCTTCTCTCTTCCCTCCCTCTTTCCTTCCTTCCTTCCCTCTTTTTCTTTTCCTTCTTCTTTCCTTTTTCTTTCTTCCTTCTCTACCTGTTTCTTTCCTCCCTTTCTTTGCTCTTTGGTTCCATTCTTCCTTCTCTCTTCCCTTCCCTTTTCTTTTTTCCTTTCCTTCCCTCTCTTTTTCTTTTCTTTCTTCTTCTTTCCCTTTTTCTTTTCCTTCCCTTCTTTTCTACCTCCCTTTTTCTTTCTTTCCTCCCTTTCTTTGCTCTTTGGTTCCATTCTTCCTTCTCTCTTCCCTCCCTCTTTCCTTCCTTCCCTCTTTTTCTTTTCCTTCTTCTTTCCCTTTTTCTTTCTCCCTTCTCTACCTGTTTCTTTCCTCCCTTTCTTTGCTCTTTGGTTCCATTCTTCCTTCTCTCTTCCCTCCCTCTTTCCTTCCTTCCCTCTTTTTCTTTTCCTTCTTCTTTCCCTTTTTCTTTCTTCCTTCTCTACCTGTTTCTTTCCTCCCTTTCTTTGCTCTTTGGTCTTCCATTCTTCCTTCTCTCTTCCCTCCCTCTTTCCTTCCTTCCCTCTTTTTCTTTTCCTTCTTCTTTCCCTTTTTCTTTTTCTTTCTTCCTTCTCTACCTGTTTCTTTCCTCCCTTTCTTTGCTCTTTGGTTCCATTCTTCCTTCTCTCTTCCCTCCCTCTTTCCTTCCTTCCCTCTTTTTCTTTTCCTTCTTCTTTTCCCTTTTTCTTTCTTCCTTCTCTACCTGTTTCTTTCCTCCCTTTCTTTGCTCTTTGGTTCCATTCTTCCTTCTCTCTTCCCTCCCTCTTTCCTTCCTTCCCTCTTTTTCTTTTCCTTCTTCTTTCCCTTTTTCTTTCTTCCTTCTCTACCTGTTTCTTTCCTCCCTTTCTTTGCTCTTTGGTTCCATTCTTCCTTCTCTCTTCCCTCCCTCTTTCCTTCCTTCCCTCTTTTTCTTTTCCTTCTTCTTTCCCTTTTCTTTCTTCCTTCTCTACCTGTTTCTTTCCTCCCTTTCTTTGCTCTTTGGTTCCATTCTTCCTTCTCTCTTCCCTTCCTTCCTTCCTTCCTTCCTTTCTTTTCCTTCTTCTTTCCTTCCTTTCTTCCTTCTTAATGGAAAGCAGTGATAGCGAATCGTATGAACGGCCGGGAGGGAGAGGATCACAGGATCTTCTGAGTGAAAACATGGAAGAAAGCGGCTGGGAAGAATCTAGGGAGGAGAGCTCTCACGGAGATAGGGAAGCAGATGTTGGGAGGCAAAGCCACACTTTCGATAGGAGACGGGACATCGAGAATAGCAGGAGGGGCTGGTACAATAGCCTAGACCAGGGGTGCTCACACTTTTTCAGCATGGGAGCTACTGATTAAAAACCAAGTCCCAAAGATCACCTACCCAGAAATGTAAAATGTATAACTATTTCTTATTTATTTATTTATATTTATTATTCATTTTTATGTACCGCTCCTTCCAGCAGGCTCGGGGCAGTTGACATAAAATGAAGTTATAAAACATCAACATTTCAATTTAATAACAACAATATAAAACAGAGCATAAAAATACATCCAACCACCCCATTTCTCCCACACTGCCATATTACCACACATATTATCAGCCAGAAAGTAAGAAGAGAGGCTTTTGAACTGCAAGGCCATTTAATACTCAGCAAGGTAAACAAAGGGGCATGCAAAAATACATCCAACCACCCCATTTTCCCCCACACTGCCATATTACCACACATATTATCAGCCAGAAAGTAAGAAGAGAGGCTGTTGAACTGCAAGGCCATTTAATACTCAGCAAGGTAAACAAAGGGGCATGCAAAAATACATCCAACCACCCCATTTTCCCCACACTGCCATATTACCACACATATTATCAGCCAGAAAGTAAGAAGAGAGGCTTTTGAACTGCAAGGCCATTTAATACTCAGCAAGGTAAACAAAGGGGCATGCAAAAAAACATCCAACCCCCCATTTTCTCCCACATTTCCATATTCCCCAACATATATTTCTCACGGAACAAAGCAAGCAGAGAGGCTTTGGAGCTAAAAAGCCATTTTTAAACATTAAAAATAAACAAAGAGGCATGCCACAGAACAATCAAGCACCCACCCCAAAGTAAAAAGACCGACCTTTGAGATGCGGTAAGGAAATGACCCCAAAGCGTCCTTCTTCTTCTCCTCCGTCGTTGCTCCTATTTCCACGCCGCCAGCATGCGTGCCGCCTCCAAGAGCTCACGAGAAGTCCAAGAGGCAGAATGGGCGTTTCTGCACATGTGTGTGGGGCCAGCCATGCATCGCGTCATCAGGCCCGCCCCTTTGGTCTCCTACGACTCTGAGTGGCTGGAGAAGGACGGAGGGAGGAGGAGGAATCCAAAAGAGGGGGCCCATTCTGCCTCTTGGACTCTGGAGCTTTTGGAGGCGGCGCGTGAGCAGGGAGGAGCAACGACGGAGGACTTCTTTGCAGCGTGCAGGGGCGCGTGAAGAGGACCAACTGCAAAAACCTGGTCAGGGGCCTGAAGATCACCAGGATGAGGCCCAAAGATCACCCTGGTGATCCCGATCACCATTCTGAGCACCCCTGGCCTAGACAGGCCGAGGTCCAGCAACAGAGATTGGAGACGACGAAGCCTAGATCGTCGGGGGACCTCGGCCGAAAGATTAAGTATAGGAGCCGTGGAAACGGTTCCCCAGTTCTTCGGCCACGTCTCATCTGAGCAGACGTGTGGCGGCTCGACCACTGAGCCAAGCCGGGCTAGTGGCCTACTCAAGCCTTGTTTGTACCCTGCAACCTTACTTTGTTCCTTGAACCGCTTTGCTGAGCGGAGCCTTGCCAAGCCTTTGAAACTTACCAAGTGTTTGGAACTATTGCACCTTTTGCCTTTTGGATTTGCCTTTGCTATTTTTATGGACATTCTATCTTTTGAACTGTTTTCTTATTCAATAAAGTAGTTAGCCTTCAGTCCGTCTCTGTGTGTGTGATTAAGGGGCCGGTCAAGTCCGTGCATCGTGACAGAAACAGGCCCAGGTTTCACACTGAGTGTATAAATACAATTCAAAACATATTAACTATATGTATTACTGTATCAGAGTGTCATCTAATTTTGGTTGGTGGTGTGCCCCAGGATTTTGGAAATGTAAAAAATGTGCCGCGGCTCAAAAATGGTTGGGAAACACTGCCTTAAATAAATAAGAAGCCATATCTCCAGTTCACTTCAGCCATGCAGCTGGGTCCTTATGCACTCAGCTATTGTATAATGGCTCATAATCTCTGAATCTAGCATCAGATATTGCCGTCCCCCCTGCATCTAGAGATTATGCGAAGTACATGCCTTTCCCCTCCTTTTTCTCCCTTTCTTCGTCTGGTGAGGAGAGTAATTCCAAGGCAACGGTGTTGGTGGATGGCAGTAAGGGATATGCGCGCCATGCATAATAGATGCCCCCGGTGCCCCATTAACAAATGGAGGAAGATTTCTCAAGCTGGGTGGAGGGGGAAGGGGGGAACTGGCACGCATTCCGGACCATTAATGCTCCCCCATGGACGCACTGTTACCGAGGCAGCCTTTAGTGTAATAATATTTTTGTCAACTCCCCATTTCAATAAGATCTGGTCGTAGAGAGATCACCGTTGCTTCCCAAGGAAAGGCCTAATTGGTATTTAGTCGCCAGAAAGCGTCGCTAAGCATATTGGAAACATATGGTTGGCCTTCCCCTCCCCTTCTCCCTTTCGTCTTGGTCCACAATGAGCTCCGTTCCCTTTACTGCTCTTGGTGCCATTGCCTCATAGGGACTAGTTGCTTTTGTCAGCTTGGCATTGAGTTTGATGGAAACATGGAGTTTACAGAAAAAAAGCTTTATCCTGGGTCATTGCATTAACTGGCCAGAAGAGGGAGCTGTTGCTCTCTGCTGCCATCACCAGAAGTGGACGAGAGGCGGTACTACAACTCAACCCCATCTATTGCAATTTTCAGCATTCTCCAGTAGAGCCAGCCTTCCATATCTATGGATTCTGTATTATGGGGTCGGATTTCGAGCACAACTTTCCAAGGCGCTGATGACGACACAACATAGCTCCTTCTGTTCTGTCTGCCTCTGTATTGTCTATCCAAATGAATGTTTGCTGTGTATGTGTACTGTGATCCGCCCCGAGTCCCTTTGGGGAGATAGGGCAGAATATAAATAAAATGTTATTATATTATATTATTATTAGTTTTGTAAGTACTTTAGAAACATTTAGAAGCATGATTTAACAGGCCTAGTGCCTATGCTGACGTGGGGATGATGGTGTTCTTCCTGTGGTGCGGGCTGGTAGAGGACTTCCATTTTCTTCAGGCTGACTTCCAGCCCAAACAGCTCTTCAGCTGTTGCAAAGCAGGATGTGAGGCGCTGCAGGGCTGCTTCTGAATGGGCGACAAGGGCAGCATCGTCAGCCAAAAGCAGCTCATGGACTAGATAGTTTAGAGCAGGGGTGCTCACACTTTTTCAGCATGGGAGCTACTGATTAAAAAACCAAGTCCCAAAGATCACCTACCCAGAAATGTAAAACGTATAACTATTTTCTTATTTATTTATTTATTTATTTATTTATATTTATTATTCATTTTTATGTACCGCTCCTTCCAGCAGGCTCGGGGCAGTTTACATAAAATGAAGTTATAAAACATCAACATTTCAATTTAATAACAACAAGATAAAACAGAGCATAAAAATACATCCAACCACCCAATTTCTCCCACACTGCCATATTACCACACATATTATCAGCCAGAAAGTAAGAAGAGAGGCTTTTGAACTGCAAGGTCATCTAATACTCAGCAAGGTAAACAAAGGGGCATGCATAAATACATCCAACCACCCCATTTCTCCCACACTGCCATATTACCACACATATTATCAGCCAGAAAGTAAGAAGAGAGGCTTTTGAACTGCAAGGTCATCTAATACTCAGCAAGGTAAACAAAGGGGCATGCAAAAATACATCCAACCACCCCATTTCTCCCACACTGCCATATTACCACACATATTATCAGCCAGAAAGTAAGAAAAGAGGCTTTTGAACTGCAAGGCCATTTAATACTCAGTAAGGTAAACAAAGGGGCATGCAAAAATACATCCAACCACCCCATTTCTCCCACACTGCCATATTACCACACATATTATCAGCCAGAAAGTAAGAAAAGAGGCTTTTGAACTGCAAGGCCATTTAATACTCAGTAAGGTAAACAAAGGGGCATGCAAAAATACATCCAACCACCCCATTTCTCCCACACTGCCATATTACCACACATATTATCAGCCAGAAAGTAAGAAAAGAGGCTTTTGAACTGCAAGGCCATTTAATACTCAGTAAGGTAAACAAAGGGGCATGCAAAAATACATCCAACCACCCCATTTCTCCCACACTGCCATATTACCACACATATTATCAGCCAGAAAGTAAGAAAAGAGGCTTTTGAACTGCAAGGCCATTTAATACTCAGTAAGGTAAACAAAGGGGCATGCAAAAATACATCCAACCACCCCATTTCTCCCACACTGCCATATTACCACACATATTATCAGCCAGAAAGTAAGAAGAGGCTGTTGAACTGCAAGGCCATTTAATACTCAGCAAGGTAAACAAAGGGGCATGCATAAATACATCCAACCACCCCATTTCTCCCACACTGCCATATTACCACACATATTATCAGCCAGAAAGTAAGAAGAGAGGCTTTTGAACTGCAAGGTCATCTAATACTCAGCAAGGTAAACAAAGGTGCATGCATAAATACATCCAACCACTCCATTTCTCCCACACTGCCATATTACCACACATATTATCAGCCAGAAAGTAAGAAGAGAGGCTTTTGAACTGCAAGGCCATTTAATACTCAGCAAGGTAAACAAAAGGGCATGCAAAAATACATCCAACCACCCAATTTCTCCCACATTTCCATATTCCCCAACATACATTTCTCAAGGAACAAAGCAAGCAGAGAGGCTTTGGAGCTAAAAGGCCATTTTTAAACATTAAAAATAAACAAAGAGACATGCCACAGAACAATCAAGCACCCGCCCCAAAGTAAAAAGACCGACCTTTGAGATGCGGTAAGAAAATGACTCCAAAGCGTCCTTCTTCTTCTCCTCCGTCGTTGCTCCTATTTCCACGCCGCCAGCATACGTGCTGCCTCCAAGAGCTCACGAGAAGTCCGAGAGGCAGAATGGGCGCTTCTGCACATGCGCACGGGGCCAGCCATGCATCGCGTCATCCAGGCCCGCCCCCTTTGGTCTCCTACGACTCTGAGTGGCTGGAGAAGGACGGAGGGAGGAGGTGGAATCCAAAAGAGGGGGCCCATTCTGCCTCTTGGGCTCTGGAGCTTTTGGAGGCGGCGCGGAAGCAGGGAGCGGGGAGGAGCAAGGACGGAAGACTTCTTTGCTGCGTGCAGGGGCGCGTGAAGAGGACCAACAGCAAAAAAACCTGGTCAGGGGCCTGAAGATCACCAGGATGAGGCCCGAAGATCACCCTGGTGATCGTGATCACCGTTCTGAGCACCCCTGGTTTAGAGTCTTAGTGCGAGCCCTCTGGCGGCTTAAGTTGAACAAGCTGCCATCAGTACGATAGCGTATATATATGCCGTCTTCTTCAAGGTCTGCCGTAGCCGTAGTCCTTTGAGTAGCCCTTCTCTGGACACATTAATTTATTTTTTTATTTGCGTCATTTTTACCCCGCTCTTCTCACCCCCGCAGGGGGACTCAGAGCGGCTAACATGGCAGCAATTCGATGCAGTAGTAAAATAAAGTATAATAAAAGATAAAAACATACACATATCACAAATTAAAAACAACATTAGTTACAACATCATTATCTACACCAGTGTTTCCCAACCAAGTGTGCCGTCACACACTAGTGTGCCGTGAGCGATCATCAGGTGTGCCGTGGGAAATTGGAACCTCCAATACCTTTCCCCCTCCTGCCGAACACTTACTTTTTCTTCTCCACTCGGGCTCCCTTCTTCCCAGCCTCGCTTTGCTCGCTTTGCCTCGCTTTGCTCTGGGGTGAGTCTGCGCAGTAGCGCCCGCCATGGTCACGTCTTCCTCCCTCCCCTCCCTCCTGAACACGGTAACGCTGCCCCCTCAGATCAAAATGGCGGCAGAAGCGGCAGTGTAGAAGAAAAGTAAGTGTTGGGCAGGAGGGGAAGAAATGGCGCGAAGGGAAGGGGAGGAAGAGGTCTCTGTCGAAAGCTGGCACGGGCAAACTTGGACTTTCCGGGTGTTTTGGACTCCAACTCCCACCATTCCTAGCAGCCTCAGGCCCTTTTCCTTCCCCCCCCCCTCAGCCACTTAAGCAGGATAGGGCCTCAGGCTGTTAGGAATGGTGGGAGTTGGAGTCCAAAGCACCCAGAGGGCCGAAGTTTTCCCATGCCTGTTTGAGGGACCTTAAAGTGGTGAGCCTCCTTCCAACATTGTGATTCTGGATAGAAAACCAACAACAACATAACATAACATTGAGTCCACAGGGCTCTCTGAGTGTAGGTGAACTACAACTTGCGGGACCGCCTTGTCCCATATCATCCCACCAGATCACTGCGCTCCGAAGAGCTAAACCTCCTGGTCATCCCAAATGTGAGGACCTACCATCTGTCCGCAACCCGCCGCCGGGGCTTTCTCTGTTGCAGCCCCTACCATGGGGACCGCACTGCCCGCCGGCATCCGTGCCACCCAGGGCCTCCTCCCGTTCAGGAGAGCCGTCAAGACAGTGCTGGTCCAACAAGCCTTCGGGAGTTAGCTAGACTGTAGCTCCCACCGCCTGGCTGTCAGCCCACGGCGACTCCATTTGTTGTTTCAACTGTTCTAAGTGTAATTCCAACTTCATGGTATTACTGTGAGTTATTATGAGTTATCTGACAATTGTATTTACGAACTGTTTTAAGTCGCCCCGCGCGGTTGGGGGGGGGGGGGGGCGACAGACAAATGCGAAATAATAAATAAATAAAATAAATTTCCAAACTCAAGGTCAATTCCCAAGCAAACCCTTTCAGTACTTTCTGTTGGTAATGAGAGTTCAATATGCCAAGTTTGGTTCAAATCCATTGTTGCAAGAGTTCAGGATGCTCTTTGATTGTGTGTTAACTATAAATCCCAGAAACTGTAACTCCCAAATGTCAAGGTCCATTTTCCCCAAACTCCATCTGTGTTCACATTTGGGCATATTGAGTATTCATGCCAAGTTTGGTCCTGATCCAACATTGTTTGAGTCCACAGTGCTCTCTGGATATAGTTGAACTACAACTCCAACACCAAGGTCAATGCCCACCAAACTCTTATAGCATTTTCTCTTGGTTATGGGAGTTCTGTGTGGGAAGTGTGTGTCTTTCTGCCATTCCTGCCAGGATATCTATGTTGTGTTCATCGAAACAGGCCCAGGTTTCACACTGAGTGTATAAATACACTTAAAAACATATTAACTCTATGTATGACTGTGTTCGAGTGTTCGACAGGAGGGGGGAGGAAGGGGGGCAGAGAGCTTTTCTCGCGGCACACCAGGAGGTCCGTCACGGCACACTAGTGTGCCACGGCACACTGGTTGAGAAAGACTGACTTAGGCAAGGGATTGAGCCCGCGGCTTCTTCAGAGGCTGCACCGGCGTTTGCCACATTGGCATGTACCCACTCTAATGCTATTATGGAATTTGGAAAGCAGACTATTTACGAGCCATTATGCAATTCATACCCCAGACGCAAGCCTCCTCAGCGGGTACATGCCAATGTGGCAAACGCCGGTGCAGCCTCTGAAGAAGCCGCGGGCTCCATCCACCATCCACCATCCAGTAGCCCCCCCCCAAACGGTTCGAGCTCTGCACAGTAAACCGTCAGGCGAACGCGTAGGACTCCTCGAACATCTCTGGATCCCACAGAACCACAGCCTCCTAGCCCACCCCATTCTGCCACCCCAGCGGAGGACAGACGCCCAGCATTTAGCAGCCATACGGAACTCCAGCCAAGCGGCGTTTGCTTCCCAGGCGGTGAAGCAGCTCATTGTTTACATCCAGGGATCTTCCCAGCCACACTATATGCTGACATTAGGAGTGAACTTACCCTACGGTGGAAATACAGGTTTATACTGTTGGTTCTGTTATAGTTACACCAGTACCTTGCTTTAGAATTTATGTGATACTAGCTTGGGGACCCGGCCCTGCCCGGGTCATTTGAGAAGTGCAGCAAGATGTAGAGTGGGTCATGGGGGCTCTGTGTGCCAAGTTTGGTCTTGATCCATCATTATTGGGAGTTGCAGTGGTATCATGAAATTACTGAAGAACATAAGAACATAAGAAGAGCCATGCTGAATCAGGCCTCAGCCCATCTAGTCCAGCATTCTGTGTCACACAGTGGCCCACTAGTTGTACACAGGGATCTCTAGCAGAAAGGAGGGCAAAGGTAGTGGAAGTCCAATCATCTCTGGTCCACCCTCCCCCAAAGTGTAGTAGGATGTAGATTGGGTCATGGGGGCTCTGTGTGCTAAGTTTGGTCTGTATTGGTGAATGGATGAGGGTTGCATTGTTTTTAGGAAGTGAATGAAGGTACTTCAAGTCCCATCATCCGTGGTCCACCCTCCTCCAAACTGCACCAGGATGTAGAGTGGGTTATGAGGGCTCTGTGTGGCAAGTTTCGTGTTGATCAGTCATAGGATTAGGTTTGTAGCAGTCTTGGAAAGTGAGGGAAGGTACTGCAAGTCCCATCATCCATGTTCTGTTCCCCCTCCAAACTTCAGTAGTATGTAGAGTGGGTCACTGGGGCTCTGTGTGCCAAGTGTGGTCTTTATCAGTGTTTGTTGGGGGCCACGGTGGTCTGTGGGAACAGAGGGGTGTGAAAGTACTACAAATCCCATCATCCATTGTCAGTCCTCCCCCAAACCTCACCAGGACGTGAAGGCAGTCATAGGGGTTATGTATGCGAAGTTTGGTCTCGATCAGTGATCGGATGAGGGTTGCAGCGGATTTGGGAAGTGAGTAGAGGTACTTCAAGTCCCATCATCCATGGTCCACCCTCCTCCAAACTGCACCAGGATGTAGAGTGAGTCATGGGGGCTGTGTGTGCTAAGTGTGGTCTGTATTGGTCCTTTTTGGTGGCCTCAGTGGTCTGTGGGAACCAAAGTGTTTGAAAGTACTACAAATCCCATAATCCGTGGGTCATGTCCCCCGAACCGCACCAGGACGTAAAGGGGGTTAGGGGGGGCTATGTGTACCAAGTTTGGTGCAGGTCCATCACCCGCGCTGGTCGCTGTGGCCTGTGAAAGTGGTTGCCACATATCCGCCCTGGCCTGTGAAAGTGGTTGCCACATATCCGCCCTGGCCTGTGAAAGTGGCTGCCACATATCCGCCCTGGCCTGTGAAAGTGGCTGCCACATATCCGCCCTGGCCTGTGAAAGTGGCTGCCACATATCCGCCCTGGCCTGTGAAAGTGGCTGCCACATATCCGCCCTGGCCTGTGAAAGTGGCTGCCACATATCCGCCCTGGCCTGTGAAAGTGGCTGCCACATATCCGTCCTGGCCTGTGAAAGTGGCTGCCACATATCCGTCCTGGCCTGTGAAAGTGGCTGCCACATATCCGCCCTGGCCTGTGAAAGTGGCTGCCACATATCCGCCCTGGCCTGTGAAAGTGGCTGCCACATATCCGCCCTGGCCTGTGAAAGTGGCTGCCACATATCCGCCCTGGCCTGTGAAAGTGGCTGCCACATATCCGCCCTGGCCTGTGAAAGTGGCTGCCACATATCCGCCCTGGCCTGTGAAAGTGGCTGCCACATATCCGCCCTGGCCTGTGAAAGTGGCTGCCACATATCCGCCCTGGCCTGTGAAAGTGGCTGCCACATATCCGCCCTGGCCTGTGAAAGTGGCTGCCACATATCCGCCCTGGCCTGTGAAAGTGGCTGCCACATATCCGCCCTGGCCTGTGAAAGTGGCTGCCACATATCCGCCCTGGCTTGTGCAAGTGGCTGCCACATATCCGCCCTGGCCTGTGAAAGTGGCTGCCACATATCCGCCCTGGCCTGTGAAAGTGGCTGCCACATATCCGCCCTGGCCTGTGAAAGTGGCTGCCACATATCCGTCCTGGCCTGTGAAAGTGGCTGCCACATATCCGCCCTGGCCTGTGAAAGTGGCTGCCACATATCCGTCCTGGCCTGTGAAAGTGGCTGCCACATATCCGTGGCCTGGCCTGTGAAAGTGGCTGCCACATATCCGCCCTGGCCTGTGAAAGTGGCTGCCACATATCCGCCCTGGCCTGTGAAAGTGGCTGCCACATATCCGCCTCTGGCCTGTGAAAGTGGCTGCCACATATCCGCCCTGGCCTGTGAGAGTGGCTGCCACATATCCGCCCTGGCCTGTGAAAGTGGCTGCCACATATGCGCCCTGGCCTGAGAAAGTGGCTGCCACATATCCGCCCTGGCCTGTGAACCGGGCTGCCACAAATCCGCCCTGGCCTGAGAAAGTGGCTGCCACATATCCGCCCTGGCCTGAGAAAGTGGCTGCCACATATCCGCCCTGGCCTCAGAAAGTGGCTGCCACATATCCGCCCTGGCCTGAGAAAGTGGCTGCCACATATCTGCCCCTGGCCTGTGAAAGTGGCTGCCACATATCCGCCCTGGCCTGTGAAAGTGGCTGCCACATATCCGCCCTGGCCTGTGAAAGTGGCTGCCACATATCCGCCCTGGCCTGTGAAAGTGGCTGCCACATATCCGCCCTGGCCTGTGAAAGTGGCTGCCACATATCCGCCCTGGCCTGTGAAAGTGGCTGCCACATATCTGTGAAAGTGGCTGCCACTGGCCTGTGAAAGTGGCTGCCACATATCCGCTCTGGCCTGTGAAAGTGGCTGCCACATATCCGCCTGGCCTGAGAAAGTGGCTGCCACATATCCGCCCTGGCCTGAGAAAGTGGCTGCCACATATCCGCCCTGGCCTGAGAAAGTGGCTGCCACATATCCGCCCTGGCCTGAGAAAGTGGCTGCCACATATCCGCCCTGGCCTGAGAAAGTGGCTGCCACATATCCGCCCTGGCCTGAGAAAGTGGCTGCCACATATCCGCCCTGGCCTGTGAAAGTGGCTGCCACATATCCGCCCTGGCCTGTGAAAGTGGCTGCCACATATCCGCCCTGGCCTGTGAAAGTGGCTGCCACATATCCGCCCTGGCCTGTGAAAGTGGCTGCCACATATCCGCCCTGGCCTGAGAAAGTGGCTGCCACATATCCGCCCTGGCCTGTGAAAGTGGCTGCCACATATCCGCCCTGGCCTGTGAAAGTGGCTGCCACATATCCGTCCTGGCCTGTGAAAGTGGCTGCCACATATCCGCCCTGGCCTGTGAAAGTGGCTGCCACATATCCGCCCTGGCCTGTGAAAGTGGCTGCCACATATCCGCCTGGCCTGTGAAAGTGGCTGCCACATATCCGCCCTGGCCTGTGCCTGTGAAAGTGGCTGCCACATATCCGCCCTGGCCTGTGAAAGTGGCTGCCACATATCCGTCCTGGCCTGTGAAAGTGGCTGCCACATATCCGCCTCTGGCCTGTGAAAGTGGCTGCCACATATCCGCCCTGGCCTGTGAAAGTGGCTGCCACATATCCGCCCTGGCCTGTGAAAGTGGCTGCCACATATCCGTCTCTGGCCTGTGAAAGTGGCTGCTTCCGCCCTTCTGCCCTCCCGCCCTCCGCATACACACATACACACATACACACACACATACACACATACAAACATTCCGTTTTATAAAGGTATACAGATACAGATGATTGATATATGGTCACAAATGTGAATGTATTATGTGAACACTGTGAATTTATATAGTGAAATATACCTACACCTTGCACCATACCTGAATGGTATACTTTGATACTTTTATATGAAAAAGTGAAAGACACAATTTTGCATATTCTTTATTCTTTGCTAGCTTTCATAGCGTGTTTAAGTGCTGTGAGCATTAGAGCCTTACTCTGTGTATAAGACCTAGCCAGCAGCGCCACAGTCCCGGTTCTAACCCTTCATAAGTCATTAATAAAGATCCTGAACAGGACCGGGCCCAGGACAGAACCCTGCTTAGGGCGCTCCACTCGGAGAAAAAACCATCCCAAAGAACTTAGCTCCTTCCTTGAAAGGAAAGGCGAGCCACGGCAACATGTGTGCTGCTATTTATATATTAGCGCTCATAATATTTAAGTGCCTGCGCTATAAACTCCATAACAGGTTTTCCCGAACAGAATACCCATGGCTCATCAGGCGCTAACAGCTGTTGGTAAAAACAGGTTTAGAAACTGTTCCGAAATCCCTTCATGGAAATCAGCACAAGTGTGCATTTGGGGAGAGCGGCGAACGGGGCTGGAGAAGCATCGAGTTTCCAAATTGCTCCTTGCGAGACCCATAGACAGGGGCGGTCCTACAAGATAGGCCAAGTAGGCGGCCGCCTAGGGCGCCATCTGGGAAGGGGGCGCCATCCTGGCCGCATGGGGCGCCATCCTGGCCCTGCCGATGTTCCTCAGGCAGCGCCGCAGCTGCCTGCTTTTGGGCCCCGGCCTTGTGCGCTCCGACGCCGTTTCTGGGCACGCGCGGAGGTTTTCACGCAGGCGCAGTTGCTCTGGAGCTGAACTTGAGCGCAGGAGCAACTGCACATGCGCGAAAACCTCAGCGCATGCCCAGTAGCTCTTTTGCAGAAGCCTGTAAGCAAAGCACTCCCTATCGGGCAGGCAGGAGTGCTCCCCTCCCTTTGTCTCTGCTGCGCGCGCGCGTTTGCGGGGAAGGAGAAAAGAATCAGTGAAGGAAGTGTAAGTGAAGGAATGAATGAAGAGCTTTCCTCCTCCTCCTCTGTGACCTCTTCTCTCCCTCCTTCCTTTCTTTGGCTCTATTTCTGTCTAGACCTGAGGGGCCTGAGGCTATGAGGAGTTGTGGGAGTTGGAGTCCAAAACACCTAGAGGGAGGGAGGGAGGGCCCAAGTTTGCCCAGGCCGCGCTGCCTGTATTCGACCTCATTTGAACATTTTGGCTGTTTTTCTATTTACATTTACATTGGGATCCTAATTTTGGAGTTATGGGAGACTCCTATGGATTATGAGTCGGGTGGTAGGTAATATATTCTGATTTTGATGCATTTACATTGCATTTCTTGTTGATTATTATACAGTTCTGCTTAATATTGTCATACAATATAATACAAATACAATATAACAATAGAATAATGATATATTTTATATTACATGTAATATTACAAACAATATTGCAGTAGAGTGGTATTGTACAAAATAGTAGTATATAATATTTTATTTTACTTTATTTTGGGTTATTTGAGTTTTATAGGAGTCATGAAAATATTTAGTAGAGGATAATTTTATTGAAATAAATAATTTTATTATTTTATAATAATAATATAATAGAATGTTACATTATATTATAATGTCAAAATATTATAATATAATTATATTGTAATGTAGTATAATATAATTATGATATAATATAGTATGAGTATGGTATAATATATTGTATATACATTGATACGATATAATACTACTAATGGTATTGTGATATTATAATTGTATTTTTGTTTTACATGGGGGCGGCAAAATAATGTTTTTGGGGGGGCGGCAAAATCATGGTCGCCTACCATTTAAAATTACCTTAGACCGCCCCTGCCCATAGATTGCACTTCTGGATAAGGAGGGCAGTTTGAGACCATGGCCTAGATCAGGGCTGTCCAACTTCTACCGGACCTTGGGCCGGAAATCCGGTCACTGATCACCTGGGGGGGCCATAAATATACAATTAAATATTATATTATTTAAATAAGGGGAGAGGGAGGGATGGATGGAACACATGAGGGGCATAAATATACAATTACATATAATAATAACATAAAGGGAGCCCCCTGCTTCAGCCTACCTTCCCAGACGCACAGGATCCAGGAGTAGCCGGACCACGAGAGAGGCAACGACCGACCGAGGCAGCAGCCGAAGAAGATCCAAATCGCGTCTGTGTGGGCCGCAGGGATTCAGTAGCCGAGATTTCGGCAACAGGAGGAGTATCGCGAGGCTAGGAGCCACACGGATTTCGATCGAAATCCCGTGTGGATGGCGAGTTTCCGATACTTCCTCCGGAACCCGGAAGTGGGTAATTTTTTTTAATTTTTATTATTTAATTTATTTTTTATTAAAAAGCTGAGCAGGCCGCAGACAAGGGGCTGGCGGGCCATGTGCGGCCCGCGGGCCGCCTGTTCAACAGCCCTGGCCTAGATTGACCATGGTATCCTTCTGGGGTGGTTCTCCAGAGTGGGTCTTGGGGGCATTGCTTTGCAGTGGCTCCACTCCTTCCTGGAGGACAGTTCCCAGTTGGTGAGGCTAGAGCAATCTTTCTCAACCAGTGTGCCGTGGCACACTAGTGTGCCGTGACGGACCTCCTGGTGTGCCGCGAGAAAAGCTCTCTGCCCCCCTTCCTCCCCCCTCCTGTCGAACTCCTGCTGCTTGGGGGAGGAGGAGGAAGGGCCGGGCAGTGATGAAGAAAAAGAAGAAGGGACCGGGGTGCCGCCTCCTTCGGCCATTTCCCCAGCCAGCCTCCAATCCGCCATGACTCTCGCCCCTCGCTCACTGAAGCCGCATGGAGGATCCCTGCCCACTGAAGCCCGTCCACCACTCATGCTCCTCCTTTGTAGGAGAGCTGAAGCTGGGGGAGGGGGCAGGGATGGCGCGGCCTGGCTCTGTCCCCTCCCCCAGCTTTGGCACTCCCAGCAGCTGCTCCAGCCTTGAGGGGACAGTGCCAAGCCAGCATTGTGCTGGCTCTGGCACCGCTGGCTTGGCACTGTCCCCTCAAGGCTGGAGCAGCTGCTGGGAGTGCCGAAGCCAGGGGGAGGGGGCGGGGCATGGCGCGGCCTGGCTCCACCCCCTCCCCCGGCTTTGGCACTCCCAGCAGCTGCTCCAGCCTTGAGGGGACAGTGCCAAGCCAGCATTGTGCTGGCTCTGGCACCGCTGGCTTGGCACTGCCCCCTCAAGGCTGGAGCAGCTGCTGGGAGAGGTGAAGCTGGGGGTAGGGGGCGGGGCATGGTGCAGCTCCCGGCCCGGCACTCCCAGCAGCTGCTCCCAGCAGGCCACCAACCCCCAGCCGTTCTTTACTGTGTTAGAGTGTCATTTTGTGTCATTTTGGTTGGTGGTGTGCCCCCGGATTTTTTTAATGTTAAAAGTGTGCCATGGCTCAAAAAAGGTTGGGAAACACTGGGCTAGAGGACACCGGCTTGGATCCCTGGCCTTCGACTTGTGGGGTCCCGCAAGGTTCCATTCTACCCCCCATGCTTTTAAACATCTACATGAAACCGCTGAGCAAGGTCACCTGAACCCACCACGTGGTGCTGTGGCCAACCTTCCCTCTTTCTCTCCTTTCCGTCTTTCCTTCCTTCCTTCCTTCCTTCCCTTCTCTCCTTCCTTCCTTCCTTCTCTACCTCTTTTCTTCCTTCCTTCTCTACCTCTTTCCTTCCTTCCCTTCTCTCCTTCCTTCCTTCCTTCATTCTATCTCTTTTTTCTTTCCTTCACTCCTTCCTTCCTTCTTTCCTTCTCTACCTCTTACCTTCCTTCCTTCCCTTCTCTCCTTCCTTCCCTTCTCTACCTCGTTCATTCCTTCTTTCCTTCCTTCCCTTCTCTCCTTCCTACCCTTCTATACCTCTTTCCTTCCTTCCCTTCACTCCTTCTCTCCTTCCTTCCTTCTCTGCCTCTTTCTTTCCTTCCTTCCTTCTCTGCTACTTTCCTTCCTTCCTTCCCCACCTCTTTGCTTCCTTCCCCTCCCTTTTTCTTTCCTTCCTTCCTTCCGTCTCTACCTCTTCCCTTCCCTTCTCTCCTTCTTTCCTTCCGTCCTTCCTTCTCCTTTTCCTCTCCTCCACCTTCTTTTGTCTCTACCTCTTCCTTCCCCTCCCCTTTTCTTTCTCTCCTTCCTTCCTTCTTTCTGTCTCTACCTCTTTCCTTCCCTTCTCTCCTTCCTTCCTTCCTTCCTTCCTTCTCTACCTCTTTTCTTCCTTCCTTCTCTACCTCTTTCCTTCCTTCCCTTCTCTCCTTCCTTCCTTCCCTTCATTCTATCTCTTCCATTCTATCTCTTTTTTCTTTCCTTCCCACCTCCTTCCTTCCTTCTTTCCTTCTCTTCCTCTTACCTTCCTTCCTTCCCTTCTCTCCTTTGCTTTCCTTCCCTTTTCCCTACTTCCTCGTTCATTCCTTCTTTCCTTCCTTCCTTCCCTTCTCTCCTTCCTACCCTTCTATACCTCTTTCCTTCCTTCCCTTCACTCCTTCCTTCCTTCTTTCCTTCTCTCCTCTCCTTCCTTCCTTCCTTCTCTGCTACTTTCTTTTCCTTCCCCTGCCCTTCCTCTTTCCTTCCTTCCCCTTCCTTTCTCTTCTTTCCTTCCCTTCTTTCCCCTCCCTTTTTCTTTCCTTCCTTCCTTCCTTCCTTCCTTCCGTCTCTACCTCTTCCCTTCCCTTCTCTCCTTCTTTCCTTCCGTCCTTCCTTCCTTCTCCACCTCTTTGCTTCCTTCCCCTCCCTTTTTCTTTCTTTCTTTCTCTCCTTCCTTCCTTCCTTCCTTCCTTCCTTCCTTCCTTCCTTCCTTCCTTCCTTCTTTCTGTCTCTACCTCTTTCCTTCCCTTCTCTCCTTACTTCCTTCATTCCTTCCTTCCTTCTCCACCTCTTTGCTTCCTTCGCCTTCCTTTTTCTTTCTCTCCTCTCCATTCACCCAGTGGTTTTTGGGTTATGTTAAACAATAACGTTAATTTTGAGAAACTTTCAAGAAGAGTATACAAGCTTAATGGTTTCAAGAGTACTTGGCATGAATACGTGTGGTTACTTTAAACCGTACAATTCTTTCTTACAAGATACAACTCCTTTCACAGCTATATAACAGTTCACTGACAGGAATTATCTCTCTGCCTAATAAACTTTGACACTGTTACAGATAGACGAAACTTTGGATCTATCTAAACTAGAAATCCACTCCCTATCTATCCTGATAATTGTAGATTTCTGTTAGCCAGCTATCCCTGCCAGCCACCTGTATACTTTCAGGCTTCTTATTACTAACTCTCACTAACCCTGACCCTTCTTTTCTTCCCTATCTCACTCTGCTTCCTTCTTCTTCAACACCCTGTCTCAATCTCCTCACAGAATTCAAAACGCCTTCTCTTGAGAGCATTTCCCCCCCTTTTACCAAGTTAGGCTCCACCCCCTTTTCTCCAGCCAAACCTACTTCCTCATTTTCCTCCAGGCCGCACTTAGCCACACCCCCTCTGGGAAATGGGAAACTCAAAATAGATGCCACCATTCTCGGCATTACTCCGTGAACTTAGGAAGGGCTCATCCCACACTTTTTACACGCTCCTTGATGACTAAAACGGCCAATCTGAGATAGGCAAGTTTGGTTGCAGAAAGCCTCCTTGGGTGATGTCGTTTCCAAGTTGCGGTTCTTTCTACGTTGTCGTTTCTCTTCGAGACACATTCGGCGTGTCTTCTCGAAAGAGGCCGCAGCATTGTGGATAGTGCATCTCCATGCCTCCCGATGTGAGGCCAGGGTGGACCATTGTTGGCGATCAATCTGGCCGAGCCTGAGATGTTGTTTCAGGGAGTCCTTATCTCTCTTTTTTTGGGCGCCTCTCTTGCGCTGACCCATGGCAAGTTCTCCGTAGAGTAGTATCTTTGGGAGGCGGTGGTCCTCCATCCTAGAGATGTTCCCTGCCCAGCACAGCTGAGTTTTCAATAGCATGGCCTCAAGGCTGGTGATCCCTGCTTGCTCAAGGACAACAACATTCGTCACATAGTCAGTCCAGTGTATATTGTGCGAAGACAGCACTGATGAAAGCATTCGAGGAGTCGTAGGTGTTGGCGATAGGTGACCCATGTTTCAGACCCATAGAGGAGAATAGACACTATGATATCTCTGTACACACTGATTTTGGTACTTTGCCTCAGGTTCTTGTTGCTCCGGACTCTTTTGCGAAGCCTTCCAAATGCACTCTATGCCTCTGATAATCTGTGATCTATCTCTTTATCAATCTTGGCGTCTGAAGAGATGATGCTTCCCAGGTAGGTGAACTGCTGAACGGATTTAAGCACAGATGTGCCTATGCTGACGTGGGGATGATGGTGTTCTTCCTGTGGTGCGGGCTGGTAGAGGACTTCCGTTTCTTCAGCCCAAACAGTTCTGCAGCGGCTGCAAAGCAAGATGTTAATAATAATAAATGAATAAACACTATTAAATAATAATAAATATTATTATTGAATTATATTTATTATTATTTAAATAATAAATATTATTTAAATAATAAATAAATAAACACTATTCTAGGCATTTCTAGGTCTGCCCATGTGACTCTATCTTCCAGTTGGAAATGACCATAGAGTCACTCTGGAGGACTTAGCAATTCCTCTTCCTTTCGTTGTCTGATGTGGATGGATGCGGCCTGTTTTCCTTCTCCCCTCCCTCGCTTTCCAAATGGATGGCGGCAAAGGCGTGCTCCAGCTGCCAGTGCCTCGCTGCCCTTGTGCCGCCGCCTGCCAGTTGTGCGCCTGCCGCCGCCTCGCAATGAGCGCCACCATCTGCCGTGCCACGTGGACATCATAATCTTTTCTTAATTACATTAGCCGTGCAATCAGTTACTGCATTACAAGGCCAGCGATGAGCTTTTAAATCTTGCTGGAAATCATAAATGCAATGCAGTGCCAGGCGCCAGATGTGAGTGCCAACTCGGTGCGGGCTAGATAAATAGCAACCTTCCGAGGCAGCCTTCCGTGGCTGTCCAGCCGGGCCCGTGTCGGAGCAACGCGGAGGGGGCCGTCATTGTCCCCCCATTTCCGTTTTATTTGTTTGTTTATTTTGATTTATCTCCCGCTTTGATCCCGGACGGAGCTCAAAGTGACTTACAATATACCTTGAAAGTGAACATCTGCAGCAGAGTGGCGTGCGGCAGTTGAAAGAGCATCAAACCGCTGCCATTTCCAACCCATGGCAATCCTAAGGGGAACCAATTGCAGATACCATTTTTTTCTGAGCGATGGTGGCTCACCAAACGACAAATCCCAGGCTTCCATAGCCTAGGACCAGGGCCGTAGCCAGGATTTTTGTTCGGGGCTGAGTTTTAGTGAGGGGGGGGCAGAGACTGGGTGGGAGAGGGTTTACCCTAGGAAATCTTTTGTATTGTTATCCCAATAACCCCATGAAGGTGGGATATAATGAGCATGATGATCAGATCGTGATATGAATAAACATAACAGTTTAAATAATGTACCAGTAAGGCCTTCTCGCGGACCACCCTGAGAATTTCGGGGGCTGAAGCCCCCCCCTTCCTGGCTACATGCCTGCATTGCACCATAATCTATATCAGTGTTTTTCAACCTTTTTTGAGCCGCGGCACACTTTTTACATTTCCAAAATCCTGGGGCACACCACCAACCAAATGACACAAAATGACACTCTAGCACAGTCATACGTATAGTTAATATGTTTTTAAATGTATTTATACACTCAGTGTGAAACCTGGGCCTGTTTCGATGAACACAACATAGATATCCTGGCAGGAATGGCAGAAAGACACAAACTTCCCACACAGAACTCACATAACCAAGAGAAAATGCTATAAGAGATTAGTGGGCATTGACCTTGGGTTTTGGAGTTGTAGTTCACCTATATCCAGAGAGCACTCAAACAATGTTGGATCAGGACCAAACTTGGCACAAATACTCAATATGCCCAAATGTGAACACAGATGGAGTTTGGGGAAAATAGACCTTGACATTTGGGAGTTACAGTTTCTGGGATTTATAGTTAACACACAAACAAAGAGCATCCTGAACCCTTGCAACAATGGAATTGAACCAAACTTGGCATATTGAACTCTCATTACCAACAGAGTTGGTAATGTACTGAAAGGGTTTGCTTGGGAATTTGGAAGTTGTAGTTTACCTACACTCAGAGAGCACTGTGGACTCAAACAATGTTATGTTATGTTGTTGTTTGTTTTCTATCCAGAATCACAATGTTGGAAGGAGGCTCACCACTTTAAGGTCCCTCAAACAGGCATGGGAAAACTTCGGCCCTCTGGGTGCTTTTGGACTCCAACTCCCACCATTCCTAACAGCCTGAGGCCCTTTCCTGCTTAAGTGGCTGAGAGGGGAAAGGAAAAGGGCCTGAGGAATGGTGGGAGTTGGAGTCCAAAGCACCGGAAGGTCCAAGTTTGCCCATGCCAGCTTTGACAGAGACCCCTTCCCCTTCCCTTTGCGCCCTTTTTTCCCTCCTGCCCAACACTTCTGCCACCATGTTGATCCGAGGGGGCAGCGTGAGCGTGTTCAGGAGGGGAGGGGGAGGGAGGAAGACGTGACCCGTGCGGGCGCTACTGCGCAGATTCGCCCCAGAGCAAAGCGAGGCAAAGCGAGCAGAGCGAGGCTGGGAAGAAGTGAACCCGAGTGGAGAAGAAAAAGTGTTCGGCAGGAGGGGGAAGAAAGGGGATTGGAGGTTCCAATTTCCCACGGCACACCTGATGATCGCTCACGGCACACTGGTTGGGAAACACTGATATATATATAAATAAAAATGTAAGGTTCGTTTGTGGGATTGACATAACTCAAAAACCACTGGACGAATTGACACCAAATTTGGACACAAAACACCAGTCAGGCCAACGAGTGACCATCACTAATAAAAAAACAGTGAAAAACACAGTAGAAGAGACTTTAAAAGCCAAAAAACAAAAAATACATTACAAAGCAGGCACAAAAGAGAGCATACAAAGCATACAAAGGTAGTTACAACACACACACATATATACAAACATACATATACACACACATATAAACAAATATATATACACACATATGTGCATATATACACACATGAAACACATATACACAGACTGAGCCACAGCAACGCGTGGCAGGGGATGACTAGTAATATCTCTCTCTCTCTATATATATATATATATATAATATAAAGGAGGACCCGTCATCGAACGACTGCCAGAGACAGAGAAACCTTCCAAGGCAGAGACACCAAATTTGCCAACATAAATAGACCTCAGGCAAGGAAGGTTTTTAGCAAAGAACCTTACCCCCCAAACCTAGAAGAACCCCAAAACAACGGAAAAAACTACATTTCCCAGCATCCTTTGCGGCAGCCAGCGAAACCCATTGGCCAACATCGGCCCACACAAAATGCAGGGAGGCTGAGTAACGATAGTAACGGTGGGCAAAGCCAGCCAAGGCTAGGATAGAATGCTGAGTGATTTGAGTTTAGTCAGTTGGTGCTTGAGGGTTAAACTGTCAAGGCCAAGATCTAGGAGGGAGACAAATAGGGCACCAGGGACACAGGCACCACTGACAAACACATACCCCCAGAATAATACAAACTTGCAAAACGCACAAAAAAAATCCTGCAACACAAAAACCCATCCCCCCAAAAATACACAACAAACACCACTGGCAAAAGCAACACCCCCTCCACATCACAACCAGCACACAGCCAGACTAAGACAACTATGTTACCACAACACACACAAAATACACCCCACAAATACCTGACAACTTCCCCAACACAAAACCCAGGACTGCACTCACTACTCACCACCACAACACACCTCCAAATACACACACGTCCCAGGCACAATTCCAGCACCTACCCACACAACACAACACAACTTCCTATCACAACCCATCCCCCAACCCAGGGACCCCACACACACAACACCTACCACCACCACAAACGAAAACCGACTCCACCTATACTCCAAACACAACACAACACTGCACTGATACTCTACAAACACACACAAACACCCAAAACACCCCACCCACACAAGCATTCCACAACATACTACCACCCACAATGCCACCACACACCCACTAACTCACCAAAAAAGTAATACCTACACACAATACAATACACACATAACACAACCTTGCGTCTACTGCTCAACCCATTTGTATGCCATTCCTTTCTTCCACACAGGCATAAGCTGACCCAAAAGACAAGCCATGCCTCCTAAAAAGGAACAGCATCGGACGACACACTCATAACGCTACATACATCGCACAAAAAGGGCAGAACAAATGCCAGAACAGACTCTGCACTACACTAGCTTTTCCATCACCATAAACAAGGCGCAGGACAAACACTACAAATCTGTGGCATAGACCTTGACACAGAACACTTCTCCCCGGACAACTCGTAGCGTGCTCCAGAGTTGGGAAACCACAGAACCTCTACATCAACACAGCAGACGGAAAGACAAAAACATTGTATATCCACAAGCTCTGCAGAACGCCAGCAACACCACACACCGACAACTCCACAGGACTTCAACATCCCACCCACCAGAACAACCCACAACGACACAGCCATGACCCCACCAAGACCATAAGTAACATCAATTCCAACCCTTACTCAGACTTTCTCGCATCTCCTAAATAGGGCATATATATATATATATATATATACACACACACACACACACACACAAATAAAATGTTTGTTTGTGGGATTAACATAACCCAAAAACCACTGGGTGAATTGAGAGGAGAGAAAGAAAAAGGAAGGCGAAGGAAGGGGTGGTGGAGAAGGAAGGAAGGAAGGAAGGAAGGAAGGAGAGAAGGGAAGGAAAGAGGTAGAGACAGAAAGAAGGAAGGAAGGAAGGAGAGAAAGAAAAGGGGAGGGGAAGGAAGCAAAGAGGTGGGGAAGGAAGGAAGGACGGAAGGAAAGAAGGAGAGAAGGGAAGGGAAGAGGTAGAGACGGAAGGAAGGAAGGAAGGAAGCAAAGAGGTGGGGAAGGAAGGAAGGAAAGTAGCAGAGAAGGAAGGAAGGAAGGAAGGAAGGAAGGAAAGAAAGAGGCAGAGAAGGAAGGAAGGAGAGAAGGAGTGAAGGGAAGGAAGGAAAGAGGTATAGAAGGGTAGGAAGGAGAGAAGGGAAGGAAGGAAGGAAAGAAGGAAAGAGGTAGAGAAGGGAAGGAAGGAGAGAAGGGAAGGAAGGAAGGTAAGAGGTAGAGAAGGAAGGAGTGAAGGAAAGAAAAAAGAGAAAGAAGGAAGGAAGGAAGGAGAGAAGGGAAGGAAGGAAAGAGGTAGAGAAGGAAGGAAGAAAAGAGGTAGAGAAGGAAGGAAGGAGAGAAGGGAAGGAAGGAAGGAAGGAGAGACGGAAAGAAGGAGAGAAAGAGGGAAGGTTGGCCACAGCACCACGTGGTGGGTTCGGGTGACCTTGCTCAGCGGTTTCATGTAGATGTTTAAAAGCATGGGGGGTAGAATGGAACCTTGCGGGACCCCACAAGTCGAAGGCCAGGGATCCAAGCCGGTGTCCTCTAGCCCAGTGTTTCCCAACCTTTTTTGAGCCATGGCACACACTTTTAACATTAAAAAAATTCGGGGGCACACCACCAACCAAAATGACACAAAATGACACTCTAACACAGTAAAGAATGGCTGAGGGTTGGTGGCCTGCTGGGAGCAGATGCTGGGAGTGCCGAAGCTGGGGAGGGGGCAGAGCGAGGCTGCACCATGCCCCGCCCCCTACCCCCAGCTTCACCTCTCCCAGCAGCTGCTCCAGACTTGAGGGGGCAGTGCCAAGCCAGCGGTGCCAGAGCCAGCACAATGCTGGCTTGGCACTGTCCCCTCAAGGCTGAGCAGCTGCTGGGAGTGCCAAAGCCAGGGAGGGGCGGAGCCAGGCTGCACCATGCCCCGCCCTACCCCCAGCTTCACCTCTCCCAGCAGCTACTCCAGCCTTGAGGGGCAGTGCCAAGCCAGCGGTGCCAGAGCCAGCACAATGCTGGCTTGGCACTGTCCCCTCAAGGCTGGGCAGCTGCTGGGAGTGCCAAAGGGGGAGGGGGGCAGAGCCAGGCCGCGCATGTCCCGCCCCTCCCCCAGCTTCAGCTCTCCTACAGAGGAGGAGCATGAGCGGTGGACGGGCTTCAGTGGGCAGGGCTCCTCCATGCGGCTTCAGGGGCGAGGGCGATAGTCCTGGCGGATTGGAGGCTGGCTGGGGAAACGGCTGAAGGAGGCGGCGCCCTGGTCCCTTCTTCTTTTTCTTCATCACTGCCCGGCCCTTCCTCCTCCCCCAAGCAGCAGGAGTTCAGGGGGAGGAAGGGGGTCAGAGAGCTTTTCTCGCGGCACACCAGGAGGTCCGTCACGGCACACACTAGTGTGCCATGGCACACTGGTTGAGAAAGACTGTGTTAATGAATCCAAGGCCCTGACCTTTCGAGTCAAGGGAATTATTTTGTTCTTTGTGAGAAACAGGAATTGTCCTTAACGACCCTTCCTTGTTGACAAAGGGCCATATGCAGATTTTCCATGAGAAATTCAGCCTTCTGGATGGTAAACAAATGAAATAACTGTAGCCATGTGTTGGTTTCCGAGGCCAACAGTGACAGCCGGTTATGAAATATGAAAAATAGTTATGCCATAGGTTCTATAAACTTGGGACGAGGCTAATCTCAGATGGTCCGGCGTTTATGAAACAAAAGGAGTCTTTCAAAAATGGGTAGAAGGGAGAGAACCTTCTCCAAACCAGAAACAGTCCTCTGTCGTGTAAATTGTTTCAATGATTGGATTAAAGGGTGCAGCCCTGATCTTGAAAAACAACAGCTGAGTCACGTAGCCTTCCTCATATTATTTTACATATGGGGAGGGGGGAAACATGCAGGGAAATTACATAGGAGGGTTTCAGGGAAATATCACCAATATCTCATAATTATTTCATATGCAAGGGGTGGAAAGAAAGTCCATATGATCTTGAAAAGCATCAAATCCATAAGCTTTGGGGGAAGTCCATCTGCGTCCTTGGGAAAACTATAAGAGAAAAGTCCTTTTCACTAATAGCCCGAGGAGAGCCCAAATACATGGAAATCCTTGGAAAACTATGTCTCCCAAACCGCTCAGGGCCTGCCCCTGTTGGCCTGTGCGCATGCAACTCCGTGCACAAAGAGTCCATGGCTTCAGGTTAAGTGAGGCAAGAAAACAGAGAGGTAGAAATGGCTGGAGGTCTTTTGATACCAAATCCCAGCCTTTGGTGCTAGAGATGCCAGGCCACATGTGCAGGAACGTTGGAACTCCCTGCTGCAGGTCAAACCAATTAGGATGCAGATGGGCTCTCTCTGGGGCTCGCCTTCCTTAACGACCCTTCCTTGTTGACAAAGGGCCATATGCAGATTTTCCATGAGAAATTCAGCCTTCTGGATGGTAAACAAATGAAATAATTGTAGCCATGTGCTGGTTTCCGAGGCCAGCAGTGATAGCCGGTTATGAAATATGAAATATAGTTATGCCATAGGTTCTATAAACTTGGGACGAGGCTAATCTCAGAGGGTCCGGCGTTTATGAAACAAAAGGAGTCTTTCAAAAATGGGGAAATTATGAAGTAGCTACCAAAATAATGTCATGGTTGGCGGTCACCATAATATGAGGAATTGCATTAAAGGGTCACGGCATTAGGAAGGCTGAGAACCACTGTGCTAGAAGTTGACCATAAGAGTTGCACTGGAGGAGCTATAAATGCGACAGAGTGATTTTCCAGGTCCGCCAATGTGTGAAATTTGAGAAGCCTATAATTTGCCAATCTGAAGACTTGAAAGCTCATACCTTTTTTTTATTTAAAAAAATCCATCTTTTGTGTAGGTGTGCGTTGTGTGCGCCTTCCTCTAAATCAGTGTTTCCCAACCAGTGTGCCGGGGCACACTAGTGTGCCGTGAGCGATCATCAGGTGTGCATTCGGAAATTGGAACCTCTAGGAGGGGAGTGGGGAGAGTCTAGTGTGTTGAAGTATAAAAACCCTAAGAAACCTACCTCGATTAAGGCACAAAACTACAACCACCCCCCCCCACCCGGTGTCTACTTGGTCTCTCCTCTCCAAGCATTGGGAAGGCCTGCCTCCCTTTCCCCAAGTAGAGACCTCCTCTTGCCTCCCCCCCCCAGGCCTAATGCCGAATGGTTCAGTGCAGCACCAGCCCCGCCTCTCGCTCCACCCCGGTGCGTGCGAAACCGCTCTCGGCCTCCCTCCGGCTCCCTGCCCGCCGCCGCCACCTTCCTTCCTGCCTGCTTCGCCAGCCCCGAGATGCCCACATGGGCCGCTCCGCTGACCCCCGAGGAGCTGCGCAGGTGGTGAGTGAGGCTCCTGCTTCCCACGACCCCAATTCAAGCCTGGCGGGGAAGGAGGGGGCAACCTAAGTGAGAGGGAGACTGCTGTTCTTTCGAGGCCCTCCCTCCAGAAACGGTAACTCCCAAATGTCAAGATCTATTTTCCCCAAACTCTGTTGGTAATGAGAGTTCAATATGGCAAGTTTGGTTCAATTCCATTGTTGCAAGAGTTCAGGATGCTCTTTGATTGTGTGTTAACTATAAATCCCAGAAACTGTAACTCCCAAATGTCAAGGTCCATTTTCCCCAAACTCCATCTGAGTTCACATTTGGGCATATTGAGTATTTATGCCAAGTTTGGTCCTGACATTGTTTGAGTCCACAGTGCTCTCTGGATATAGGTGAACTACAACTCCAAAACTCAAGGTCAATGCCCACCAAACTCTTATAGCATTTTCTCTTGGTTATGGGAGTTCTGTGTGGGAAGTTTGTGTCTTTCTGCCATTCCTGCCAGGGTATCTATGTTGTGTTCATCGAAACAAGCCCAGGTTTCACACTGAGTGTATAAATACATTTTAAAACATATTAACTCTACGTCGGGGCTGCCCAACTGGCGGCCCGGGAAGGGGCGTACACGGCCCCCAGCCCCTTTACTCCGGCCCCTCATATTTTTAATAAAAAATAAAAATAGAAAAATAAATTAAATTAAAAATTTTAAAAATTACCCACATCCGGGTTTCGAGCAAGTATCGCGAGACTCGCTTGAGCCACACAGGATTTCGCTCTCAACGCGAGATCACGCCTGCGTTGAGAGCGAAATCCCGTGTGGCTCACGTAGTCTCGCGATACTCCTTCTGTTGCCGAAATCTCGGCTACTGAATCCCTGCGGCCCACACAGACTTTCTTCGGCGCCTGGCTCGGTCGGTCGTGGCCTGTCTCGTGGATCGGCTTCTCCTGGATCCTGTGTGTTTGGGAAGGTAGGCTGAATCAGGGGGCTCCCCTTATGTTAATATTAAATATGTTAATATTATGTTAATATTAAATATGTTAATATTAAATATATGGAATTGTTTATGTATGCCCCCCATGTGTTCCATTCCCTCCCTCTCCCCTTATTTAACATCTACATGCAGCCGCTTGCACAGCTGGTGCGGAGTTATGAGCTGGAGTGCCACCAGTACGCTGATGACACCCAGCTCATTCTGAGGATGGGGGGCAGGCCGGGATCCGTCCCAGATAATTTCCAACACTGCCTCGAGGCCGTTACTGGATGGCTGCGAGCCAGTAGGTTGAGGGTGAATCCGGCGAAGACGGAGATCTTGTGGCTGGGTCGCCCGGGCGAGGTAGGTGCCCAGCTTCCGACCCTGGACGGTGTGGCGCTATGCCCATCGTCGTCTGTGAAGAGCCTGGGGGTCCATCTTGACTCCCAGCTGACCATGGAGGCCCAGGTCTCTGCGGTCAGCAAGGCTGCTTTTTTCCATCTCCGCCAGGCAAGGAGGCTGGCCCCCTATCTCTCCCGGAGCGACCTGGCCACGGTGATCCAAGCCACGGTCATCTCAAGGCTAGATTACTGTACTCTACGTTGGCCTTCCTCTGTCGGCTATCCGGAGGCTCAAGCTGGTGCAGAACACTGCCGCCCGGCTCCTGTCTGGCACCCCAGCAGGTTGCCGTATAACACCTGTTTTGCAGGATCTGCACTGGCTTCCCATTGAGCACCGGGTCGCCTTCAAAGTGTTGGTTCTTACCTTCAAGGCCTTACACGGCCTGGGGCCGGCGTATCTGAGGGACCGTCTCACTCCATATTGCCCATCGAGACCACTAAGGTCTGAAGACGCTAACTTCCTAGAGATACCATCGACAAGGTTGGCACGCTTAACATCTACCCGCCGGAGGGCGTTCTCAGTCATAGCTCCCACGCTGTGGAACGCCCTCCCGGCTGAAACCAGGGCCCTGAGGGACTTGCTCCCGTTTAGGCAAGCCTGCAAAACCCACCTGTTCAAGCAAGCTTTTGGAGAATAGGCCCGTGCATTTCTATGTATGCTATCGCAGAATTGCTTAGCGGTTTTAATTGTATATTTGTATTGTTGTTTTAATTGCTTTTCTGTTTTTATCGCTGTTTTATTGTTGCCTTCGGCTCCTGTGAGCCGCGAGCCCCCGGGAGTCGGCGGAATAGAAGCCTGAACAAATAAATAAATAAATAAATAAATTGTTAGGGGGGGGGGCGGGGGCGGAGGAGGGGGTGGAGCCGGTGGTGGAGGCAGACCCTTCGGCCTCCCAAGTCATCAGTGACCGGAATTCCGGCCACAGGTCCAGTAGAAGTTGGCCAGCCCTGCTCTATGTATGACTGTGTTAGAGTGTCATTTTGTGTCATTTTGGTTGGTGGTGTGCCCCAGGATTTTGGAAATGTAAAAATGTGCCACGGCTCAAAAAAGGTTGAAAAACACTGCGTTAGAGGTTAGTAGGCATGAGAAAAATGAAACGGAAATTAAAAGAAATCGTAAGTGATTCGTATGTAATGGGCCTTTCAAGTTTATACGGATCGCAAGGCCAATCCCGGAAGTGGACTTTCTTTTACGCACCCCCCTGGGCCCAAAATTTCGTTAGATTATTAAATATTTCGGATGTCTCCCCAACAAGAAAATTTCCCCCTCCAAAATAGCTTTGCAGACATAACTCACAGTGAAATTGGGGCCTTTCCATGCTTGCAGCCTAATTAGAGTGGAAGGCCTCTTCCAGGAAGTGAAAAGGGAGCCGGAAACGATAGAGAGCCCGAAATCGGGACTCCTAGAGGGGCTGGAGGACTGACGAAAAAGCGATTTAAACACCCAGGAAGGGGTTTTAGAAGGACAGAGTAGGAGGACATAAGAACTGCTGAGAGAAGGGCAGCAGGAGGAAAAGAGCACGGAGAGGAGAAGGAAGAGTTCAGAATCAAGAAAAGCCATAGAGTTCCAACGGAGGTCCTAGACTGCTATGGTAAAACTGAATGGGGAAAAAAAGATGGAGTGAGGAGAACTCTACAGATTAGCAAGGCCTGCACCAGAGGTAGGCCTAGGCATTTATTTAATAATATTAATAATAATAATATATTAATGCATTATATGTGTCCCTGCAAAGGAACCCTGTTCTTTAATAATATTAATAATAATATATTAATGCATTATATGTGTCCCTGCAAAGGAACCCTGTCCTTTAATAATATTAATAATAATAATAATAATAATATATTAATGCATTATATGTGTCCCTGCAAAGGAACCCTGTCCTTTAATAATATTATTATTAATAATAATAATATATTAATGCATTATATGTGTCCCTGCAAAGGAACCCTGTCCTTTAATAATATTAATAATATTAATAATAATATATTAATGCATTATATGTGTCCCTGCAAAGGAACCCTGTCCTTTAATAATATTAATAATAATAATAATAATATATTAATGCATTATATGTGTCCCTGCAAAGGAACCCTGTCCTTTAATAATATTAATAATAATAATAATATATTAATGCATTATATGTGTCCCTGCAAAGGAACCCTGTCCTTTAATAATATTAATAATAATAATAATAATATATTAATGCATTATATGTGTCCCTGCAAAGGAACCCTGTCCTTTAATAATATTAATAATAATATATTAATGCTTTATATCTCCTGCAAGGAAACCAAGGGAAATGTTGCCCCTTGATTTGCCTGTGCTTAAAACAGGATCAGACCCGTTTCCCTGCTTTGCCTACTTTAGAACTACTAACGAATTTCGTAAGTAATTAAGTTACATTTCAGAAATTTTTGGAAATTTTTTTTTAAGTCTTTCTTTTACTAAAAAAAAAAAATCCCCCCCCCCCCCCCATTTGATATAAGAATCGCCATTTTGGGATTCTAAAACATGCCTAGAGGTTAGCTTAAAGGGGGCGTAATTCCAAAGTGTGGCCTAGGGTGCAAAAAGGTGTTAATCCGGACCTGAACCTGTCGTGATTTTCCAGGTCCGCCAATGTGTGAAATTTGAGAAGCCTATAATTTGCCAAACTGAAGACTTGAAAGCTCAAACCTTTTTTAAAAAAATCCAAGTGCATCTTTGGTGTCGGTGTGCGTTGTGTGCACCTTCCTCGAAAGCAAAGGTTAATGTTTTTTATTGTTCAATGTCATGTTTGTAGCGGATTGCTGGAAGAGAAGGGTAAGGGGGAGAGGGGGGGGGAAATCTCCCCGTTTGGTGATTAATTGCTGCCAAAGTGGTGGATCTACAATTATTTGGTTGTTGTGAACAAATAAAGGCCTCCGGTATTCATCATATTCAAATGAGGCAGTAAAATAAATGACGCCGAGGCCGGCGACGAACGAAACCTCGCCGCGTTCCTCGCCGCAATCGGGAAATGTACTCCCCAAAAATTGTAAATGAGATACAGTCCCTGTCAAGGGATGGGCGGCCATTTGTCTTCGCGCAACGTGGCGCGATGCTGACCTATCACTTGCCGCTTTTAATTTATGTCACGAGCCGTGCCTTCGTTATGATGGGAACCAAGCCCCGATTTATAATACAGACTTGTGTGCGTTTTTGTGGTTTGAGGCGATCGCCTTTCTTTTTTTTTCCGCCTCAGGTAGAAGTCCGATTCCCGAAAAAAAAAATTTCAAACTCCATTCCGCCAGGTTAATGCAGCCAGGTACCGACGGAAAAAAAACCCTGTCCCATCATTCATCATAATTTTGCTTTCCACTTTGTCACAGCTTGGGTGTTTAAGGAAGATAGATGGCACAAGATGTCTCCTTTTCAGAAGCTCTTTATGCTCTGGTAAGTGTGTCCGATGCAAAATTAGTTTGCCACTTTATTATTTTCCTGTGAGTGTTTGTCAAAGCCGTGCTTTTGCCTCGTCCGCACAGAGAGCCGGGTTGTTGGCTGTCATTCAACGGCGCCATGGGGGACGCCTTCGGAATAAGGGGGCACTGTTCCGTGTTAGTCCCCAACGACCCCTCAATGCAAGGGGAGCGCACCCATAGGGCCGGGCCATTCGTCACGAGGCCTAGGATGCCTCCTGGGTCCTGGATGTTGACCAAGGAACTGTCACCACATTGCTGTCACGAACTGGAACAACAAAGAGAGAAAGTGGGTCCTATAAAATGAGTCAAATAGGAAGCCTACATCTTCGAGGAAACAGGACAGACTTGCTATAGAGCAGGGCTGTCCAACTTCTACCAGCCCAAGGGCCGGAATTCCGGTGACTGATCAGGTGGCGGGCCGGGCCGCAGCGGGGGGCGTGGTCGCTTGTGGGGGCGGGGCCGATCACGGGGGCAATTTCTCCTGGTTCTGCCGCCCTGGCTGACGCTGTAGGAGGGAGGGCAAAGCTAAGGAGGGCTCCCCTTGGCCCCTCCCTCCCTCCCACAGCATCAGTCAGGGCAGCAGAAGCGGCGAGGGGTTCCCTGGCCCCTTTCTCCCCGGTTCTGCCGCCCTGGCTGACGCTGTAGGAAGGAGGGCAAAGCTAAGGAGGGCTCCCCTTGGCCCCTCCCTCCCTCCTACAGCGTCAGCCAGGGTGGCAAAAGCGGCGATTTCTCCCGGTTCTGCCGCCCTGGCTGACGCTGTAGGAAGGAGGGCAAAGCTAAGGAGGGCTCCCCTTGGCCCCTCCTTCCCTCCTACAGCGTCAGCCAGGGTGGCAAAAGCGGCGACTTCTCCCGGTTCTGCCGCCCTGGCTGGCTGTAGCTTCCCCTGGTAGAAGGGGGCAAAGCTAGGAGGAGGGCTCCCTTGGCCCCTCCCTCCTCCTCCCACAGCGTCAGCCAGGGCTAAGGAGGGCTCCCTTGCAGCGTCAGCCAGCGCGATTTCTCCGGTTCTGCCGCCCTGGCTGACGCTGTAGGAGGGAGGGCAAAGCTAAGGAGGGCTCCCTTGGCCCCTCCCTTCCTCCCACAGCGTCAGCCAGGGTGGCAGAAGCGGCGATTTTTCTCCGGTTCTGCCGCCCTGGCTGACGCTGCTGAGGGAAGGAGGGGGCAACAGCGCTAGCCAAGAAGGGCGATTTCTCCAGGTTCTGGCCCCTAAGGAGGGCTCCCTTGGCCCCTCCCTCCTCCCACAGCGTCAGCCAGGGTGGCAGAAGCGGCTCTCCCACAGCGTCATTTCTCCCGGTTCTGCCGCCCTGGCTGACGCTGCAGGAGGGAGGGCAAAGCTAAGGAGGGCTCCCCTTGGCCCCTCCCTGGTTCTGCCCCCCACAGCGCTCAGCCAGGCTCCCCTTGGCAGAAGGGGCGGCGATTTCTCCCGGTTCTGCCGCCCTGGCTGACGCTGTAGGAGGGAGGGCGAAGCTAAGGAGGGCTCCCCTTGGCCCCTCCCTTCCTCCCACAGCGTCAGCCAGGGTGGCAGAAGCGGCAATTTCTCCCAGTTCTGCCGCCCTGGCTGACGCTGTAGGAAGGAGGGCAAAGCTAAGGAGGGCCACCCTCCTGTAGGAGAGAGGGGCAAAGCTCAGGAGGGCTCCCCGCCCCTCCCTTCCTCCCACAGCGTCAGCCAGGGAGGCAGAAGCGGCGATTTTCTCCCTGGTTCTGCCGCCCTGGCTGACGCTGTAGAAGGGAGGGCGACGCTAAGGAGGGCTCCCCTAGGCCCCTCCCTTCCTCCCACAGTGTCAGCCAGGGTGGCAGAAGCGGCAATTTCTCCCGGTTCTGCCGCCCTGGCTGACGCTGTAGGAGGGAGGGCAAAGCTAAGGACGGCTCCCCTTGGCCCCTCCCTTCCTCCCACAGCGTCAGCCAGGGCGGCAGAAGCGGCGATTTCTCCTGGTTCTGCCGCCCTGGCTGACGCTGTAGGAGGGGGGGCGAAGCTAAGGAGGGCTCCCCTTGGCCCCTCCCTTCCTCCCACAGCGTCAGCCAGGGCAGCAGAAGCGGCGATTTCTCCCAGTTCTGCCGCCCTGGCTGACGTTGTTGGGGGGAGGGCGAAGCTAAGGAGGGCTCCCCTTGGCCCCTCCCTCCCTCCCCCAGCGTCAGCCCGGGCGGCCGAAGCGGCGAGTTCTCCGGTTCTGCCGCCCTGGCTGACGCTGTAGGAGGGAGGGCAAAGCTAAGGAGGGCCCCTTGGCCCCTCCTCCCTCCTACAGCGTCAGCCAGGGTGGCAAAAGCGGCGATTTCTCCTGGTTCTGCCGCCCTGGCTGACGCTGTAGGAAGGAGGGCAAAGCTAAGGAGGGCTCCCCTTGGCCCCTCCCTCCCTCCTACAGCGTCAGCCAGGGTGGCAAATGCGGTGATTTCTCCCAGGTTCTGCCGCCTGCCCCTGGCTGACGCTGTAGGAAGGAGGGCAAAGCTAAGGAGGGCTCCCCTTGGCCCCTCCCTCCCTCCTACAGCGTCAGCCAGGGTGGCAAAAGCGGCAATTTCTCCTGGTTCTGCCGCCCTGGCTGACGCTGTAGGAAGGAGGGCAAAGCTAAGGAGGGCTCCCCTTGGCCCCCCCCTTCCCCCCCCAGCGTCAGCCAGGGCCGCCGAACCGGCGATTTCTCCCGGTTCTGCCGCCCTGGCTGACGCTGTAGGAGGGGGGGGCGAAGCTAAGGAGGGCTCCCTTGGCCCCTCCCTTCCTTCCACAGCGTTAGCCAGGGTGGCAGAAGCGGCGATTTCTCCGGTTCTGCCGCCCTGGCTGACGCTGTAGGAGGGGGGCGAAGCTAAGGAGGGCTCCCCTTGGCCCCTCCCTTCCTCCCACAGCGTCAGCCAGGGCAGCAGAAGCGGCGATTTCTCCTGGTTCTGCCGCCCTGGCTGACGCTGTAGGAGGGAGGGCGAAGCTAAGGAGGGCTCCCCTTGGCCCCTCCTTTCCTCCCACAGCGTTAGCCAGGGCAGCAGAAGCGGCGATTTCTCCCGGTTCTGCCGCCCTGGCTGACGCTGTAGGAGGGAGGGCGAAGCTAAGGAGGGCTCCCCTTGGCCCCTCCCTTCCTTCCACAGCGTCAGCCAGGGCGGCAGAACCGGCGATTTCTCCCGGTTCTGCCGCCCTGGCTGACGCTGTAGGAGGGGGGGGCGAAGCTAAGGAGGGCTCCCTTGGCCCCTCCCTCCCACAGCGTCAGCCAGGGCGGCAGAAGCGGTGATTTCTCCTGGTTCTGCTGCCCTGGCTGATGTTGTAGGAGGGAGGGCGGAGCTAAGGGGGGCTCCCCTTGGCCCCTCCCACAGCGTCAGGGTAGCAGAAGGCGGCGCGCGCATGCGCACCCTTTTTTGGGATTTTTTTGGGAATTTTTTTTAAAAAATGTTTTTTTAAATTTTTTATTTTTATTGCAGGAGCGTAGGGGGGCCGGATCCAAGGGGCTGGCGGGCCGTGCACGGCCCACGGGGCGCCTGTTGCACAGCCCTGCTATAGAGCAACCTTCCCAATGCCGCCACCTTTTAATAGACTTCCTCATCTTGTGGTGACCCCCAGCCATAACATTATTTTCATTGATACTGAAAGCGAGCCCCAGAAAGAGCCCATCTGCATCCTAATTGGTTTGACCTGCAGCAGGGAGTTCCAACGTTCCTGCACATGTGGTGTGGCATCTCTAGCACCAAAAGCTGGGATTTGGCATCAAAAGACCTCCAGCTATTTCTACCTCTCTGTTTTCTTGCCTCACTTAACCTGAAGCCATGGACTCTTTGTGCACGGAGTTGCATGCGCACAGGCCAACAGGGGCAGGCCCTGAGCGGTTTGGGAGACATAGTTTTCCAAGGATTTTCATGTGTTTGGACTCTCCTCGGGCTATTAGCAAAAAGGACTATTCTTTTATAGTTTTCCCAAGGACACAGATGGACTTTCCCAAAGCTTATGGATTTGATGCTTTTCAAGATCATATGGACTTTCTTTCTACTCCTTGCATATGAAATAATTATGAGACATTGGTACTGGTATTTCCCTGCAACCCTCCCCTTCCATGTAACCATTTTCCTGCATGTTTTTTCCTTTCCCATATGTTTTTAAAAATATGAAGGAATGCTACACGTTTGTGAAAGACCCAGCTGTTGTTTTGAGATCAGGATGAAACCACATTCCTGGTTGCACCCTTTAATCCAATCATTGAAACAATTTGCATGACAGAGGACTCTTTCTGATTTGGAGAAGGTTCTCTCCCTTCTCCCCATTTTTGAAAGACCCCTTTTGTTTCATAAACACTGGACCCTCTGAGATTAGCCTCATCCCGCGTTTATAGAACGTATGGCATAACTATATTTCATATTTCATAACTGGCCGTCACTGTTGGCCTCAGAAACCAGCACATGGCCACAGTTATTTCATTTATTTACCATCCAGAAGGCTGAAACTTCTCATGGATAGAATCTGCACATGGCCCTTTGTCAAGAAGAAAGGGTCGTTAAGGACAATTTCTGTTTTTCACCAAGAACAAAAGAATTCCTTTGGCTCGAAAGGTCAGGGGCTCGGATCTTCATTTATATATGGACATGATCTAATCAAGAAAACTCCAGCTGCTCTTTGTTTTGAACACATTCCTGTCCCTCGCTTCCCATTCGCCAGGGCAAAAGCGGCACTGTTTCACAATTGGTTCCAGCTACAGCTGGCTTCCAAGGTTCCAACCAATCATCATGAAGCCTACAGCGTGCGGGGGTGGGGGGGTGGGAAAGTTTGAATTTGACAGTTCTGTAAAGTGTATACAAATGACATATGTTTGAATGTAAATTTTTGTGACTGCTTTGCGACAAGGAATCTGCAGTGGTCATCCTTCTCAGCTGACAAGAATAAAGACTTCAGTAGCCTCTTCTTCCAGACTTCTTTGGTGAGATCATTTGGGAAAGGGATTTTTAATTTGCTTTTAAGAACTCGCCAGAGCACGGGTGCCCACACTTTTTCATCATGCGAGCTACTATATGAACAATCAAGTTGAAAAGATCGCCTGTTGTGCATGTGAGCGTGCGTGTGCACGCGCATGCGCACACTCCTACTGCAGCCTTCCATCCGCGCGGGGCTTCTTTCTTGCCTGCCCACGAACTCGCCGCCGCGCACACCCGGGAAGGGGATCCTTCTTGCCTGCGCACGTGCTCCCTTAATGTCTTCGTTGCCTTCCTCCTTCCTGCTGTGTGCTTTCATGAACCAGGAAGTCCCCATCCCGTCCTGCTTCTTGCGTGCACAGAAGGCCCCTCCCACGCATGCAGCAGGAGGGTATTTATAGGCACACCCACCAGCGCTCCAGCCAGATATGGCTTTGGCGGTGGCTCGGAAGGTGCAGGGCTGGGAAGAGGGGCCGCCTGGCTGCTGCCTGGGCCGGGAAACTCAACCGAGAGGGGGACCCACGTGAGGCTGGAGCCCTCCCACAGCAGCCCTCCCTCCCTCGAGGCTTCCTTACCTGGGCAGAAGAAGGAAGAGTGGAAGAGGTGCTTCCCCAAAGTGACAGATGCAGCAGGGGGGGGGGGGGCGCCCTTCCTTTCTTCCTTTCAAGGGTGTCACTCAGAAAGGATGCCCAAGTGGATGGCTGGCAGGAAGGAGGACCCCTCCCACTGGTGGCAGTCCATGCCCACAGGAGAGAGAGGGGTGGGAGGGTGGCTCTTTCTAGCCGGCTCTGAAGAGCCACCCTCTCCCTCTGTCTCTCTCCCAGGGCCCTCCCCGCCTTTCTCCTTCGAGGGCAAGGGAGGGCGAGGCGGAGGAGAAAGGCGGCGAGGGCACAAGCAGCAGCAGCAAGTGGAGTCTCCATCCCCGCAGCCCCTCTCCTCCTCGGGTTCAGCCCCAGGAACACGGCAGAGCCCTCCCTCCTCGCCCTAACCAAGGAAAGAAAGCAGCCCCACACAGCTCGCCGCCCAGGTCTCGGCTTGGAATGGGAGTCCCGAGGGCAGCAGCAGGGCTTGCGGCAGGGCTTGCTTGGCTTTGCCCCACTTTGCCTGGCCTCCTTCGCCTCTTTCTCTCTCTCTCTCTCCCTTTCTCCTTCCAGTGCCCACCTGCCTGCCTGCCAAAAGGATCCGAAAAAAGTTCTCTGGATTTCTTTCTTCTCTCCTTGGCTCTCTCTCTCTCACACACATTCCCTCCATCCCTCCCACAGCCTCGCATTTTATCCGTGCGTGTGCCTTCACCTTGCTCCTGCCCCCCCCCCCAGCAGCAACCAATGGGCGGTCATGTCACCACACCGTGCGTGGCAAGACGAGTGCATGGGCCCGCCCACTAAAGCCTCATTTTGGCAAAAGAAGCCCCGCAAGGGCGGCGGCGGGAGTGCACATGCGCGTGCATGGCAGGAGCGCGCCATCCGGCTGGTGAGGCCCAAAGATCACCTGGAAGAGGGGCGAAGATCACCTAGGTGCTCCCGATCACCGTAATGAGCACCCCTGCGCCAGAGGTTCTGCTGAAATCCGCGTTTTAGGGGTGCTTCTAGGGCCTCTGCCCTCCTGGGCCAGGCTATTCTAAATTGTTCGGTAACAATACTTCATAACTGTAATTTTGCTATTGTTATGAATTGTAATGTAAATATCTGATAATGAATAAAGTCAAATAATGGTATTCCCAAAAGGATATTGGGGAGCACTACAACAGGATGGTGGGCAGAAGTTGACCATTGAGTTACACTGGAGGACCTAGAGATTCTAGAGCAGTGTTTCCCAACCTTGAAATCTCTTATATTATAGTCCACACTCCAGTGACATCTGGCCTTGAGATTCTCCTAGATTATAGTCCACACTCCAGGGACATTGGTCCTTGAGATTCTCCTAGATTATAGTCCACACTCCAGGGAGATCAGTCTTTGAGATTCTCCTAGATCAGACCTGAGCAATTGCCGTCTCTCCAGGTGTTTTTGCACTCAAATCCCAGAAATGGCAACACTGGGCTAGGCTTTTTGGGAGTCATACAAAAACACCTGGAGGGCCGGCAATTTCCCAGGTCTGCCCTAGATCATAGTCCACTTCAGCGAGACTGGGGTCTTGAGACGAGATTATAGTCCACACCCAGGGAGACCGGGCTCCTTTAGATTCCTCCTAGATTATAGTCCACACTCCAGAGACCGGTCTTTGAGATTCTCCTAGATTATAGTCCACAATCCAGGGAGACCGGTCTTGAGATTCTCCTAGATTATAGTCCATACCCAGGGAGATCGGTTTCTTGAGATTCTCCCTAGATTATAGTCCACTCCAGGGAGACGGTCTTGAGATTCTCCTAGATTATAGTCCACACTCCAGGGAGTTTGGTCCTGAGATTCTCCTAGATTATAGTCCACACTTCAGGGACATTGGTCCTGGGGATTCTCCTAGATTATAGCTACACCCAGGGGACTGGGTCTTGAGATTCTCCTAGAATATAGTCCACTCCAGGAGATCGGTCTTTGAGATTCTCTGAGATTATAGTCCACACCCAGGGAGATCGGTCCTTTAGTTCTCCTAGATTTATAGTCCACACTCCAGGGAGTTTGGTCCTTGAGATTCCTCCTAGATTATAGTCCACTCCAGGACATGGTCTGGAGATTCTCTTTGATTATATTCCACACTCCAGGGAGATCGGTCCTGATATTCTCTCTAGATTATAGTCCAGACTCCAGGGGAGATCGGGTCCTTGATATTCTCCCAGATTATAGTTCAGACTATGCGAGATCGGTCCTTGATATTCTCCCTAGATTATATTCCACACTCCAGGAGATCGGCCCTGAGATTCCCTAGAGTATAGTCCACACTCCAGGAGATCGGCTATCTTGAGATTCTCCCAGATTATAGACCAGGCCCAGGGACATTGGTCCTTGAGATTCTCCTAGATTATAGTCCAAAAATCCAGGACTTTGGTCCTTGAGATTCTCCCAGATTATAGTCCACACCAGGAAATCGGTCTTTGAGATTCTCCGACTATAGTCCACTCTAGGGACATTGGTCCTTCAGATTTCTCCTAGATTATAGTCCACTCCAGGGAGATCGGCTCCTTAAAATTCTCCTAGATTATAGTCCACACTCCAGGAACTTTGGTCCTTGAGATTCTCCTAGAATCATAGTCCACACTCCAGGGAGACCGGTCTTTGAGATTCTCCTAGATTATAGTCCACACTCCAGGGACATTGGTCCTTCAGATTCTCCTAGATTTTAGTCCACACTCCAGGAAATCGGTCTTTGAGATTTCTCAGATTATAGTCCACAATTTAGACATTGGTCCCTTCAGATTCTCCTAGATTATTGTCCATCTCCAGGGAGACGGTCTTTAAAATTCTCCCAGATTATAGTCCACATACCCAGGAACTTTGGTCCTGAGATTCTCCTAGAATCATAGTCCATGAATCTGGTGGAGACCGTGCCTGAGGACCTCCTGGAGCGAGGCTCCACACCCAGGAGATCGGGGTCTCCGAGATCTCCTTATATATCCACACCTGTGGGAGATTCTGTCTTTGAGATTCTCCTAGAGTATAAGCACACTCCAGGGAAATCGGGTCTTTGAGATTTCTAGATTATAGTCCACACCCAGGAGATCCTGGCTTGAGATTCTCCTAGATTCCACAATCTAGACATTGGTCCCTGAGATTCTCCTAGATTATAGTCCACACTCCAGGGAGATCGGCCTCTTGAGATTCTCTTAGATTATATTCCCACCCGGGAGTGGTCCGGATTCTCCGGGAAAGTCCACCCCAAATGGTCCTGGATTTCCTGGGTACCCCCAACCCAAAACGGTCTTTTTCTCCTGTTTATTCCACACTCGGGAATTTTGGAAAAATTTTTTTCCCTTTGAAAAATTTTAAATAGTCCAACCCAAAGGAGACCCCGGTCCCCTGAATTTCCAGATTTTCCCCCCGGGAGTTTTTCCTGAGCCCCCTGATTATAGTCCCTTTTGGGCAGGGGTTTGGGGTTTCCTATTTATCTCACCCGGGGGATCGGTTTTGAATTCCTAGTTATAGTCCACCCGGGGAAATTTGGCCGAATTCTTTTAAGTCCAACCCGGGAGATCGGTCCAAGCTCCTAGATTTTCCCACCCAGGTTTTGGCCCCTTGGGGGCCCCCGATTATAGTCCACCCGGGGACTGGTCTAGATTCCGATTAACCCCCTGGGGAATGGCCCCGTATTCTCCTAGATTATAGTCCAACCCAGGGATTTGGGTCCTGAATTCCCCAGAATAGTCCACCCCCCGGAATCGGCCTTGAATTTCCGATTATAGCCAACCCGGGACTCTTAATTCTCCTATTATGCCATTCCAGGGAAGGGTTAATTCTCCAATTATAGCCCAAAAACCCGGGGACTTTGGCCTTGAGATTCTCCAGAAAAGTCCCCCTCCGGGGAAATGGAGATTTCCCTTTGGGGAATTTTTTTTTATTTTCCACCCCGGGAAAACCTTTGAACCCCCCCGATTATAGCCCCAACCCCGGGGTTTTCCTTTAGATCTCCTGATTATAGTCCCCCTCAGGGAAAGGGCTGAGATTCTTTTGTTTTTTTCCCCCCAAAATTTTAATTTGTTTATGGCCCGGGAACTCCTGATATTTTCTTTTTCCAGGGCCCCTGATTCCCCCCGATTATACCACCCCGGGGGACTTGGCCGAGTTTTTTCTAGATTAACCCAGCCCAGGGAGATGCCCTTGAGATTCCCAGATTATGTCCATACCCAGGGAGACCGATCTTGAGATTCTCCTAGATTATAGTCCACACTCCAGGGAGACCGGTCTCTACCCCAGATTATAGTCCACCCAGGGGATCGGCTTTGAGATTCTCCTAGATTATATTCCACACTCCAGGGAGATCGGTCCTTGAGATTCTCCTAGAGTATAGTCCACACTCCAGGGAGATCGGTCTTTGAGATTCTCCTAGAGTATAGTCCACACTCCAGGGAAATCGGTCTTTGAGATTCTCCTAGATTATAGTCCACACTCCAGGGAGACCTGGGTCTTTGACCTCCTAGATTATAGTCCACACCCAGGGGGATCGGTCTCTTGAGATCTCTCCCAGATTATATTCCACACTCCAGGGAGATCGGCTCTTGACCCTCCCAGA